>CM076572.1:868587602-869063641 GCA_034641835.2 Pinus albicaulis
AGGATTGTAACCTCTTTTTGGAGCATTGTGGAAATTCTTGGAGGCTGAATTCTTGGCCTCCAATTCAAGCTTTACCAGTTGACTAGAAAGGTTCTTAATCATTTTGCTCATTTCTTCAATTCTGTCTTTAGCTGAGTCTCTGTCTTAGTTAGAGGTAGATACCTCTTCTTTGCCCCTTCTTCTAGTATCCTATTCAGATTTTCCCTTTGATTTACCAGTGGAGGTGAAATTTGCCTCCAACTCTAGTGCATCTATCTAAGCATCATCCAGAGTAGCAGGCTTTCTTTCTCTCAGAGAGAAACCGAATTCTGAATCAAAGGCTGCTACAAAAACAACTTTGGCAGTAGTTTGATGAGGTTTCATATCAGCAGGAAGACTCAAATACAATTTATTAAATCTCTTGATAAATTCTGACACGCCTTCATTATGTCTTTTCTTGAGCATATTAAACTCAGTAAGACAATGTCCATGGTCTTTCTTCTCTCCCCATTTCCTGAGAAAAGTATCTTCCATTATTTCCCAAGTGGTAATAGAACGGTCTGCCAATGTCTTGAACCATTTTCGAGCTTCACCATCAAGAGATTGGACAAAAAACCTTAAGACCACATATAAATGTTCCACATTAAAATTCTCTGTGAAAGAACAGAAGACCTCAAGATGTTTTTGAGCATCAATCTCGTTTTCCCCATTAAATCGAGGTAAAATCTTCAGATAATCTTGTGGCATATCATTCAACACTTGAGGTAATGCGAGGGGGGCATATTTATTTAGCAAGAAGCCTAGAACATTGGCCATTGGAGGGGGTGGAGGTAGTGTAATAGTTTGATGAGTGAAAGAAGGAGGAGGAGGTGGAAGTGGAGTATGAATAACAATAGGAATGTAATGAATAGCAGCTTGAGGTGTTGAGGGGAACAACGGTCTGTTAATAGCAGATACTTCGGTGACTTCTTTGACCTCTTCGACCTCAGGAGTAGGGTGGAAATTATCTTTAATTCTGACACCTCCTTGGGGTGGACTATCTAAATAGTAAGCGGTATCTCCCACAGTGGAGTCGGGAACTAACACTTGGGCTACTTGAGAAGAAGAGGATGGAAAGTTTTCTATAGACAATTCAGGGATTTCAGAGTGGAATGATTTTCTTTCCTTCCAATTTCTTCTATGTATGATCTTCTCTGGGTTAGACACTGAAGGTGTCTTTGGCTGTGACGTATCTGACCTCAGGTGTGGCTTACGAGGAGCCAGGACTACAAGTGAATTTATCTAATAAACAAATGTGGAGTCGCCAAGGTGAGGGATCTACAACTCTCAACTCTCCATACTCACCTACTTAAAGAGTGGATTATGTTTTATCGAGGCCCAGGGATTTAAATTTGCTCAACTTCGTTCCCTGGCAACGGCGCCAAAAAGATGTTGTCGTTCCTAGAGACAGCCTTGAGTTGTGAAAGACCACACAGACATATTATATATATAAAGAAGGAGCACATGATATAATAGGGAGAGTGACACCGCAGGCAAGGTAAAAATCCAATATAAAAGCATCAGACAATTCAGAGGCAACTTACTGTAAAGAGGGCCGATTCAAATGATATGTCACAGAAATCAATTATCAGAAGGTTTGGTTGTGTATGAAATATTAAGAGAATACTAGCTGTCATTGAGAAAATATCCAGATACAAAATATTACCATGTAATGGGCTTACCAATTTAAGAATCCATACATGACAATAGCGTTTTAAAAATAACCTCCCAAAGAAACTAATATAGCAGAACTATAGTTTAAGTGAATAGTGAAACAAAATATCATGCCTGAGCCATATTTAAAGCGCTTGACTAATCCAAGCATGGGTATCAACTAGGATAAATCCATACCAAAAATCAGTGAGCCACTCGCATTCCAGAAACATGATACAGGAAATGTGGATGAAATGAAATGATCTATTAAAATAGCACATATGAGAGAAAGCTACACACTGTGAGAAATCAAAGACCAGAATCCTCTTTAAAGATGGAACTCCTCCTCACTGAAACCCAATGGGCTATGTACATTCATATGAGAGTTTTTACAAAATGCATACAAAAATCCTCTTACTGCATAATTTTCTGATAAAATCTGGAACCCTCAATAATCTGTTCTTCGGGGATTTTATAGGGGAAAAAGAAAACTTGTAAAGGAAGTCCATGATGAACATTTAATTTGCCTCTTTAAGACAGGATGGAGGAAACGTGCACGCCCATACTTCTTGATGACTCTGTAGTGCTGTATGTACTCTGTGGCCTACTTTTTGAAATAAATGCACTGGGTGGAAGTCTCTTCAGGAACACGATATAGAAATAAAAACCACATGGGCGTTCTCTCCTTTCATGGAAAGAAAATATTGCTGAAATGAAACCTTGAGGGTATTGTTTTATGTGCATGGACCTTCTGAGTGATCTACGGGGTCTTCGATCTGGTACTCTGCCTTCAAATGGTTAGGTTAAGGCTCCAGAATCTTCAATTACATGCCTTAAATTCTTTACCTTTCACTGATACTCTTTGTCTGTAATATTAATGTCTCTGATCGAGAAATATGTGCTTTGAATGACTCTAGAGGGTTTGACATAGTCTAACCCTTACTTATTTAATAGAGGTCATGTCGTAACAGCTTCTCAGGCCTTTCTCCATAATTCCAGCCTTTGAAAAATAGTCCTTTCCAGTGTTCTCTGCTATTGTAATCAAGACTGTGAATCATGGCGGTTTACCGCCATTCGTACCCTGCAAAATACACAAAATCATCAAGAAAACAAATGCATAGGAAAGTGGATGCAGTGGGGATAGTGAGGATGACAGTGCAGCATGGTGAAATGGTGGAATGGTGATGGCGGAAAAGCACAGCGGAATGACAGAGAAATGCTCTGGTTGCAGGTTGGAAAAATGCATAAATTTGAATGCAAAACCTTTGAATTTTGACCCTTTGAATATATGAAAAGGGGCGGGCGAAATACGATAAACTACGTGGAAAGGGTGACGTGGCGGAGGACACGTGTCAGAGGCGGGCAGGCAAGCAATCTGGACCTTCCGATCTCAAGAGGAGATCGACGGTGGAAAACATATCGGAGGACGACGGATTGGTAGGCCAGGGATACAGATACATGGGATTAACTTCCACGCATATTCGGAGTGCGATGACCGTTGGATGGAGAGTCCCAGATCTGACGGTTATTATGCATATCGCGTTGGGTCAAATGCCGAACAATAACGCGCGATGGGGGGGTGGTTTTGAAACAGTGACGGTGCCACGTGTCATACGCTGAGTGGAAACGCTCCGAAATGGAAAATACCGCCCACCCTCCAAAGGCAGTGCGATGAATACCACCGGTTTTGAACAGTGTTTTTAGGCGCAGGGACCACAAAGGCCGGTGAGCTGCGGACCATTGATTTATGGTTTGATCGGACGGTGAACAGGTGATCAGAGTGGTAAACGGGTGAGCTATGGGCGCAGCGCTGATCCACGAAGACCGTCCGATCTACACAGATCGACGGTTAATACTGTGCCCGATCATTTGGTTGATAAGCGCTCTCCAGGCTAGCGCTTGGTTCTAGCACCCCGGTCACGTGTAAAAGATAGAGGGGCCAGGGCCGAAGGAGCTAGGCCTGATATAATTTCAAATGCGGGTTTTGGACCTTTCATAATGTAGTTTGGGGGTAAGAAATGGCAACAATAGGTAAAAAAAGGATTTTTTAGGACAAAAGAGGGGGTTTGGAAGGTTTAAGAAATATTGCTTGTCAAAATTTTAATAGAATGCTGACATGATCAATAGCATCAATAATGATTCTAGAATCTCCATAGATATTAACCCCAGACAATCCCAAGTTGTGGGCAGCCAATAACCCACACCACAGAGCCATCAATTCCACCATGTTGTTAGTGCCCATACCACCATTCCAACAGATATGAATGCTCTCCGATTGAAATAATTTGATCGATGCGCCACACCCCATTACCCCATCTTGAAAAGTCCCATCAAATAAAATCACAGGTAAGGAAATGGGGTGGGGTCTAATCCTTCTAGACCCATCACAAATTGTCTCCTTTGTAGGTTCCCTGTCATTGATCCATCTTATAATAGCAAAATAAATATGAGGGATGATAATTTTTTTACCTTCGAAGATACACATGTTCCTAGCAAGCCATACTTCCCAAATGAGGAAGAAAGGTAAGGATTGAAATTTCCCCTACACCTTATCCCATCTGAGAGAAGCATCCATGAAATCCACCGGAGCCCAAGATGTTTGGAGATGAAAATCACTAAACAAGTTCCATATATGCACAACCATGGGGCAGGTGAAGAATAAATGTTCCATCGTTTCATCATTTTGTAGACAGAATATGCATCTACTCAGACCATAATGGCTCCTCTTTATGAGAGAGTCCCATGTAAGTATTTTCTTCTTCCATACTAGCCATCCAAAAAGTAAAACCTTAGTAGGAATTCTCCTATGCCCGAATTTCTCAAAACCAATAGAAGTAAAATCATTAATGGAAAATAGGTTAATATTGTAGTAAATGTCCTTCACAATCAATGATGCTCCCTTCATTTTCCTAGCCCATACTATTTTGTCTCCATCGTTACAGAGGCATAATATGGCCGCCTAAATTTTGTTTTTATACTCCATCCATTCAGCAGCATCTTGGCCCACAAAGCCATCAAAGTAGCCGATTTTAGAATAGGCGCACTATGTTCCCAATAATGGATCACCTGTGATAAATATATAATGTATCTATGAGCCAACCGGTGCACCATCCGCTAACTGATGAGGGAAACCTTTTTCATTCCACAAATCTTGTCACCACTCAATAGAATCTTTTGGCCATTGAGAAATCTCCAAGCAAGCCCACCTGCAAAAAATTGTATGATCTTTCTAAAGCCCAACCACATAGCTAACATGGATTGAGGGAAAGTGAATTGGCGGCAGTGTAATATGTGAAGGGGTCACCCGAGACATATTTGCACATGATGATTGTTGACCATATACCATTTCCATTAATGGAAATCCCTAGAGATTTGGTTAGGAGAGCTGAGTTGAAGGCCCGGGTGTTTAAAATGCCCCATCCCCCCATATGTTTTGGGTAGAATAAAATCTCAAGTTTGCATAGGTGATATTTTTTGCCATGTTGACCCCTCCCCATAAGAACTGAGATAGAATGGCATTGATCTGTGAAATAGTTTTCTCCAGAATGTAGAAAAGGTGACCCAAAATATAATAAGTTGGGACAGGACCACTTGTATCATTATATACTATCCGCCCAGAGACAACCACTTATGGGTCCATTTTGAAATTTTAAATCTAAATTTCTCAACAAGCCACAACAAATCTCTCACCTTATACCCACATGGTTTGATCCTGTATCCGATATATAGAAACCCCTTTGCCGCCATTTTAGATTGAACACCAAGAAAACTAGCATAAAGGCAATCTCCGCCCCATCACCAAATTCACTAAGAAGGAAAGATTTTTCCTTATTTATACATAGTCCAGAGGCAGTAGCAAATCGGTTAAGCCAATAATGTATATAGAACCAGTTATTTATAGTAAGCATTCTGAAAATAAGCAAATCATCAACAAATAAGGAGTGGGAGATACTCACAGAGTTGGAGAAGGAGAAACTAGCAATGAAGCCTTCTCGCAATGCCATACTCATGAGATTGCTAAACCCATCCATAACTAGTATGAATATGAGGGGCAAAAAAGCGCATCCCTGCCTTAAACCACATTCAGCACCAAAGAATTTAGTAGGCATTCCATTTATGATAACAACATATTTGACTGAGGTTATGCATCCCATAATCCATCGGATGGATCCAGCGGGGATCCCAACCTTCAGAAGAACAAGGCAGATATATGACCAATCAACTCTATCATATGCTTTGAGTAGATTGATCTTCATGATGAGAGCTTCATTTTTCCCAACGTGCATGGAATGCATAGCCTCCTATGCTATAGCAATAGCATCATGTATAGAGCGTCCTTTAAGAAAACCATATTGCTCCGGAGAAATGGCCTTTGATAATTCCTCTCTGATCTTGTTAGCGATAATTTTAGAAGATATTTTATATATAAGATTGCACAAGGAAATCGGTCTAAATTCTGAGAAGACCTTTGGATCAGATGTTTTGGGAATGAGAGCCAAAAAGGTGGGATTCATGTTTGTCAAGATATGTCCCAAAATCCGACCTTGTTCAACAATTACAATGATCTCATCATCCATAATATCAATAAAATGAGAATAAAATTCGGTCGACCATCCATCTGGTCCCGGGCGTTTGTTATGGGAAAATGACTTCAATGTCGATACCACTTCCATTTTTGTGATTTCAGAGTTTAAAACACTGATGGCTTCATCATCAAACATGTTGGGAATATATTACATAATCCAATGCTGACATTCTTTATCTATGTTCCGGTCTGCTTGGTAGAAGGTCGAGAAATAACTATAGGCCTCCTCTTGAATCTCCTGTGTTGTTGTAGCATAACTCCCATCCTCTCTTTGAATGTGCCAAATGGTATTTTTATTCCTTCTATCATTTGCAATTTTATGAAAAAAAATTGTATTCAGGTCTCCTTCCTTGAGCCAATTAATCTTGCCTTTTAACTTCCAAGTAAGTTCTTCAATCCGCAGGATCTCCATCTTTCTTTTATGTAGTCTATCAATTAGATTATATGTCTCCTGATCGGGGGCTTTATTTACAAATTATGTATGAAGACTACAGAGACTATTAGATATGTCCTTTATTTCTACGCGGAGCAAGCCCTTCTTTTTAATCTCCCATTCTTTTGTTACGAATTTCATCCTTTGCACTTTTTTATGAAATCTTTCCCACCCATAAGAGCCCTCGAAAGGAGTGTTATTATTCCAACGATCTCTAACAAGCATGTTATATTTGGGCTCAATTAAATTTAAAAGGAATCCCCCTTCTTCTATGTTCCTCCCGCCATGTGAGGAAAATGGGCATGTGATTAGAAAGATCCGATACAATCACCCATGTCTTTACTTGTCCCAGCTGAGAGAAAAGTGATACACTAACCATTGCTCTGTCTAGTCTTTTTCCTATGAAATCCCCATCCACCTGTCTGTTTTCCCATGTTGGAATGATGGGGAAAGGTTTGATGTCTTTTAGGAGTGCCTTATCAAAAATCCATCCAATGTGATTCGCCATTAGGTCCAGTCTTGCTTTAGCTCCCCATGATTCATCCGAATTGAGAGTGGAGCTATAATCTCCAATGACAATTAAGTTAGAAATATTAAGAATGCCAGATTTGTAGAGTCAAGACCAGAAGGCAGCTCGATTTTGGCACAGAGCATATAAATTAATAATATTGTAGATGCCTTGTAGTCCCTTTATATGTCTAGACAGAATAATACCCCCAAAGAAACTATATGATTGAAATTTTCCATATGATGGATTCCAAATAGCCAAAAGACCACCAGCATGTCCCTCCACATTGACCGCAACAGTGTGCCATCCCAGTCTGATAGTTTGTATAGTACTAATAGCTTTAATCCTGTTACACAAAGTCTCCTAAAAAATAACAATATCTAGATTGACATCCCTCAACAAATCTCTTAGGCGCAGGTGTTTTGAGGAGTCACCTATACCCCTCATATTCAAGGATAAGACGTAAGTCATTTGGATGCCCCAGGAGGGTTTCTTGCTCTAAGCACCCTAAGGCCGTCTGATGTAGAGATGGGAACATCCATAAGATCCAAGAAATCATCACGAAATAGGGACTTGGTTTTAAGTCTATCCCTGAAGTGCCTAGTCTTGGATTTTGTTTTTTTCCTCACAGTAATATTATTGCCCGAGACTGGAGAAATGACAATATCAGATTCCTTTGGGATGTCATAAGAAACGGTTAATGCTGCCAGGTCCAGGTTCATGTTTCCTATTAGAGAGTCAATGTCATTACCGACAGTATTTTTAGAGGAGTGAGAGATATCAAAAGTTTCGTTAGGTCGCGGGGAGGGGGGAGATGCCCATTCAAGGGGCGGCATAGACGGGGAAATGTGTAATGGCGCTGCTAGGGTGTTAGATGGAGGGTGATCATCAGATGACATAGAAACAAAGGATATTTTATGGTCATTCCTACCCTTTTCAAGACCCAAACAATTATTAATCATCAAATCATTATAACCCGCCTACAGTCCAGGATCATTGGGGTGAATAAAATCATTTATAGGAGGAGTAGATTTTTCACTCAAGACACTAGCAGAGGCATATATCTCATCATCAGTAGACAGAGGAGTAGACTTACCTGATGGGAGATCTTCTTGTCTTTCATTTGTTTCCATGTCCCTCCTCGAGCCATCAATACTTTGTTTCCCCAGTCGTGGGTACCTGAACCTCATTGGAAAGCTTCCTTTTAAATGGCCAATGCGATGACAAATAAGGCACCTGAATGGTATGCCTCAATATTTGACTCTTTGCCTATGCCTTCTTTGTCCCTAGACCAGGTCCACATCCCCGGGCAGACCACCTGAGAAACATACCTCCACTAATAGCCACGCAATTCTTTTACCATTGGATCCAATAATACTAGGATTAATATACTTCGTACTCCCAATGGAGTTTCCAATGGCCCTTAACACTTTTAACGTCCAGAATTCCAGCGGGAGACCTAGAAGCTTAACCCAAACAGTTTTACTCTTTGGAGCCTCCATGACTGGGTTAAAGCCGAGATACCAGGGAAGTAGTTGCATGAAGCTTTTCCCCTGAACCCACGTCTTCTTCACAATCAGAGCAACGTATTTTTCATGCATGAAGTGGATACTAAACCAGTTGTTTAGTAGTAGGCTAACCTTTGGGGTATATCCCACAATTGGACTCCAATATTTCTTTTCCCAGTCCATCATATCCACATCATGTCCATCAGTGAATATCCAGTGGCCTATAAGAGCACGTTTCTGCAGGCTAGCCACCCGCCCCCACAGGTCGTCATATTCCAAAGCCACTTCCTTGACGTCCATTTCAGGTTTGTAACAGGAGGATTGTTTCTACCTGCGCCCCCTCCATCGTGCAACACCTGTGCAAGCAGCTTTCAGATTCCTCACAGCTGGTTCATATTTTTTGCCATCATTGAAACCTGGGGGAGCAATAATGGACTGAGCTATCAGTCGGGCCTCCACCTCAAATTCCTTTTGTCGATTGTGTTCAGCTGTAACCTTGGCAGCAATTAGAGCTTCATGCGTAGACGTGTCAGAGGAAAGAAAATCATGATTCTCAGCCATGATGAAGTACTAAAAGTTATTAACAATGCCCGATGATATGCGTAATGGGCAGGTAGGTATGAGTCAAATCCACTCAGAATTTGGCACTCCGAGACAATAGTCATTGAAAGTGTAAAGCATACAGAACAAACATTAAGAATTTTCATATCTCACGTTGAATATCCCTACCACTTACATCATATAAGTAGTAGGAAGTCAAAGCATTAATTCATATTTTTTGAAGGGAGTGAAGCCAAGATTTTTTATTCTAGGCAATGTCAACGTCCTTGATGATTCTATAAATGGAAGTTGTCACCCACATATAGAACAACCTGGATATACCATTCCACGTCTACGTATAACCTTGATGTGTGTAATTTGTCAGCCACCCTATCTGTAATCACACCCACCATCAATGAGCTTTGAATTCCCAGGCACTGAAAAGAGCCGTCAATATAGCATTCACCACCACCTTCGGGCAAGTGCAAGTCTGGAACAATATTTTAGGTGAACAGATGCCAACCGGAAAAAAGGTGGTGAGCCTAAACCACCGGAAAAACCAGAAATGAAAACTAGAATGAGGAGTTTAAACATGGCAGCAACAGCCCGGGCATCGCCACCACTTTGACCAAATTTGTATGCCAAAATCTTTGCAGGGTCTGGAAATAATAAAAGATTCCACCCACTTACGCCATAGATAATACCATTTTGATAGATACTGAACTGGTTGAGAGTCAGGGTTGGATGATGATTCTTCAGACGGGATTCTACCTTCGCGATTTAACATTTTCTTTGTAGTTTGTATTGTACATAGCCACTAATATGGCTATAGCATTGCACATTAAGAAAATGATCATAAACACCTCCCCTAGCTCAGTGGGCATCTTCTATTTGTTAATAACAGTGCTGGAACAGTTACACACCCTATGCATCAACAGCATCCCCATAAAATGAAAATATCCAATCCCAAAGTAAAAGGTTGTTTTCGGGCATCAACAGTCACTTCTATACCCCGAAACCTATCTTCCAAATCTTTATATTTCTAGTATAGAGTAAACAGTCAGAAGACTATCCTGGGACCATATAACTTCATTCCACTGTCAGACCTAAACTATCAACCCGACATCCCAATACAGTTTGGTTCAAAAACCCTTAGGATGTCAGGTTAATCAAGCGACACTGAGTAACAACGTACCCAAAATCTCTTCCATGGACACATCCATATCTAGATGACCTATCATGTGTTGAAGACTAGAAAAATCATAGCTAAAGAAACACCAACCTGCAATTTTCGGTCTTCCATACAGAGGCCGTCGCTATAGCCTTGTTCGGTTCCTCCAATTTCTACCTTACCAACCCGACATCCCTGCAATTTTCGGTCCTTCCATGGACGGAGCCGCTGCTACCATCTACCCTCCTTACCCATTTTCTCGCTCCCACTCACAAATAAAAAACACTCCTCTTAGAAAGAAAGTGGAAATATTAACATTTAAACTCAAAACACTACAAGGAAAAGACCCTCTAGAGGAGGTTATAAAGGAGGTTTTTAGTGTTATAAACTTGGCCAAAGTTGTCAAAAAAGCATTTTCTACAATATCTGTTTATGGTTACGGAGGTTTTGGTGGAGCTTTTAACGAATTCAACACAACTAAAAAATGGCCATTTTATAGTTATTGATGATGTTTTTTCAGATGGCACTACTATGCTTTTAATGCACCTAAGTACAAGACAGCCGATTTTTGCCGCCTGTGTGGCAAAGAAGTCACTCAACGCACTGGGACGTTTAGGTGTAAAACCGCACCGGGCGTAGTGTTGGTCATACAACGCACCGGGCCATTCTAATTGGTCTTGGGATTTGTGCAGTGCCTATAGGTCATATCAATGCACCGGTGCACCGTATCATAGAAAGGCACCGGGATTTATAAATGGTATCGGTATTCATGCAGTGCCCATAGATCGTAAAAATGCACCGGTGCTTATAGATACGTAAACACCCCGGTGCACAGTATCACACAAACGCACCCATATTGATAACTAGTATCGGTATTTTTGTGGTTCCGATAGATCGTACAATGGCACCAGTGCATATAGACACATAAACGCACCAGTGTACAGTTACTGACACGCATCGGTTTTCATGTTGTATTTTTTAGAAACATCGACTTGTGACAGTCCAATTATTGTGATTGTTTTAAATTTGTTATTCATCAAAAGTCGACACATCTTATAACAATATTCATATTAATTACATTTTTATTAATGCATTTGAATGTGATGTTTAGATTAATTTTTTATATCATATCATACTTATTGTGGTTTTTTAAAGTTCATTATTCATCAAATTCGACACATATATATCTTATAATAATATTCATATGAATTAAATTGTTATTAGTGCATTTGAGAATGACAATGGAGAACGCAATAGTGACAATGGAGAATGCAATAGAATAAATTAAAACATATTTTATGAATATATATATATATATATATATATATATATATATATATATATATATATATATATATATATATATATATATATATATGAAGAAGACAATATTTATCATACAAAATGGGACAATTATTGGTATCCCTTTGTCTTCCAATTGGGACACTATGTCCATTACATTAAACAAAATGTCTGATTTCACAGACATATATATTTCAAAAAATAAAACGCCTTGCTTTGATATCCAAACATAGTGATCATCATTCTCCGCTTGAACTGTTGTCACTGCTAGAGCTACTTCCATGACTTGGGTTATTTTTAGGAATGTTTTGTTCATGGCGTTGATTGTTTTCTTCTTCTTCACCTTCCATCTACAAACATAAAAATAAACTGAAATGAGTGTATATACATTGGTGAGAATAATGAAAATTGCAATATTAAATAATATACATCAATGTAATTCAAAAAGAAAAATGGCGTACCATAGAAAAAATTGACTCGTAAATTATACACATTCTTTCAAAACCATGTACCATGCCATCTTTCAAAATTTCATCTGTTGGCGCAGTTCCATACTTTGTTTCTTGCAAGTTTTATACCCCATAAAAAATCATATATTTAATATACAAGATGTTTTTGTTCTATTAATTGTAGACGGAGCTAAGTAAAACAAGATCGATAGACGCTTACAAATTTCACAATTAAATTCTGATATGCCAACATATACTCACAACCCATGTTTAACCCAATTTCAATCAATTCATCTGATGGTTCTTCTTTGTATGTTAGTACCTATTTGAGACATTCGACAATGATGATTTTTGTAAAACAACTTAAAAAAATACAAAAATTAAATCTAGTTAAGTTGTTATAAGGAAGTGACAATTACTCACAAACTTAGAGATCAACCATTTTCTTCCTTGTCATCCTGTTTTATGTGCTGAATGGGTTCCATTTTCTTTTCTTTTCTGCAAGAAAATTATTGAAAATTAATATTTAATGCTAAATTGTTTATGTATTGTACCTAATGATCGAAAAATTCAATGATTACATATTACATTTTAAGCATGTTGTTGTTGTTGGAAAGAACGTCTATACATTCGTTCCACTAGATCCCTCAAACTTTTGTAAAATTTTTTCCCCTTTCGTTAACTTCCAACACCACTCCAGATGAGCTAAGGAGCAATTGATTTTCATTTGCATGTTCAATTTTTTTTCTTTTCTTAGAAAAACATTCCTTTTCTGATTTGTTGGTCCCTGTACAACATTAAACATATGTGAATTAGTAGACTGTTTGACACATGTTATCTAATAATTTTAAGTATATTATTAATGATAATTAAAAAAAGAAACTCATATTGGATTGGTAGTATTTTTTCATTCACCTGATTCATCCTTTTGCAATTTTTCCATTAAACTTTTATGCTCTTCTGGTCCTAGATCAGAAATAATCATATCGAGCTTCGTCATTTTGTGGCTCTGCATGATACATAGTAAACAATACATATTAGTTAAACTTACATTGGAACAGGGTCTCCTACAGAGCTGCGAAAATGGTCTGTTTTGTATATTTCTAATTATATTTAGTATAGCGCAGTGGGTTTGGGGTGGGTCGAAGCCCCTAAAGCATTGTAAATGGGTCAAGGGGAGACCAAGAGTCCGAAAACCACAGTTTGCAGACCATTGGATGCATAGGCTAGAATAGTATAAGTAGTTGAACCTTTTTGAGTTGTAGAACAAGCTAAGAATGATAAGAGATTGCTGTGAATTGCAAATTGATAGATCTGGTCAAGGTTTTAGGGTAAGGACTCCTGCTGCTTTGTGCGCGGAGGGCCTTTGTCCTGCTGTGTGCAGACCCTACTGCTGTGTGCGTAGGTTGGGTTTTTGGGGTTTTGTACGTAGATCTGAAATATTAATGAATGCGGAAGTATTTTTAATTATCTTAATCCACTGTAATTGTTGTGATATGAATATGTGATGTCTTGATTACTTAGTATATGTTGTTGCTTTATTGGGTTAAGTTGAAAACATACTTGTGTACTTATTTATGCTGCGATATGGGTTTTTTATACTTGCTTCATTCAAGAATATATGAAATAGCTGTGTATTTTTATATGAATTCTCGATCTATTGATCTCTGTGAGTAATATTGTTGTTGTGCACATGGATGCGAAGGGAATCTAGGCTCGATGATACCAGATCGGGTCACGATAAGGGTGAACGCAACTTTGCTTGACTTACCTACCCTCTCCCAGGGTGCAGAAACCTGGTTCCAGCACCCACCCATATTACTTCAGGTGAGACTTTGGCCTACACAAGCAGGTCATTACTAAAAGGGCCAGTAGTATAGGGTTATGTTGGAAAACCTTGAACATCCGAACCCGAGTCAGGACCCCTCGAGCCAACAAATGGTTCCGTTGCCGAGACCTAGAGCATTTTGAGAGAGGGATCGAGTAATGCCAAGGCCGTACTGGAAGCCGAAGAGGAAGGAAATTGATGAATGGTTTGAACAACAAGTTCATGAATTTTCCATAAAAGAAAACCGTAGTAAGAGGTTGACCACCGAAGAGTGGAAGATTAAGTACATTTTCACAGAGATCTACGAGATCTTCTTTGTAACGATTGCGATCGAGCTCCAGGAGTGGCTCGCAAGACTGGTCGAGTTTCAAAAGTGTTGGAAGGATGAGCGGATCACAGATTGGACCCCCGAACTATTCCAGCAGCTAGAAAATACTGGTAACACCATCACTCGCACAATGGACCATTGGGTAGACAACATGTTAGGAGGATTTGTAACAGATTTTGCAATCAATCAGTTTATCTCCTACTCTGAAGCAAAGTGAATATTCTTCATGGGGTTCCGAGGTAAGTTCTTAAAGACTTTGCCATTATTGATAAAGATATTATTATGCAAAAAGAGTATTCTGTGTAGCCATACCGAGTGAATGACCTCTGATTTGGACGAGAGCACAATGCGGAGTGGCAAGTACTATAGGGCCAACCTAGAAGGAGATCGATTGGCCTACAGTCCAGTAAGGGAAGCAGCTTCGCAGAGTCCTCTAGCCACACCACTTTCAAATCAACCTAGAGGTAATAATTCACCGACCCCTCTGCCATCGGAAGACGACATGGCTGCACACATGAAATTTCCGACCTTTAAGGGTGTAGGGGATGAAGATATGGATCATTTTTGGTTTATCGCAGGATTGGTATGGACTGCACAGAATGTGGCTAGTGATGCGGTGAAAAGGGCACAAATGTCCCTTGCCTTCGAAGGAAGAGCTTTAGACTGGTACATGGGATACATTGGCCAAAACACAAATGCAAGCATTGAAGAAATTAAGAGCGCCCAGAAACAACAGTTCAAGAAACCTAATTCCTACTCCCAAATCGTGGTTGATTTAAAGGATTTCAAGCAAGGACCTTCTGAATCTGTGTGGGAGGCCGATTAGTGACTAAATAAGGTGATCAGAGAAGGGGGATTCGAATACGATGATAGACAACACACGGAATGGTTTATTGCCATGTTGCTGCCTCACCTGCGTGTACCTATGGGGCACCAAACTTTTGAATCACAGGAGAAGGCCTTGGAAGGTGCCATGAAGTTAGAAGCTGCACCTCTGGATGAGACTCAGCTGGGCGTCCAACAGATCCAGGGACAACTGGAAGTGATGCATGTAGAGATCCAAAACCTGTGAAAGGAATGAGGGGCAGAATCCAGCCCCGAAAGATGGTGCATATGATGCCGGGTGAATGGCCACACCAAGGATAACTGTCCTCTACTAGCAGATTATGTGCAGGCCGGGGGATCGAGCCCATTGCACGCTAGGGAAGCTGCGGGACCTAGTGGGCTAGCGCTCTGGTGCGATGATTGTCGCGTCGCAGGGCTGCACGATACTAACCACTGTCCCTTCCTTGTTGCATATGTTCCAGAGGTAAAGCAACAATGGTGTAGGTTCTGCAGATCGGTGGGACATGACGAACATAACTGCTGGACATACAATTTGATGATTGAGCGAGGAAATTTATATAGGGTGCAATCAGACCCTACATCACCAAGGACCCCCATAGGTATAGGTGGCTCTCCATCAAGGGGCAAGGGATGGGGACACGGTGGAAGTGCAGGATGGGGACGAGGTCAACTAATCTGCTATAATTGTGGAGAAGCATGACACTTTACAAGGGACTGCCCGAACCCCACTAGGCAATCCTGCCGATATTGCAGACAATTGGATCATGCGATTGAAGATTGCCTGATCTTAATAGCGAAAATGTAGGAAAAGAAGTCAAAACCTATGCAGAATGTGCAGAGAGTTAAGGGTGAGCTGTGAAGCAAGGGTCCGAGTGCGAATGTGGTGACACGCAGCGGGATGGCCACCAGGGGACCTGAGGAGGAGGTTGCGATGGAACCTTTGATCCGTCAAGCCGCTATAAAAAAAGAAGGCCTGGACCTAAAAAGGGGGAAAGAAACATTTATCACAGCTCACAAAACCTTTGCTGAGATAGAAGCAACTACCGCTCGGCCACCTGCGAACATCAAGGCAGATGCAGAGGTTGAGCCCTTTTTGCAGGCATGTATGAAACCGTTGTGCAACCCAAAGGTTGTGGAGAACCTTCATGCATTAATAGATAGCTATGCAACACGACCCAATCTAACCCTAGAAGTCAAGGATGTGCACGAACTATACAAATATAAGAAACACACCAGAAGAGAAATGCGGTTGTCTACGCAGATCGGTGACTACGAAATGAGCCAGGTTATTTTGGACCTAGGGTCGGATGTGAACATGTTACCTAAGAAAATGTGGCAACGGATGGGAGAACCTAAGTTGGAATGGTCCACTATTCAGCTGCGCATGGAAAATTAGTAGAAAATCATCCCGCTAGGAAGGTTTCCAAAAGTTACGGTGGACATCGTAGGAGTAAAGGCCCACACTGATTTTCAAGTAATAGAAATTGTAGAAGATACGGACCCCTACCCTGCGCTCTTGGGATTGGACTGGGCCATAGATATGGGCAGTATCATCAACCTAAAGAAAAGAAGCATGGTGTTTGCGAATAACGACACAAGGGTGATAATACCATTAGATCCTGTGGATGGTGAACGATATACAGAGCCGGTACGCGATGAAGAGGAGGTGGATCACATTTACAAGTTGCCTGCACGGGATGAAGATTGGATCAACCCCATGGCAGAAGGAGTGCTCTGCTGGGAAAAGGAAAGTGAATGCTTCTCTGACTTTGATGAGGATATGGAAAATTGGCAGAATCAGTTGCATGATGTCTCAGCGCCGTGGTGTCTTCAAGTCACAAGGGAATTCCGTTTCATTTCCTCAGAGGTAAGAGACCCACCCTACTTTGATGGTTCTGGCAGCATTAAGTAATTTTGGAAGCCTTCGAAGCAGAGGTTCCCAAGGGACGAAGGTTATGGGCCCTTAAGCTAGCCATGTGTGGAATACCTGCGTGCTGGTGGGAGACACAGAGGGAGGAATTGCAGGCTTGGGAGGAATGTCGGGATATGATGATCCTGTGATTTAAAGCCCCAACCAATGTTTGAATCAAGACATTCCTTGGATCAAGAGATCCCCATAAATGTTTGGTGGCCTGGAAGGACACCTGTCAAAAGAACATATATTTGGTCGAGAAGTACTTTAGGAACAAGTCTGTGTTGGGGGAGGGTGCTTAGAAGACCCAAGTAGTTGACCCACGCGTAGTAGGAATTTTGGGCACACCGGCGATGCGGAAACTAGCTGTTAGCACCCTAACAACTGATAGGGAGCAGAAGTTACTGTTGAAGGGCGTGGCCCCCTGGCAATTAATAAGGTGAAATTTGGGGGCTTTTGACCGTTTATCTAATGGTAAGTTCCAGATGAAGTATACCCTATCGTTGAGTGACCACAAGCAGTATAAGAAGGACAGGGTAGCACATATAAGAAATCTGGCTCCCTTGCATAGATTGTACTTCTCACCCTTGTTGCGTGCAAACCTGAGCTCTACAATTCTCCTGGTCTGCCCTATCCCTTTCATGTTTGATCATCCTATTCCTTATGACGGTAGCCATCTAGAGATGGGATTCCTTTTTCGTGTTAGGATGACGACCACGAACCGTGCTGAACCTTTAGTACCAACATAACTGGAAAGTGAGGACGTAGTGGAGCTTGGGGCTGAGGACGAAGAAGTGCTCTCTACACCAGTCACCAAGAAGGGAAAAGAAACAACACATGGCTCAGGGAAGCCCCCGAAAGCTGCAAAGTGTCGAGGCATAAAAAGGTATCTTTTTAACACCTATTTATCTCACATTAATTATCAATCCGGGAATGATGTTTTATTTCAAGAGTGTACTCTGTCTAAGGCTGCAATTCATCCAAGAGAAATGCTGTGAAGATGTAGTACAAAATAACAAATACAAAAGTAACAAATTCTTGTAAAGAAACCTAATTACAGTGAAATGAAATGGAAAGATTAAACTACATCAATGTTGCAAAACATCGATCAGGGAGGCAGTAGCAGTAACTCTTTCCCTTAGAAATAGATGCAAGATGACCAATCTGGGGACTTGGAAGCAAAAGCCTCTATCCTCTATAGTTGGAGATCTTAAAGCAATTGAAACAAAAGAAAATTCAATGAAATAAAATTTAAAAGAAACGCAATCTGAAAAGTAACAACAACATGTAACTACAAATCATCGGTTTTCTAATCAAAGACTAAGAATAAGTAATGAATAGAAATGGAACAACAACGTGAAATGAACAACAATTACAATTCACACACTAGATTTCTACGCTTCAATTATGTCGACAGCTTCTTACCATGCAACAATCAATTATAACAGACTATAAACTAATGGAACAACTTAAATCAGATACAAGTCAGCGAAGCTTTATAATAATAACAACATAATCAAATGGTAGATGTGCTTCTTGTAAAAGATGAAATAACAATGACTGCATTTGATCTAACAAAAATAAACCAGTTCTGTAATTGCAATAAACATTAAACGCACTCCACACGACAGTAAATAAGAATTAGAAATACAAACAACAGAACGATTCCACCAGGGCCGGACCCTCAACCACCGGTGAAACGCTGCTGCGCTTTACTCCAGCGTTTGAGAAATGGAACGAGAACAAACTCTTTTATTAATCAGGCATGAATAATGTTTACAAACATCTCGTACTCTCTTAACAAGAGTCACTGCACAACTCTACAAATTACAACAAGAAAAGTCTCCCTAATAGCAATACTTGCTTCTCCTTTTATAATCAGAAGGAGGATAAATTAAATAGAAAATATGATCTCCCATAACAATATTGGATTGTTCCCAACAACTTGATCAACCAGAAAATCCATTTCCAACAATCTTTCAACAAGAGCAAGGCGAATTTGGCTTTGCAGCTGATATTTGGAGGACGGCCGCAACAACAAATCTGAGAAAATCGTGCTCAAAGAACCCTGAGTTTCTCTCAATACAAGCCAAATTTTGGCAAACCGTTCTTCACTAAAGTTAATTGGGCCCGTTCTGGAAAAAACCCATGTTCCAGATTTTCTAGATTCTTCTTCATTTGCTCAGAATCTCAACCGAAACACTGTCACTTTTTATTCCAACAAATTTCTGAGTTGGAATATTTCATGATGATTTGGAAATCAAATCTGCAATCTGACAAATATCTTGGAGGCTAAAATGGTGAGAGATATTAATAAACCATCATTGATAAAATTATGCATAATAATCATCAATTTATTAAAAATAAAGGAGAATAAATAATATTCATCCATAAAAGCATAAATCATTATAAAATGGATTTATATGATAAATTATAATAAATGACATGATAAAGAAGAGTGAAAATGGATGAAATAAGTGTTAAGAAGTGATCGTATTCACGGCTCAACATACCCCCAAACTGAATATATTGCATGCCCTCATGCAATCCAAAACTGAATATATTGCATGTCCTCATGCAATCCAAAGACAAAACCCATATGTTAACCAAGCAAAGAAATTTGTTCATCCCAACCCATGAAATGGATGGAACAAATGCATGTTTCCTCAAATAATGAAAATTCAATTTTAGCAATCTTGATAAAGGCATAACAATTTTTACAGTTGACATTCAACTATATGTATATGAAGTTGCAGAAAAATGTGACATAAGTAACAACAAAATTCATTAACATTTTTCTCAAAAATCAGATCGTTTTGATGCACGGATCAACAAAATGGTTGTAGGTGATAGTGCATAATTTTCGAAATTTTATGAACTAATTTAGTGTGAAATTATCTCGGTTTGTATATTTTAATAATTCCTCTTTATTATCCAGAAATCACAAGAATTCAGTTCATAGTTTTAAAGATATATGCAAATCAATTTTTGCACTATACAAAAATGAAATTGTATGCCTTAAATGAGAAAGAAAGTGAAAAACATCCATCATGTGTAGCAATTCCCCCCTCAAACTGAAGAATTAGCATGTAATGCTAGAAAACAAAGAGAGGTTGTTGCTACAATCTATTGAAATCGATGCTTGGTATAAAACAACATGGAATAAGGGAGGCGTTGAGAATGAAAAAGAATATCAATGTATGATAAAGAATATTACTGACATGGTCACAAGAAAGAAATGAAGAAAATCAACACTCCCCCAAACTGAAAGGTGAAACGTGTCTAAAAAAATTGGAAGTGGTAAAGATGTGAAATAAATGATGATAAATAATGCTCAATGGATGTTCATGAAATTCTCCTAAATTCATAATAAATCAGAAAATTATGCTATTTTACCTCAAGTGTTACCTCCGAAAAAATGTGGGATGACATGTAGGGATTGGCCTTTGTTGAAGCTGATGTAGGCTGAGCGGTTACTGAAAGTGATGCAAAAGGTGGAAGCCATGCAAGCACATCATGTCTGAAGAATTGTGTGCATTCGCGAGTCTTTGCTGTTAATTGCAATGGTGTGGTCGTGCTGCGAATAGAATTTTCCCCCATATTTTTTGTTCTCTTGTAAACAAATCACAATTATGTATGCAATTTTCTTGAATCCATAGTTTCAGTTTGGAATGGCAACAGATAAGATGCATGCAAAAAAGTTCAAGCAGAAAAAAATTATGTAGAAATGCAGTATGAATATTGTGGCAAAATGGCAGCGTACTGCACAACAATTATACAGCATGGAAAGACATACATACTTATGATATGATCAAAAAATTATCACATTACTAAAATCCATGCATGTGATAAATCGTAAACAGATATAGAAGCGTTTTGTAATGATTCAAAGATAAGGAGAAGAGACAGCATAAAATAAACATAAATACAATTACGTTATTTACCATTTTGAACTAATATGATCGATTTGTAATGATTTTCATGTATAATAGGTTCGGAGGGAAAGGTAAGGGATTCATATTTCATTTTACCTTTAAATATAGGAAAAGGGTTAAATATAACTATTGATGTGTATAAATGTGACTCCAATACCATTAACAGAGCTCTGTTGCCCATAGGTGTCCATAACCTTGACAGAGTTGCTTTCTTACCCATGGAACCATTGTCCTTTATGTATGCTGAGGAAGTGCTTTTTTTTATTGAATATCATGACGAAGGCCATTGTGCTGGCTTGGTGACCAGATAAACCGCAATGTCGTTCACCGGGAAGAAGTGAAAGGTGGGCATGCCGGCTTGTGATGAGACTTCCTGTTCCAAGGACTTCTTGATTTTTTCAATTGTCTATTGGACCATTTCCCTGGTTTGGTGGCCATAATGGGAATGCCACTTCACTGTCTTCCCTATGATCATGGTAGGCTGGCTCTTGGTGAGACCCCCTATCCTCCATCTGCAAAATCATTATTAATGAAATATATATATATATATATATATATATATTTTTTTTTTTTTCACATGGCACTTTTCCTCAGTTATTCATAAGGGATGGCTCAACACTCCTTAAGAGTAGGGATGGAAGAAGTTTGAACATCTTAATAGAAAAACAATATGCCCTTATTCTTATTCCATAGATAAACATCAAAGAAAATTATAGCATGTGGGAAAGAACCAATCATGATAAAAATAATCGATCAGATTAATTCAATGGTAATAAAATAGCAAAGTTATGTTATTGATCATGCCCATTTTTTTTTTCATCATTACTAAAAAAATTTCTTAAAAATGACGATTTCTTTTGATTTTCTGATTACAGTAAGCTCTAATTTTATATCATTCCATAAATTGTATGTTTGTCTTTCAAAAAGTTATGAAAAAATTAAAAAAGTTCTAAAAATGTTGTTTAAAAAAAAAAAATGCACTCAAAAAGTGTTGTTCCTTTGGAAAGGAACAACAAAAACAATCTGCGAAAATGTTGTTCCTTTGGAAAGGAACAACAAGAACAGTCGATGCTGTTCCTTTTGAAAGGAACAACAAAAACAAGCGGTGTTGTTCCCTTTGAAAGGAACAACAAAAACATGCGGTGTTGTTCCCTTTGAAAGGAACAACAAAAAACATGCGGTGCTGTTCCTTTTGAAGGGAACAACAAAACTGTTGTTCATTTTGAAAGGAACAACAAAAACAAGCGGTGCTGTTCCTTTTGAAATGAACAGCAAAAACATGCGGTGTTGTTCCTTTTGAAGGGAACAACGAAACTGCTGTTCATTCTGAAAGGAACAGCAAAAACAAGCGGTGTTGTTCCTTTTGAAGGGAACAACGAAATCATGCAAAAAAATGTTGTTCTTTTTTAAAAAAGAACAACAAAACTAATCAGCGAAAATGTTTTTCCTTTTGGAAGGAACAACAAAAATAAACACATAAACACTGCTTCCTAAGAGGAACGACTGCTGTTCCTTAAGAAGAACAACAATTGTTCCTTAAGAGGAACAACAAACAAATATAAACACGCAAAAAGGGAAAAAATAGAGGAAAGAAAAAAACTAATATGCAATCCATTGCCAAGCAAATCCAATCAAATAGAAATGAAAGTTTATTGTACAGGTTTCAAGAAAAAATAATTTTTTACAGAATTGGTGCTACTGAAGAATTTCCTTCTGTAACTGAAACTTGCATGATGGCATCCTTATTGTTCAATTGCAACTGGAGCGGAAATTATAATCTGAAGAGATTAACACCTGAAACACAAAAACATAAAAGAAATGAAAAAAGAAACAACACTTTATTAAGTTACAACAACTATGATGTTATTTATAAGAGAATATCAAATCTATTAATGGAAAAAAAATGATCTTTTGAAAAATGTTTGCCAGCAGTGGCATGAATATTCAAATGGAAACCAATTCTTCATTTCTTCTTGTTATAAATATGTTAGGCAATGAATTGGATGAAACCCCCTTGTTTCACTAAAATTTCTTTCAAGAATCACTCGTTCATAAATTGACCTTCTTTATTCTTCTAAGACCTGCAAAAAAACGAGTGTCTACCTGCAATAAAACATTAAATCATGGAGGAAGAGAGGTGTACAGGCTCCCTTAATCCAAGAATTATGCAAAAAACTAGCAATTAGTTACTCTGTAGAACAAATCCATGGAAAAATAAAACAAATTTTATTTGTCAGCTGTGGGAGATCAGTGGTCGACTATACTAACCAACAATGTTTTAATCATACCTTTTTTGTTTTTCGTTCGATTTGAGTGATTCCAAAGCCAAATGAGAGCTAATTAAAATGTTTATATCCAATATAAACAGGTTCTGTAATGATATGTTAAATTCACTTAGAACAACCTGCCTAATAGAGTCATTTTCGATTTTCCAGCTCAGACCAACAATTGATATTTCAAGCATAAATTTTTCGTTTGATGGCAGATTGAACCAATTCAAATTGGAGATTAAAGTAGATTCATTTATTGATCTCCTATAGAAACAGATTTTGAAGACAAGAAGAATTGATGGGTCAAATATGCTAGTGAACAGCCGAGAAAACAAAATTTCAAGAGTGCAGATTTATGATAGGCAGTCAGTATTTTGGTCATAAATTCCTCATACAATATCGAAATTGAGTGATTCAAATTGCGTTGTAAGATAGATTCATAGAGGAATCTACCATAGAAACATGTTTTAAAAATATAATCATTTAGGCCTCCAAAAATTGACTGTCCCAACTTTGTTGTTGAGTTGCCTACTAGACACCTTGTCAATGTTTTGGTTCTAACTTTTTCGTTTCAAATCCAAATTGAGTGATTCAAATTGGGTTAGAAAGTAGACATAAAGGGCTACTTAGTATAGAAACAGGTTTTAAAAATATTCAATTTTGGTCCCCCAAAACATGATTGTCCCTACTTTGTTTTCAGGAATTTCATCAAGCCCGTAAGCCAAAAAAATGATATTCGAACAATTTTTTTCATGTTGATGATAAAAATGAATATGAGTGTTTGTAGAATTTTTATTTGCAATATAATTCATCTACATACACAAATAAATTAGAATATTTATCATCATTGTTGATTTCCGCAACATGTTGTAACAAAGAAACAACTATTTTTACAAAAATAAAAAAATGTGTTTATTTTATTTCCTTATTTATTTTATTTTCTCCACTAATATACTCTTCTTTGAAAATCGAATATGCTTATATATAAGAGTATTTCCAGTGGATCCATTTCCAAAATAAGGCCTCAAAAATGCATGTTGATAAATAATAGGGTATGAGAGGCCAACTTCCCTTCTTGTAAAAAAAATTGGGCAAAAATTCTCAATTTCTTGGGAATCTTGCTCAGTCTCTTCTGTTTGGCTATGTACCTCAGCAAAAGCTACAGATGGTGACTTTGTGGCCTGAAGGGAACTATTAGGTTGTCTATAAATAACTTTCGTAGGTCCTAATGATGGCTGAGATTCAGTTTTGTTAAGAATTTCGTCAATAAAGGTCCTTCTCCCAAGGGTAACCAGCCCCTTAGGTTTTTCAAGTTTGGGAGGAATTTTGTCTTGTTTAGATTTTCTATTTAAAACAACAAGCCTTCATTCCTACCTAAAGAAAAAAATTTAACCAATTCTGCTGTGAAGCGGGTAGTGAGCAAGTATGTTCATTGCTCGATGCGTAGGTTCTTACCTTCCGTCTTTAAAACCCAATTCTTCCCAAGCAGGAAAAAGGTCAAATGCGCATCACTCCTTTTAAATGGCATACACTCTCCCCGGCAACGGTGCCAAAATGTCGAGGCATAAAAATGTATCTTTTTAACACCTATTTATCTCACATTAATTATCAATCCGGGAGTGATTTTTTATTTCAAGAGTGTACTCTGTTTAAGGCTGCAATTCATCCAAGAGCAATGCTGTGAAGATGTAGTACAAAATAAAAAATACAAAAGTAACAAATGCTTGTAAAGAAACCTAATTACAATGACATGAAATGGAAAGAGTAAACTACATCAATCTTGAAAAACATCGATCAGGGATGCAGTATCAGTAATTCTTTCCCTTAGAAATTGATGCAAGATGACCAATCTGGGGACTTGGAAGAAAAAGCCTCTATCCTCTACAGTTGGAGATCTTAAAGCAATTGAAACAAAAACAAATTCAATGAAAGCAAGTTTAAAATAAACGCAATCTGAAAAGGAACAACAACATGTAACTACAACTCATCGGTTTGCTAATCAAAGACTAAGAATAAGTAATGAACAGAAATGGAACAACAACATGAAATGAACAACAATTATAATTCACACACTAGATTTCTACGCTTCAATTCTGTCGACAGCTTCTTACCACGCAACAATCAATTATAACAGACTATAAACTAATGGAACAACAACTTAAATCAGATACAAGTCAGCGAAGCTTTATAATAATAACAAGATAATAGAACGACAGATGTGCTTCTTGTAAAAGATGAAATAAAAATGACTGTATTTGATCTAACAACAATAAACCGGTTCTGTAATTGCAATAAACATTAAACGCACTCCATACGACAGTAAATAAGAATTAGAAATACAAACAGCAGAACGATTCCAGCAGGGCTGGGCCCTCAACCACCGGTGAAACGTTGCTGCACTTTACTCTAGCGTTTGAGAAATGGAACGAGAACAAACTCTTTTATTAATCAAGCATGAATAATGTTTACAAACAGCTCGTACTCTCTTAACAAGAGTCGCTGCACAACTCTACAAATTACAACAAGAAAAGTCTCCCTAATAGCAATACATGCTTCTCCTTTTATAATCAGAAGGAGGAGAAATTAAATAGCAAGTATGATCTCCCATAAAAATATTGGATTTTTCCCAACAACTTGATCAACCAGAAAATACATTTCCAACAATATTTCAACAAGAGCAAGGCGAATTTGGCTTTGCAGCTGAGATTTGGAGGACGATCGCAACAACAAATCTAAGAAAATTGTGCTTAAAGAACCCTGTGTTTCTCTCAATAAAAGCCAAATTTGAGCAAACCGTTCTCTAATAAAGTTAATTGGGCCCGTTTTGGACAAAACCCATGTTCCGGATTTTCCAGATTCTTCTTCATTTGCTCAGAATCTCAACTGAAAAACTGTCACTTCTTATTCCAACGAATTTCTGAGTTGGAATATTTCATGATGATTTGGAAATCAAATCTGCAGTCTGGAAAATATCTTGGAGGATAAAATGGTGAGTGATATTAATAAACCATCATTGATAAAATTATGCAAAATAATCATCAATTTATTAAAAATAAAGGAGAATAAATAATATTCATCCATAAAAGCATAAATCATTATAAAATGGATTTATATGATAAATTATAATAAATGACATGATAAAGAAGAGTGAAAATGGATGAAATAAGTGTTAAGAAGTGGTTGTATTCACGGCCCAACACAAAGTGGGCTGCAGGAAGACTCAGGACGTCCCTGAGGAATACCAAATCCCCACGAACACCACTTCCAGATTAGGATGCACAAGAGGAAGCCCTGCCCGCCAATCCGATTAATTGGTTGCCCCCCTTTATCCTGCCACGCTGGCCTTCCACGCGCACACCCAAAAACTTGGATGGTTTTATCACCTACCTGCAAACACCGTTAACCCCAGACAAAGTCCTTGTCCTTGGTGACCCTTGCGGACGGCTCCACGAAGTTAAATTTGATGACCACGACTTGGTGAATTATGAAGCCTTCCCAGAACTGGCCCCCGCACTATACTTTGACACAACTCATACGAATGATGGGGTCACCGTCATTCCTCAGTGTTGGGTATGTGGATTTGCCGAATCCGGGCTCTTGAATCTGCTGTGAATGCCCCATTTTGGCCATTACAATGTCACGGATTGGCTAGCCCAGCTGTTGCTCACCTTGATTCATGAGGGCTGATTATGGATTCAGGACCAAGTCTCCATTGATGCCACACTAATTCACCGAATTATGGGCCTTCCCATGCATGGGTCACACCTTCTGGAACGGGTGGGAAATAAATATGAAGGCGAGACCGCTGAATATGTGCGCCGAAAGTACAAGGTGGAGAAAAATACTTGGGGCTTTATCATCCAATCCATCAGTGACCGTGCTACGTAGATGGGCACCATACTATTAGCGTGAAAGCTAATGCGGAAGTGTCAGGTCGCAACTATCCCTGCCTATGTCATTCAGTTAGTAGGCCAGTGTATGAAGGGGGCCTGCCTTAATTGGGCTCAATATTTGTGTGATGAATTCCTGACCAATGTCAGGGAATCTCAGGAACAAGGAAAAGACTTTTGCTATTCTTGGTTACTGCTCCTCATGGCACTAGTTGCATGGGGGGCCCCTCAGGAGTCGGTCCTCCCCGAGCTCACTCCAGAAATGTGCGAAGGGGCTCGCTTTTCCCACCTATGAGACTCTAAGGATGCATAGCGCGTGGAAGATAACCAAGTTTTTTGGGTCCTATTCCAGAGCAGCTTGGCCATAGCCATCAACTCTTGACCACAGTTGTCCCCATCAGTGTACAACATGTACAAAAATATTGCAACATTCCAAGTTACGATGCACCACATACAGACCTGTGGTCTTAAGGATAAAACCTGGACGTCCCTCCCGTATATGGTAGAAAAAGAGGACATTGACTAGGTGGTCGAACTATGGCCTCCTTCCTGGAAGATAGGCTTCAAAATTCCCACGAAGGAGACTGCAGGACCAAGCAAGCAGGGCTTGGACACAGCCACGAAGAAGGATGCGCCACTGAAAACCACCAGGGCCGAAATCTAGGTAGATCTGCCACCAACAGTAAACCTCGAAGGAACCAAGCGAACGGGCTAGCCTGACAAGGGGCCCCGAAAGAAGCAGCTTGCGCAACGGGGAGAATACGATGCGACGATCACTTTGACCGACGGGGACCTCGAACAAATAGCGGATGCCGTCACAATGGCCACATAAGACAAATGGGTAGCCTTGGAGGAACACCAGAAGGCTGCCATTGACACCCTCCAGGCTGAGCTCTGCACCCTACAGTTAAAGGCTGACACACTACAAGTCAGCGTGACTTAGGTACAACCTCCCTTGGTACCCAGCCATACAATGCTCATCACAAAGGAAAGTCGTCTCTGTGCTATACCTAGCTCTGCCCTTGTGATCAGTCCACCAGTCCAAATCCAAACAGACGCAGGGGTACAGTTGAATCTGCCCACGCTGACCCTTGATGCATTATAGGGCCTCCACATTGTCGTATTCTAGGAAAGTCGCCATCGGGACCAACAGGTGCACTAAAAACTAGGGGTAGCTGAGCAGACCATCGCGCAGCAGAACACTGAAGTACTCCGCGCTATCGCACAGCACGAGGAGGTTGAAACATTAATCCACTAGCTCTAGACGGAGGTTACAAAGGAGATCCCAGTTGCAACCACCCCCCGGGCTAAAATTGAAGGATTGGTTGCAACATTGAAGGCGTCCAGGACATAGATGCAGGTTGTGAATACACATCTAGAGCAGTAAATCATCGACTTACAAGCCAAGCTGTAGCTCGAAATAACTCCGGAGGTACAAGCCCAGCGCGCTGCGCTAGTAATCGAAGCCACTAACACCATTATAGGTCAGATTGCTCAGGGTGCCCGATTACTCGAAGATTTTATGTAGCTCTGAACTAGGATCCAGCGTGATCCGATTCTCTAGAGGATCAATCAGGATTTGTGGCAGAAGGAAGAAGCTTTTGATCAGGTCGAAGCTACATTGCCCTCTTTAGTCCCTGCTCAACGTCTAGCATGCTTAAAGATTAGCAATGTTCTCCAGGATGAGATTGAGGAACTCCGACACAAGAAGCATGCCATCGCAGAGCGATTGAAGCCTTGTGCTGACACATCCCTCCAGCTATCACAAGATACTGATGTTGTAGTCAAGCGACTGAATCAGACACTGGAAAGTGTCATCGTGGCGACTGAAGGGCCTACATCCCAGAAGCTCGTGGATATTGCACAGAATGTTGCTACTCAGAGCCAATAAGTAATGCCCCACTGATTGCCACCATCAACACACTACGCGCACAGGTGGAGACCCCACCATCGCAGTGACTCGAGATGAGTCACAAGATTGTGTTGGGGGACTATTGGAACATGGTTTCCTACAAAGCTGCAAAACTGGTCCGTTTTGTATATTTCTGATTATATTTAGTATAGCGCAAGGGGTTTGGGGTGAGTCAAAGCTCCTAAAGCATTGTAAATGGGTCAAGGGTAGACCAAGAGTCCGCAAACATCGGTTTGCAGACCATTGGATGCATAGGCTAGAATAGTATAAGTAGTTGAACCTTTTTGAGTTGTAGAACAAGATAATAATGATAAAAGATTGCTACCAAGTGCAAATCGATAGATCTGGTCAGGGTTTTGGGGTAAGGACTCCTGCTGCTATGTGCGCGGAGGGCCTCTGTCCTGCTGTGTGTGGACCCTGTTGCTGTGTTCGCAGGTTGGGTTTTTGGGGTTTTGTACGTAGATCTGAAAGATTAATGAATGCGAAAGTATTGTTGCCTTTCTGAATCCACTGGAATTGTTGTGATATGAATCTGTGACGTCTTGATTTCTTAGTATATGCTGCTATTTTATTGGTTTAAGTTGCAAACATACTTGTGTACTTATTTATGCTACGATCTGGGTTTGTTCTACTTGCTTCATACAAGAATATCTGAAATAGCTGTGTATTGTTATATGAATTCTCGATCTGTTGATCTTTGTGAGTAATATTGTTGTTGCGCACGTGGATGAAAAGGGTATCTAGGCTCGGTGATACTGGATCGGGTCACGATCAGGGTGAACGCAGCTCTATTTGACCTACCTACCCTCTCCCAGGGTGCGAAAACCTGGTTCTAGCACCCACCCATACTACTTCGGGTGAGAGTTTGGCTTGCGCAAGCAGGTATTTTCCGAAAGTGCCAGTAGTATAGGGGTTTTTTGGCAAACCTTGAACATTCGAACCTGGGTCAGACTCCTCGAGCCAACAATATAGTTCAAAAATAATATTTTTTTTTATAAATAATTTATAAAGAACTTGTCTTTTTCGCTTTTCTTGATGTGTTAACAATATTTTTGTTACTTGATCTCTTGTCAGACATTTCTTTATCAATCTGAAACATGTACCATATCATTCATTACTATATTTATAATGAATTCTCAACTTGTCAAGTAGAAAATAAATCTCAAGGTACTGGTGTGCCTTTCACGAGGTCCGCACCGCTGCTAGTGCATTTGGATATTAACAACACACCGTAAAACAGTATAATACACCGTACGGTGCATTGGTTATTGTAAACGCACCACAAAAAAATAGTGTAATAGACCTAACGATGCGTGGGGTATTATAAACACACCGCAAAAACAGTGTAATACACTGTACGGTGCTTTCCTAATTAAATGGAGCACTGGTGCCCTATTTCAGATTTGGCGCACAGATTTAGAAAAAATGTTTTCATTTTTTTTTACTACAGTACTTTCATGGTGCGTTGTATAATACAGAGCATCAGTGCGGTATAGTATGCAGGGCACACCGATAAAGAAAAATACATTTTTTCAAAAATTCACGCAATGGCCGAATGGATTGGGATATGACTATTGAAGTCGTCCCGTGGGTTGGACGTCAATCTAAAATGAAAAACCCTAATTCTGAAATCACAGAAATAGGGAGAAGAAAAGGCAAAAACAAAAACAAAAAATGAAGGGTTTAGGGTAAAAATGGATAAACTGCAGAAAAAAAGTAAAAAACTACAGGAAAAAAGTAAAAAAATTAATCAAATTTAATCACGAGATGGTTTCAAATTCTATGATACAGGGTTTTAATCACCAGAGGTTTTGGTTTTTTATTGTCTGAATACTTCTGTTCGAACGTATTTCGCTACTCCATAGTGTCCTCCTGCTCTCTTGCTCCAGGTTGTCTCCTGCAAATATTTGGCTGAAAATTTTAGCAAAAATAGTGAAATAATGAAAAGTGTTTAGTATTTAAAGAATTATTTTATGAAATTAGATTTTCGAAAATATTTTGCCGCCCATTTTTCAAATTTCCACTTTTTTTTTACTTAAAGAAAATAGAGTTGTGTTTTTTTTTATTTGCGTTTATTCATTACTGGTGCGGAAGAGTTGTGATGCACCGGTGCGTCTTATTTATACGACGCACCAATGTGTGTTATGATAATAAGCGCATCGGATTGTATAAAGTTTTTTTTTTGTATGTAAGATCATAATAAAATAATGATAATTATAAAGTACATGAATTTATTTTCATTATTTTCTAAACTTTATTATGTTACAAAAAATTGTATTATTCTAGATTTGTTATTTTACAATTATTTGCAAATTTACAAATTTAAATATTTTAATAAAATCATTTCACATTAATACAATTAAAATTTTCACATTAATAGAATTAAAATTTTACAAATATTTTACATACAATTACAGTTAAAAGTACAATAATTACAATTAGAATTAAAATTACAATTACAATTTTACATTGACTTCACATACATGAATTACAATTAGAATTACAATTACAATTTTAATTTATTTATTTTTTTCAGAAGGAAAAAAAACGATGTATTATATAAATATATGCAGTACATTTCATCGGCATAAAAGTGCATACCACACTAATTTCAATTTTAATTTTACATACAATTGCATTTACAATTTTACATAGAATTACATTTACAATTACAATTACAATTTTACAAATATTTTACATACAATTCAATTATAAATACAATTAAAATTTTAGAATTTTACATACAATTACATTTACAATTTTACATAGAATTACAATTACAATTTTATAAATATTTTCCATACAATTCAATTAAAATTACAATTACAAATACAATTACAATTTTAGAATTTTACATACAATTACAATTTTACAATTTTCCATATATACAATTACAATCATTTCAAAATAAATTAAATATTACAATTACAATTAAAATTTTACATTAATAAAAATTTTACATACAATTACAGTTTAAATTACAATAAGTACAAATACAAATGCAATTTTACAATTTTACATACAATAAAATTTAAATTACAATTACAATTACGACATAATATTTAATAAATATCATGGTCATTTAATATTAAATTAAGTAATAAACATCATCACGATCATGATAACCATCGTACAAACATCATATTCAACTAATAAACACATTCAAACATCAAATTAACATTATATATTAAGATCATCACAACACAAACATCAAATATACATCTCAATATGTCAAATAACTCATGCTATCACATATACACATCTATATGCAAGCTAAACATTAAATGAACATATCTAACATGACCTAACAATATGCGCCACATCATGATGATCACCAACATGAAAATTAAGTACAACTACAATATGAACATAAAATGCATGGACCATATATAAATATATATAACTGAATAATGTTAAAAATACACAATTGTAATATAAATGTCATGGATCAGGCGCTGGTGGTAGTATAACAACATCAATAGCAGTACTACAAGTGGATGCCTGCTCAGTAAATTTGGGTGCAGCCGCCACAGTCGATGGTCGACCCTGCTCATGATCATGATCACTAGTATTGATGGATGCATCCGTTGGTGGTAGTACAACATCAATATGAGTAGTAGTAGTGGAGGCCTGCTCAGTGAATAGTGCAGCCTCGGCGGTTGATGGTCCAGCCTACTCATGATCATCATGACTAGTACTGATGGATGTAGTTGCAGGCTGCTGACTGGACGTGGCCGATGGTCCAACCTCATCTCCATGATGACTGTCAGATGCTGCCAGTGGAGCGTCATTCTCATCAGGCGCACCGCGAGGTGAACGATCATGAGATGCATGTGAGCCGCTGCTCGCGGACTCATGTCCATCATGTGTCACGGCTTGACTACGCCTATAGCTACGAACAGTCTTCCTGAGTTGCGTAACTGCTATCGTAGCTCCTACGACATGCCGCATCATGTCGTACATGTCACGCGGCATGCCTCTCCACATCCGTAACATCCTATCATCGGCCTGTATGTCTTTGTAATGAGCGGGCCTGATGCCCGCATCAACAATCAATGCACAGAGTTGGTTGGCCAACTCCATCCTATATCTAGTCTTAGGTCGACCACGCCTAGCAAAAGGCAGCACCGGTGCACCATGATGAGCAGGAGCATGTCTCTCTGCTGCACCGGCCTCATCCTCATCATGATCATGCTCGACATTAGCCATATCTTGATCGTCATCATCAGGATCCACGCCTAGATCATGTGGTGGACCTGGCATCTCCTCGCCATCAAAAGATCCAATGTCTGCAAAATATATACAAGTACACAACAATAATTAGACAATTTCATTACACAATTTAATAAAAACAAGTTAATTAAGAACATATTAGAATAAATATAAATAAAACAGTAATATTACCTCTATCATATGGCAGCTCATCGGTCGTGAAGAGGATGTTGGGACACCCTCGCCAATCTAAGCCGGCATAAGGAAATGGGACCAAAATGAAGGGATGCAGCCCGTCAACACTGGCTAGTAAGTCCAGTGAATCATGTGATATCTTGGCTGGAAACAAAGTGTCTCCCCTCTTGGGCATCATCTACCCCCACATGTGCATCTGGGCCTCAAACATCGGCCTACGAGGCTGTCGAACAAAACTAGGTCTCATCTCTGGAAACCTCTCAAAAAATAAACAAAACAGCTCTGAAGCAAAAGGGAAGTTGACCCTCCCTTGTGCATGAGCACGACATCTATCTAAGGTCGTACAACACTGCTGCAAAAAAATGGCAGACCACCTGACAAGTCGTGGTTGTTGTACTAAAGAATCAACATAATATAAAAGAGAGCAACTAATGCGTTGCCCATTATTAGTGTTGTGCGAAATGGTCAAAATGATAAGGGAGAGGCACTGCACGTCCTGTCTACCAAAAGCACCTATACATAACTGACCTCTAGGTACCTGAAACTCTGAAAGAGACAGTACATGTGCTCCAATGTATCTCTGGGAGTAAACTAACTAACTCCATGCTGCCCAACTAGCTGGCACGTCTAGGAATGAGGGAAAATCCACCCCTCTCCTCGATAGTCCTGTAATAAAATAAATATCCTCCTCAGTGGGTGTGTACCACTGGTCAGGACCAACCTGGAAAGCTTGTCGGTGGGCATTCCACCTACAGATAAGATATCTCAAAAACACATTGTGCGCCTTTAGGGAAGTAGCCTCCTCATAGAACTTGAGGAGGCCTACCTGCCTAAGGATCTCCTAGGTATCTGCAGTAATAGGGCGAGGGTATGAATCTCTCTCCCTCTCTCAGGCCTCCCATTGGCAAATAATGTCATATTGTTCAGCCTATTGTTGCTGTTGTTCCTCCTCTTCTCTCTGAATCATTTCCATATTAAATAATTTTTTTTTATTAAAACAGACATGTATTTAGGAATATATATATATATATATATATATTGAAAAAAAAAACAAACAGAAAAGTCGGTGAGCCATAAAAACAGTAACGTACTGGTCGCGGTGCATCTTAAGAATATAGAGCACCGGTCATGGTGCCCCTAATGAAATACAACGCACCAGTCTCGGTGCAGCTGTCTATTTTTCAAGCACCGTTAACTTTATCAAAGTTCAGAATAGCGGTGTGTTGACTGAAATATACACTCTGACACGTATAGTCCTGTCAGCGCACCGACTTCATGACAATTACATAGTTGACGGTGCGGTATTTTACCCGGTTGCACCGTTGACCATCTCGGAATCCAGAATGCGGTGCGCTGACATACACCGAGGTGGATAATTCCATCAACGCACCGCACTGTGATTTTTGTGGTCAACAATGCGCCTGGATAAATTAGCGCACCGCCGTTTATTTTTATTTTTTTTAAATTATTCGGGGCGCCTTTCAGTATCGCCCCAGAAACGGTGTGGCTATCATTAGCATCGGTGGTGGTGCGACATCCGGTGCAAGCCAAACAGATCTGGCGCACCACATGAATTTTTTTTTTTTTTTAATGGTTATTTTTAAGGTTATTTCAATTTCTAATCCACTAAAAGGCTTAATTATGGAAAAACTAGAAAAATACATGTACATTTCGCCATCGAAGAGGCATATTGGCTGTAAACTTTGCAAAAGAAAATTTTCCCACCGTTTTTCAAAATGCAAGCTGGAGATTGGTGGCCAATGCAGAGCAACAGTGTGTGCAATGGGTGCAATGAGAGCACCGATGTCAGGGCGGCTTAGACAAATGGAAATGGCACCGGTGCTTGAGAGCTCTAGAGCACTGAGGAAAGTGAAAAATGAAGTTTTGTGGCCGTAATTTTTTGTTTATTTAACCCTGTTCTGGTGCACAGGGTTTTATATGCGCACCGGTACGCTTACCTACAACCGCACCGGGCTGTGTCAAATTTGGTGCGTTGTTTATAATGCACCGGGGCAGTTCCCTAACACCACACTGGGATGTTTCAGTTTCGGCCCGAAATTTTGATGAGGCATCGGGGCGGCAAATTCGTAAATCACCGATGCCGAATAGTCTTAAAGCACCGATTTTTAAGCCTTAATTTTTTTTTTATGTAACGTTATTCCGGTGCGTGCAGTTTATCGGTGCACCGGTGCTCTTGGATAAGAACGCACCGGCGCGTTTTTGTTTTGGCGCGATGTTTTATGACGCACCGACGCGGAAGAGTGGTGAAGCACCGATGCGTTATAGTAATAGGAGGCCCCGGATGTGTGTGTACGTCACGCAAGCTATCCGGTGTGCCAATGTCTCGTGCGCACCGGTGCGTTCTATGAGAGGTCGCACGCCAGTAATTAAGAGCTCAGAAACACTGGAAAACTGAAAAATCCGGGTTATTTTGCCATAATTTTTGAATATAACCCTTTACCGGTGTGCGTGTTTTATAGGTGCATCGGTGCTCTTTGATAAGAACGCACCGACGCATTTCTGTTTTGGCGCGTTGTTTTATGATGCACCAGCATGGAAGAGTGCTGAAGCACCGGTGCGTTACAGAAATAGGAGGCCCCGGATGTGTGTGTACGTCGTGCAAGCTGTCCGGTGTGCCAATGTCTCATGCGCACCGGTGCGTTCTATGGTAGGGCGCGCGCCGGTAATTGAGAGCTCAGAAGCACTGGAAAACTAAAAAAATCTGGGTTATTTTGCCGTATTTTTTTGTAATATAACCATTTACCGGTGCGCGTTGTTTATAGGCGCACCGGTTATGTTTCTTACAAACGCACCAGTCGGTTTGTGTTTTGGCGCAATGTATTATGATGGACCGGTGCGGTTTCTTTCTACCGCACCGGGTCGTCTCGGTTTTGGCGTTGTGTTTTATAATGCACCGGCACAGAATATCTGTGACGCACTGGTGCTATATAATAACAAGACGCACCAGGAGGGTGTGTACAGAGTGCCCGGTGTCCGGTGTGCCAATGTTTTGGTCCACACCGGTGCTTCCATGGTTCGAGTGCACTAGGGCGACGTGTAATGATAAGCACACTGAGAGGAAACCATCCGCAAAACACTCCGCTCACCAACCTCCTCTAGTAACCTCTGCTAGAAACGGATGTATGGGATATTTTTCTATGGGGTTCCTCAAATACATCCACTAGAGGGTCTTTTCCTTGTAGTGAATTTAGTAGGAAAGAAAAATAGTAGCAGGAGATTTTCTTTTACGGAAGGAAAATTTGCTGCTAAATAGTAAATTTCCTTTTTGTCTACCTTTCTTCTCTCCAAATAACATGTGTACACACATTTTTTAGCTTTTTATTAAATTTAAGATTTTACTGAATAAAATTACTGAAATTTAGAAATAAATTCGCTAAATAGTAATTACTATTTAGTAGGAAATAGTAAATTTAGTCGGAAAGAAAAATAGTAGCAGGAAATTTTCTTTTATGAAAGCGAAATTTGCTTCTAAATAATAAATTTTACTAAATAGTAAGTAGGAAATATCACTTATTCAGAAGCGAATTAAGTATGATTCAGTAATATTTCCAGAATTCCATTCATAAATTTATAATTATTTTTTTGTTATTTCATTCATAAATTTACAACAGGCAAACTAGTCTTTGGTACTGAACCTCAAAAACGTCTTTTCATTTCGCTGGGTTATACTGACCTGCAAATCAAAGAAATCATTAGCTTTGGTGCAGGAAAGAATCAAGTTTATTCAAGTTTTTCCCTTTTATTATGTAGTTAGAACATAGAAATTTATGGGATTGGGAAAAACTTAAGCTTATTGAATGGTTGTAAAATCTTGCTGCTAGAACTAACATCTGGCGCAAACCTTTGTATTATGGGTTTTTGCTTTAAATTTTTTACTGTGATCTAGCGTAAGGGTGTTGATCTTTGGTTTTCTGGGGGTTTGCATTAAAATTTTGTGCTTCGATGTTTAGTTGTTATTTGTTCGATTAGTTAGTAGCGTTTATACGATTCGATTATCTATTCCATCTATGAAACCCTTGTTGCATTTTAAAGGGTGGAGTCAATATTACTTTATGCATTGTAGTTCTGTATTAGCCGCTTACCTGGTGTGCATCATGATGTCGAAATCAAGATCTGCAAAATGTAATTTGCGCAACTCTGGGGTTCAAATAACATCTGTCCAGGGCTTTTATGGGTTGGTGTCAGACGCCTATTTGAGAGAAAGGGTGAACTAAGATTATGATTTTGGCAACATTTATTTTTAAATTTGTTTCAACTTTAAGATTTTAGGCCGATAGGCCTTCTCATTTGAATCAATACACTTGCTTTTTCGTCTACCTTTCTTCTCTCCAAATGACACGTGTACACACATTTTTTAGGCTTTTATTAAATTTAAATTTTAAGATTTTACTGAATAAATATTACTGAATTTAGAAACGAATTCGCTAAATAGTATTTACTATTTAGTAGGAAATAGTAAATTTAGTAGGAAAGAAAAACAGTAGCAGGAAATTTTCTTTTACGGAAGCGAAATTTGCTGCTAAATAGTAAATTTCCTTTTCGTCTACCTGTCTTCTCTCCAAATGACATGTGTACACACATTTTTTAGGTTTTCATTAAATTTAAATTTTAAGATTTTACTGAATAAATATTACTGAAATTTAGAAACAAATTCGCTAGATAGTAATTACTATTTAGTAGGAAATAGTAAATTTAGTAGGAAAGAAAAACAGTAGCAGGAAAATTTCTTTTACGGAAGCGAAATTTGATGATAAATAGTAAATTTTACTAAATAGTAAGTAGGAAATATCACTGATTCATAAGCGAATTAAGTATGATTCAGTAATATTTCCGGAATTCCATTTATAAATTTATAATTAATTTTTTGTTATTTCATTCATAAATTTACAACAGGCAACCCAGTCTTTGGTACTGAACCTCAAAAACGTTTTTTCATTTCATTGGGTTATACTAGCCTACAAATCGAAGAAATCATTAGCTTTGGTGCAGGAAAGAATCAAGTTTATTCAAGTTTTGCCCTTTTATTATGCAGTTAGAACATACAAATCTATGGGATTGGGAAAAACTTAAGCTTATTGAATAGTTGTAAAATCTTGCTGCTAGAACTAACATCTGGCGCAAACCTTTGTATTCTGGGTTTTTGCTTTAAATTTTTTATTGCGATCTAGCGTAAGGGTGTTGATCTTTGGTTTTATGGGGGTTTTCATTAAAGTTTTGTGCTCTGATGTTTAGTTGCTATTTGTTCAATTAGTTAGTAGTGTTTATACGATTCAATTATCTATTCCATCTATGAAACCCTTGTTGCATTTTAAAGGGTGGAGTCAATGTTACTTTATGCACTGTAGTTCTGTATTAGCCGCTTACCTGGTGTGCATCATGATGTCGAAATCCAGACCTACAAAATGTAAGCTGCGCAACTCCGGGGTTCAAATAACATCTGTCCAGGGCTTTTATGGGTTGGTGTCAGAGGTCTATTTGAGAGGAAGGGTGAACTAAGATTCTGATTTTGGAAGCCTTTCTTTTTAAATTTGTTTCAACTTTAAGATTTTTAGGCCGATAGGCTTTCTCTTTTGAATCAATACACTTGCTTTTTCATCTACCTTTCTTCTCTCCAAATGACACGTGTACACACATTTTTTAGGTTTTTAGTAAATTTAAATTTTAAGATTTTATTGAATAAATATTACTGAATTTAGAAACAAATTCGCTAAATAGTAATTACTATTTAGTAGGAAATAGTAAATTTAGTAGCAAAGAAAAAAAAGTAGCAGGAAATTTTCTTTTACGGAAACGAAATTTGCTGCTAAATAGTAAATTTCCTTTTCGTCTATCTTTCTTCTCTCAAATGACACGTGTACACACATTTTTTTAGGTTTTTATTAAATTTAAATTTTAAGATTTCACTGAATAAATATTACTGAAATTTAGAAACGAATTCGCTAAATAGTAATTACTATTTAGTAGGAAATAGTAAATTTAGTAGCAAGGAAAAACAATAGTAGGAAATTTTCTTTTACGGAAGCGAAATTTGATGATAAATAGTAAATTTTACTAAATAGTAAGTAGGAAATATTACTGATTCAAAAGCGAATTATGTATGATTCAGTAATATTTCCGGAATTCCATTCATAAATTTATAATTAATTTTTTGCTATTTCATTCATAAATTTACAACAGGCAACCGAGTCTTTGGTACTGAACCTTAAAAACGTTTTTTCATATCGCTGGGTTATAATGGCCTACAAATCGAAGAAATCATTAGCTTTGGTGCAGGAAAGAATCAAGTTTATTCAAGTTTTTCCCTTTTATTATGCAGTTAGAACATACAAATCTATGGGATTGGGAAAAACTTAAGCTTATTGAATGGTTGTAAAATCTTGCTGCTAGAACTAACATCTGGCGCAAACCTTTGTATTCTGGGTTTTTGCTTTAAATTTTTTATTGCGATTTAGCGTAAGGGTGTTGATCTTTGGTTTTTTGGGGGTTTGCATTAAAGTTTTGTGCTCTGATGTTTAGTTGCTATTTTTTCGATTAGTTAGTAGTGTTTATACGATTCAATTATCTATTCCATCTATGAAACCCTTGTTGCATTTTAAAGGGTGGAGTCAATGTTACTTTATGCATTATAGTTCCGTATTAGCTGCTTACCTGGTGTGCATCATGATGTTGAAATCCAAATCTGCAAAATGTAATCTGCGCAACTCCGGGGTTCAAATAACATCTGTCCAGGGCTTTTATGGGTTGGTGTCAGATGTCTATTTGAGAGGAAGGGTGAACTAAGATTCTGATTTTGGAAGCCTTTCTTTCTAAATTTGTTTCAACTTTAAGATTTTTAGGCTGATAGGCTTTCTCTTTTGAATCAATACACTTGCTTTTTCATCTACCTTTCTTCTCTTCAAATGACACGTGTACACACAATTTTTAGGTTTTTAGTAAATTTAAATTTTAAGATTTTACTGAATAAATATTACTGAATTTAGAAACGAATTCGCTAAATAGTAATTACTATTTAGTAGGAAATAGTAAATTTAGTAGGAAAGAAAAACAGTAGCAGGAAATTTTCTTTTACGGAAGCGAAATTTGCTACTAAATAGTAAATTTCCTTGTCGTCTAACTTTCTTCTCTCCAAATGACACGTGTACACATACTTTTTAGGTTTTTATTAAATTTAAATTTTAAGATTTTACTGAATAAATATTACTGAAATTTAGAAACAAATTCACCAAATAGTAATTACTATTTCAGTAGGAAAGAGTAAATTTAAGGCCTGGAGTATGCCTTAAAACTGCTTCTGCTTGGCTAAGAGCTCGTCTTCCTCGGACGTAAGGAAACAGGTTAACGGCCCAAGACCCAGAGGCATCTGGCAGGAGTGATAGCCTGCCCCCTTACGGACCACCAGCGGGTTATTACAGGTGGCGTGGTTTTTCCTTGATTAACGGTGATGAGTCAGCCTGCTTTTGTGGATAGCAGCCAATGATGGTTGTCCACACTGTTGTTTGACAACTGAGTTATGATAGGTTTTCCATCTGTTGAAAAAAAAAAAAAAAAAAAGGAAAGAGTAAATTTAATAGGAAAGAAAAACATTAGCAGGAAATTTTCTTTTACGGAAGTGAAATTTGCTACTAAATAGTAAATTTTACTAAATAGTAAGTAGGAAATATTACTGATTCAGAAGCGAATTAAGTATGATTCAATAATATTTCCGGAATTCCATAATTCATAAATTTATAATTAATTTTTGTTATTTCATTCATAAATTTACAACAGGCAACCCAGTCTTTGGTACTGAACCTCAAAAACATTTTTTCATTTCGCTGGGTTATACTGACCTACAAATCGAAGAAATCATTAGCTTTGGTGTAGGAAAGAATCAATTTTATTCAATTTTTTCCCTTTTATTATGCAGTTAGAACATACAAATCTATGGGATTGGGAAAAACTTAAGTTTATTGAATGGTTGTAAAATCTTACTGCTAGAACTAACATCTGGCGCAAACCTTTGTTTTCTGGGTTTTTGCTTTAAATTTTTACTGCGATCTAGCGTAAGGGTGCTAAGGGTGTTGATCTTTGGTTTTCTGGGGTTTTGCATTAATTTTTTGTGCTCCAATGTTTAGTTTCTATTTGTTCGATTAGTTAGTATCTTTTATACGATTTAATTATCTATTCCATCTATAAAACCCTTGTTGCATTTTAAAGGGTGGAGTCAATATTACTTTATGCACTATAGTTCTATATTAGCCGCTTACCTAGTGTGCATCATGATGTCGAAATCAAGATCTGCAAAATGTAAGTTGCGCAACTCCGAGGTTCAGATAACATTTGTCCAGGGCTTTTATGGGTTGGTGTCAGACGTCTATTTGAGAGGAAGGGTGAACTAAGATTCTGATTTTGGCAGCCTTTCTTTTTAAATTTGTTTTAACTTTAAGATTTTCGGTTGTGAATGTTTGCTACTCACATACATATTCCTAGCAGACGCTTCCCCTAGAGAAATTCATCTCCACGTGGCTAACTGGGGTCAAATTGTTATGATGTGAGGTACGCTGAAAGTAATGATGTAATTCGATGATATAAAACGTATATTCTGTGGAAGCCAGCGGTGGTAATCTCAGCTTCATTGCGTCAAATGATACCTCTAATTATGTATTGAAATATGTATATGCAAGTATATAAATATAAATAATTGGAGATCATAAACATAGATTAATGGAGATCATGCTTACTTGATATAATTTAGAGTTGGTTTTGGATTTCATTGAGATAGTATTTATGTTTGGAATTAATTGGTTTTATTTCAATGTGTGTAAAAAATATAATAATAAAAAATTATTAAATATAAAAAAAAATAAAAATAAAAAAATAAAAAATGAATAAAATAAAATAAAAATTTGGGTTAAATTAACAGTTGTCCTGGTTAATGTAAATGTACGAATACATTTTACATAGAAATTAATAAGTCTAAAATTTATATAACTTTGGTTTTTTTTTAAATCTATTATTTCTAAAATAATATTCCACCATGCGGTTGTAATGATATTGGAGAATGTTTTTGTTAAACAACTCTAATATAGTTACATATTATAAACTTAAGAAAAAAATACACAAAAAAAAACTTAAGTTTAACTTATCAATTGTTTTTTTCTTATACAACTTTTTTTATTTAAAAATCTTATTGACCTCTCTTTACACCTTTTGGAGCAACTGCTAATAATATATGTGTGCTAATATATGTGTGAGTGTAGGTACATGGTTCATTAGTGATCATTTAGGAGTGTTTTTTATTCACATTTTGACAACTTTATTGAGAGGGAGTCGTGCGGTAATAATTCACCCATATAACATTACTCTTGTGGCGTTTCACGGGAACGAAAAAATCTTGAAAATTATTTTATGGGGGTGGTGTTCTATCACTTGTATCTTTACAATTTATATTTTATAATATAAATGTATCATGATTAACATAGTTTATGCCAAAACTTCTCTTTTTTTTTTTTAATTATAAGGAGTTTATAAATTTACTTTTATTATATAATAGTAAATATTTTTCATTTATGTTATTTTATATATTATTGTAATTAATTTGGATCAAAATGTTTTCTCTTAATTAATTTGTAAATTTTTGAAAATGTTTTCTTTTAATTAATTTGTAAATTTTTGAAAATTATTTGTAAAGTTTATTAAAGTTTTTGAAAAATAAATATTAATTTTTTTTAGAAATTAATTAATTTTTAAATTTTTAAAATTTTAATTTTTAATTTTGATTGGTAAATATAGCTAATTAGATTAATTTCATGTGGTTTAAAAAGATTTTGTTATAATTAAAAATTATTTAAAAATAACAAAAAAATCTCAAAGCCAAATGTCATCATATATTAATTATCCAATAAAAAATATATTAACTATCCAATAAAAAATTAAATATATAAATGTGATCTATTAATTAATTTATTTATTTTTTAAACAGTTCCAATCTCCTAGTGTCTTCATAATTTGGATATGACTCAGGTCTGTCATCTTGTCATTAATGGCTCTCGTGTTTACATATCCCATAGAGACACAGCAAATTTAAGGCTAAAATTATTTAGTGAAACCCACGAGACGGAGGTTCAAATCTCATTGAGTATATGGCCTCTTGTGTCTTGGCTAGAAGAGTAGGCGACCCCATGATACGGGACATCTCGGCTCTTGTTGAGGCATAAGTTAATTGCTATTATGTGGCTTGCACGCTGTTGCACCTAGCCTAGGTTTATAGTAGCAGCCAGTAAGATTTGATTCTAGGCCTTGTTCAGAAAAACTCTCACCAGTTACCGATTATCTTAGATTTAATATAAATAAATAAATAAATAAAATATTTAGTGAAACACTTTTGGGATGTATAAAAAATTAAAATTTATTTTATAAAAAAATAATTTAAAAATATCAAATAACTATGGTTCTCTATCCTTATTTTAATGAGCTAATAAAATATCTAATAACTATGGTTCTTTATCCTTATTTTAATGGTCATTTAATAACGGCGGTTGATATTTTAAGGATTTTGATTTAACACATGGAATAAGTCAATGCTGCTTTACCTTTATCAACAATAGATAGCCCTTTACTCCATTAATTAAGGAAATATTTCCACGTTTAAGCCAATAATAACTTGTTTGTTATATGTAATATTCTTATAAGACGACAATATGACTTAAACATGGCCATGTCCCATCAATTTTTTTAATCGTTATATTTTATTGTGTAATATATATATATATATATATTAATTACACAATCGAAGATTAATGTGCTTATATATATTAATTACACAATCGAAGATTACTGTGCTTATGTGACAAATAGACTTTGCACAAAGTATAGGTTTCATCTCGGGGGTAAAACCCTTAGTTAACTTTTTATTCTTTCAATTTATATAATTTTTTTGCAAGTTAATCTAATAATAATATATTAAATACAATAAATAATGTAACTTTTATATTTTCTAAAATTTTATGTTATAAATAGTAACGAAGAATCATATATTTTCCTCTCAATGGACATGGTTCAAGAATCTATTTCTTGCCTCTTCCCATCACCACTTAATGATTTGAAGAGCAAGTGAAGATGCTTTTAAAAAAAAAAAAAATATTTTGGTTTTATTTATAAATTTAGTAGGATTTTTTAATGAATTGTTATATAAATTTTGATTATTAAAATTATTTTAAAGAGTTGTTCTATAACGAAAATGCATGAATCTATTCCTTATATGCATGATTTTATTTAAAGTGATAAGAGTTTGTAAAATGACAAAATTATATCATTAAATATTTGTGGATTCTATCAAATATTTTTAATAAAGAGGGGCATTTGTTAGCAAATAGATTATTAGATAAATATTATTTTAGATATTTAAATTACATATATTTATTTGTAAATCTATTTCAATTACTTAAATCTATTTCAATTACTTAAATCTATTTGTTATTTAGTATTTAATAATAATGTTTTTTGTTAATGAAATTGGAGTAAATTTTCACTCTTATCGAATGGTTTAACTATCTTTAACAATTTAAATTTAAAAGGAATAAAACTCTAATCAATTATATATATATATATATATATATATATATATATATATATATATATATATATATAATTAAAATTGTCTTCATACTTAATTAGAAATTATACCAATGAAATCTTTATAAAGTGCATACTTGTCATAAATGTTGTACCAAATTACTTGTTACATAAGAGGCCCAATGATACATATTACACTTGTTTTTTTTTAATTATTTTTTAAAATGAAAATATGTACTTATTTTTATTAAAATAAATAAATGTCGATTAATGTCTTTCAGATTAATTACATAATTAGGATTTAACTTAAATAACAACTAGTTCTCAACGACTAGTTCTCAAAGGCTATTTCGAGGCAATGGTGCATCCCCACTATTTATTCATTAAGATCGATTAGCTTCTCCAACTTGTCCTGAGGATGAACCACATTAGTTGGTTTGAAATGTCGACCAAATCCTAACGATGCGATTAATCCGAAAGACATTCATCTACATTATAGATCACAAAATTCTTAGATCTAACATAAATAAATGTTGTAAATTATAAAGTTATTTAAATATATTAGAAAATTAGATTTAAAGATAAAGTATTTCTATTTCCAAATTTTAAATCTCAACTTTATAGATTGTTTTTCAAAATTCAATACATAATATTCAACCATAAACTAATTACTTTACAATTATTCTTCTAACTATTTTAAAATTTAAAGATAAAATGTTCCAAAAATTAGCGACCACTTGACATTCTTTATAATCTTTCACCTTTTTTAGATCTTATGTGGTCATCACAATTGTTAGAAACATGCAAACAAAAATGAATTAGTTCAACTCAATAAAAAATAACTTTATGAAGGATTCTGAAGCTATTGGAAATCTTAAAAGAACAAATATTTTATGACGGTCAAAATATCTAGCAACAAATTAATTAAAGAACCTTTCACAAACTTACAACAACGTAAATAAAGGGCCTTTAAAAAACTTACGAAAAGACCAATAGTAATTCTTAAGTAGTACTTCTTAAAGAGAAGAGGCAAAAATGTAAGTAAATAAAAAATGTAACTAAAGTGTCTTTCAAAAACTTACAACAAGACCAATAATACTAGACAAAAGTGTAAGTAAAAGGCCTTTCCAAAACTTACAACAAGACCAATAAGACTTATGAAAGAAAGAACAAAAGTAGTTCACATGATTTCAAGGTTAGTGCAAGTTTCATAAGGGTTAATCTTTGGCAGAGTTGGGTAATGTTTGCAAATTTTCCAAATGTAAATTTTAGATCTAAGACTTTTGTGATCCACAAAGAAGATAAATGTCTTTCAGATTAATCACATTATTATGATTTAGTCGAAGTTTCGAACCAACTAATGTGGTTCATCCTCACAACAAGGTGAAAAAGCTTAATTGATCATCATCAATAAATAGTAAGGATGCAACATTGGCCGGATATAGCCATTATTGAGTTAGTTGATTAGTTTATAAGGAAATTATTAAAAAGGTTAAAGATGATAGCAATTTACTTATTAAAAATAGTTTAATTATTTAAAATTATTTTAATAAACATTTAATTTTTTTCCAAGGAAAAATTCGTAATTTTATTAATGAAAACAAAATTACATGTTACATGTGCTGGTAATTGTCAATCAAGACAGGCTATCAAATTGCAAGTAAGATCATATAATACATGGGGAGAAAATTAATATTTTCTCCCTTTCTTCTTTTCAACCTTACGCCAAGCACCTTGTGATGGCGTGGCGGAGATAAGGGCGAGGTGGGTTTCTTCTGTGATTGCTCTGTTGTCCTTATCTGAATCTGAGGTGTCTGAGTTGTGTTGTCTTTTGTTTCCCCCACTGTCTGGTGCCCCAGGGTCCTTTACCGGATGAACCGTGGAGGTAAGGTCAAAAGGGTCTTGCATCTCTTTTTCTTGTGTCTCCGGATCGGTTGCTGTCTGATTATTCTCATTTGGGACGAGGGCATCCTCTTCTTATTTTGTCTCTTGTTCTGGTTCACTTGAAGGAAATTGTCATCCTTTGGGTGTTTTCCTTGTATTCTTCTTTTTTTTGTTATCTCTTTTTGCTTCCAGGCATGTGTTTTGCAAATGATCGGTGTTCCTGAATCTGAATGCAGTATTTTCATAGTCTAGGTGATGTATCCATTTCTGTTGTTTATGAATCAGTTGTCTGCTTTCTGGTAGCCTTTTACTGAGATCCACTTCCACACAAATTCGTGCGAAGGTGTAGATCCTCTCCTCCAAGCGTTGTGTGTCTGTTTTTATGTATCTCCCGATGATGTTCCCTATGTCTTCTAAAACACATTCATTCCAAAAATGAAGAGGGAGGTTGTATAGATGGACCCAGACCAACATTCTGGTTACCTCCATAATGTTTGCGTCAAAATCCAGGAACCAAGGTGTGATGAAAAGTCTGATGGATCCCCAGAACCACGGTCCCTCCCTAAGAATGATGTCTCTAGCTTCCGAGGATGGAAACTTGACAATGAAAAACCCCTTTGAACAGAGTTGGATTTCACATGCCATCGTCCCTTTGGTGAAAATCCAATGAAAGAGCTCCATTGGTTTGGGCCAGAAGCTGTTAAATCTGCATATTATTGCTTGAGATTCAAAAGTGGTTTGATGTTCGTCGATCTCTCGAATATCTATGTTCAGTTCTTGCATGCAACTTATTTGCTCCATAATATATGGTTTGGGGGTATTCTCAGCTAGTTCAGTTGGTGTTGTTGCTTTTTTTTTCCCCTGTAAAATGTTCCTATATGAGGGACCTTTTGGGATGTCGGGTTTTGAAGTGTTGGTTCCCCTTGTGGTTACTTGAGTTATGTGTTGTTATGCAGTGCCTCCTCTCAATATTAGGTTGAGATAAATGGTGGATCCTGGACATATGAAGTAATCTTTTATTGAGCAGGAGTCTTGTAGGGATCTCTCATTGTAGATTAAAGATTGCAAATGGAAAGGGTAACCTGAGGATAGACTGATATTTTGTTTCATTTTAAAAACCTTGTCGATATCCTATGCCCATATTAAAAAATTGTTCCCCACAGGGGGTTTTATGAAAAACTGAAAACGAACAGAGCATACCTCATTGTCTGTGATACTTGTGTAGACTTCTATGGGGTTCTGCTCTGGCAGCATAGATAGGGTCCGATGGGATCCAGGTACCTTTGCGCAATAGCGAACATCGACAAGAGGCAGGGCAGAACTGTCTGGCATATTGCACTGAATATTATGGGCATGCCACTTTGTTGCCTATGTTCGCGCACAATACCCAGAGGGAGTATATGGTCCTTGCCCCTCCTTATATCCACTGACACTCGCTTTGGTCTGGTCTTCAGGGTTTTGTGACCACACTTCTGATTCACGCCTTATCAGATTTGGATCAAGGACCTAAGTGATAGCTCAAATTTCAAAGTGTTCGAAAGTGTGCTGAACTTGAGCGACTGGATAGATCTTGTCTTCCTTATTCTAGCGCCATGAACGGTTCAAAAAACTGACACAGTATGAAGAAGTTATCGTGATTTGAAAAGTCCAATAAACTGCAAATTTTGACAATTGACCAAGGTTGACAGGGCATTTGAAAAGTCAGCAAAAAAAATATTCCATGGAATATTCTTGGAATATTCCTCAAAATATTCCTTGGATTATTCCTTCCGGGCCAGTCGCATGCTGACAAGTGGCGCGGTCTTATTGAACAGTTGGGTGTATGTTGTGTTTTATGAGCCAATAAGGAGGTGCCACATGGCCATCCCTGAGGCCGCCACGTGGCCCTTGAAATTTGTGTTAAAATTTTATGGAGGTCTATCGGGTTCGAACCCGTGACCTTCGGCAGGGCAACCACCCTCCATACTGCCGCGCTACGCAATGAATCTTAACTTATAACATATTCGGGTTAATGTTAAAGGGTTGTGAAGTTTGCACTGGGGCGGTCCCAACCTGCCAATAGTCCCCCATCGGCGTTCACATGTAATGTTACAACTGCAACCCGCAGTTAATGTTACCTCTGACAGTCTTCTATCTGTCGGCACCTCCGTCAATGCGTTCACATGGCAACTGTGACATAAAATACCGCATTCTACCCGATGATTACTCTAACCACAGACTCCGCAAATGTTTTCGGGTCACCTGACATGGTTACGGTTAACAATCCCGCGCGGTTTTCGCAAATGCAACCATAGTTTAAAATTCTAACTGCAGTCTTCCACCGGAGTTCCGCCAGACGGTTTTGAAGTATGCGGTTTGGGGTTGGCATGTGGCCACCCCAACCGTTAAGATTAATGCTAACGGATAATCTGGTGAAATATTTGGAGCGCACCCAAAAATTGGCGGAAGTTGCTATTTTGACTCTAGTTAACTTGCTTCCAACACAATTAGTGGATTTTTCATAGGTGTTATTGGGAAAATGAGTTGGAGACTCATTTTTCGACCATTATGAGAGTGTGAATAGTCAATTTTGACTTTATTGGACATTCTTGAGCCATTGGTGAGGTTTCCAGACCCATCGGAGGACTTCTGAGCGTGATTTTTCTTCATAGAAGTTCCAAGGGCCACTAGGGCCACTAGGGGCCAGCAAGAGAATGAGGCCTAGCCAGGGCAGCCAGAGGGCATTCTCACCAAAAAAATAGTCTATTCTGACTATTTTGAACATTCTGAATCCATTGGAGGGGTTTTTAGAGCCATTTGGAGACTTCTAGAGCCGAAGAAGCCACAAGGAAGCTTAAGGGCACCGACAGAAGAGGTCAATTCCAAGGGAGCCTAGGTCCATTTCCAAAGACTTAACAGTCATTTCAGGGGTATGATGGTATTCTAAATCCATTGGTACAACTCAAATAACCATTGGATTTAATTAGAAACTTTTAAAATAAATTTTCCATCACAATCCCAAAGAGCCAAGTCAATTGACAAGGGTTCAAGGAGACGTAGCCCACGACATTCGAGTGAACTCCTTTATTAAATTTGTTGTTATGTGTTGATGATTAGTTTGCTACAATTTATGCTTGTTGTACATGATTTTTATCAACAAAAACAAATGTTTAATTCCTCACACATAAGGACTTAAAACAATTAAAACACATACACCTGATTCAAGTATTCAATTTTGCATTATCAAGTATAAGCAAGATCTTAATTTGTTTAATTGAGTGGGAGGTTCTTGCATAGCATAACAAGTTAGTCACCCATATCAAATCAGGTGTTATCAGAGCACTAGGTTGCTTGCTTGACATAGCACTAGGTTGCTTGCTTGATAGAGCACTAGCTTGCATGTTTGACTTGAAAGGTGTTTAACAGTGCAAATAATTTAACTGTTTGCAAATTGACTGATGCTTAAAAGTTTGATTTTTCTAGAGGTGAAGGGGAGTTATTGCAAGCTAAGTCCAGAAGAGGACAAGAAGGAAGAAGGTTGAAAGCATTCTCCTTACCCAAAGGACCTCAAGGCAACCCTTGAAGCACAAGAGGGATTGTTTGAAAAAGAGGTTGCTTGAAGAAGAGATACAAGCTATAGAAAAGAGCTTGAATCTACAGCCAAATTGTTAAGAATCTTTGTGAATTGTTGTTGAATTTATTTAATTCATTTAAATAAGGATAACAACTTCATCAAGTGAGGTTTCCAAATCCTCCACCTTTACAAGACTCTTTGATGAAGAGATGAAGCGAGACTTCTACATCTTGAAGGATATGGTGCAAATTCTGTATGAAGATGGAAGAGAAAACACTATACTTCATGAGCAATTGGTTGTTATAAAGCAAGAGAAATAAGGACTTCTTCAAAGAATGCATGAGATGGAGATGCAACTCCATTATGCCCAAGAGGCCTTAAACAAACACATGCTTCAAGCAGAGGTAAATCACTCAAATTTTTCTTCAAATTCCTCTTCAAATAGATGTGTAGGTTCATTTGAAAAACACACTAGAGGTATAGGGTCCAAATTGATGTTAAAAATTGGCTATGAAGGCAAGGGTCTAGGCAAATATGCACAAGGCATGATTGAGCCTATTATGGTTGAGGAAAGGCCTAAGAAGTTTGGTCTAGGCTATGTTCAATCTTATGGGGAAAACTCTACAGCCATGAAGGCATTTGAGACAACTCCAAGAAGAACTTCTGTTACAGGTTCAAACCCACAAACATGTCAAGTTTGTTTTTTAGTTGAATGCCATTGTTTGAAGCCTATGTTGCAGCAAGATGTTTGTAGACATGCAGCTTATGGCCTGCAAGAGAGTTCTGACAGCTATCATGACATGAACATTGATGTTGGTCTTCAAAAGAAAGTTGGAACCTCTTCAAGTTCATCTCCTCAAGAAGGTAAAAAAAAATGGACACGCAAAGCAACATTTGAGGTATAATTCTTCCCATAGTAAAGTTGATTATGTTTATGTTAAGCATGGAAAATCTGCATGCATGAATGGAAGAAAGAGTTTTTGTTCCTATTGGGGTTTGTGTAACCATGAAGTTTCAAAATGCTCGAAGAGGATGAAGGCATACAGGAAACAGTTGAGGCGAAGGAAACTTGCACAGAAGATGCAAAAGACTTGCACACATTGCCAGAAGAAGGGACATCTTATTGCCCAATGGTGGACATTGCATCCAACCAATCATCCCAAGAATTTGAAGAAAGAGGATAAAAATACTGGCGAAAATGGAACCAAATATTCCATCATCTATGTGAGTCCAGATGATTCACAAGAAGAATATTTTCAGCAAGAAAAATTTCCATGGAAGTGGCTTGGTAAGAAGTGGTTTGACTTCTTAACCCAGTAAGACATACATTCATTTGTACATATGCAAATTTCAGTCATGTATGCATGTATTTTTGTTGAAAACTTACGTTTTTTTGAGCCACCTTTGATCGATGATCAAGGAAATTATGTTCAGCTACCTTCAATTGAATATTTCTCGCCAGAAATTTCTGGATGAGCTCAAAGAAGATACAATTCTTGACAGGAGGACAAGAGTATCAAAGAGGGGAAGTGTTGACTACCTTCAAGTTGGGGATCAAAGGCACTAAGTCAAGCAAGGAAAAGTGGATGGAGGTTAGAAAGGTGAGGGAGTTGTACTCTCATCTACTAAACAGATAATCAAGTCTTTTGGGGTCCAAAAGATTTCTAATGGGGAGGAGTAATTAGATGTGGATCAAGGACCTAAGTGATAGCTCAAATTTCAAAGTGTTTGAAAGTGTGCCAAACTTGAGCGACTGGATAGATCTCGTCTTCCTGATTCTGGCACCGTGAACAGTTCGAAAAACTGACACCGTATCAAGAAGTTATCGCGATTTGAAAATTCCAGTAAATGGTAAATTTCGACAGTTGACCAGGGTTGACTAGGCATTTGAACAATTAGCAAAAAGTAATATTCTATGGAATATTCCTCGAATATTCCTCATAATATTCCCCATAATATTCCTTCTGGGCCAGTCGCATGCTGATAAGTGGCGTGGTCTTATTGAACAGTTGGGTGTACGTTGTGTTTTATGAGCCAATCAGGAGGTGCCATGTGGCCAGCCCTGAGGCTGCCACGTGGCCCTTGAACTGTGTGTTAAAATTTTATGGAGGTCTATCGAGTTCGAACTCACGACCTCCGGTAGATCAACCACCTACCACACCGCCACGCTATGCAATGAATCTTAACTTATGACGGATTCGAGTTAATGTTAAAGGGTTGTGAAGGGCGTTCACATGTAATGTTACAACTGCAACCCACACTTAATGTTACCTCCGACAGTCTTCTATCCGTCAGCACCTCCGTCAATGCATTCACATAGAAACTGTGACATAAAATACCGCGGTCTACTCGACGATTACTCTAACCACAATCCCGCACGGTTTTCGCAAACGCAACCACAGTTTAAAATTCTAACTCTAGTCTTCCACCGGAGTTCTGCCGTACGGTTTTGAAGTTCTCAGTTTAGGGTTGGCATGTGGCCCACCCCAACTGTTAAGATTAATGCTAATGGCTAATCCGACGGACTATTTGGAGCGCGCCCAAAAATTGGCGGAAGTTTCTATTTTGACTCCAGTTAACTGGAGTCCTCTACAATTAGTGGAGTTTTCATGTGTTACTGGGAAAATGAGTTGGAGACTCATTTTTCGACCATTCTGAGAGTGTGAATAATAAATTTTGACTTTATTGGAGATTCTAGAGCCATTGGTGAGGTTTTCAGAGCCATCAGAGGAATTCTGAGCATGATTTTGCTTCAGAGAATTTCCAAGGGCCACTAAGGCCACTAGGGGCCAGTAAGAGAATGACGCCTAGCCAGGGCAGCCAGAGGGAATTATCAGCAAACCAATAGTATATTCTGACTATATTGATCCTTTTGAATCCAATAGAAATATTTTCATAATATTTTTGAGACTTCTGAAGGTGGAGATGCTTTAGGGAAGTTTTGAGTGAGCCTAGAGCCACAGGGTGCCACCAGGTGTTGGGGGCATAACCAGAGCAGCCAGAGGAATTTTTCAGCAAGTGAATGGTCTATTCTGACTATTTTGGACATTTTGAATCCATTGGAAGGATTTTCAAAGCCATTTTGAGACTTCTAAAGCCGAAGAAGACGCAAGGAAGTTTCGGGCAGCCGAGGGCCACCAGGGGTTGGAGGCCTAGATTAGGGAGCCAGAGCTCATTTGGAGCAAATGATCAGTCATTTTTAGATGTCTGATATGTGCTGGATACATCAAAAAAAAACTTAGAGACCAAAAAGGACTTCTTAGGGAGTTAGTTCCATAGATAAGCTTAGGGAAGCTTAAGGGCACCAACAGAAGAGGTCAATTCTAAGGGAGCCTAGGTCCATTTCCAAAGACTTAGCAGTCATTTCAAGGGTATGATGGTATTCTAAACCCATTGGTACAACTCAAATAACCATCAGAGTTAAGTAGAAACTTGTAAAATAAATTTTCCATCATAATCCAAAAGAGCCAAGTCAATTGACAAGGGTTCAAGGAGACGTAGCCCACGACATTCGGGTGAACTCCTTTATTAAATTTGTTGTTATGTGTTGATGATTATCTCGCTGCAATTTATGCTTGTTGTACATGATTTTTATCAGCAAAAACAAATGTTTAATTCCTCACACATAAGGACTTAAAACAGTTAAAACACATACACCTAGTTCAAGTATTCAATTCTGCATTATCAAGTACAAGCAAGATCTTAATTTGTTTAACTGAGTGGGAGGTGCTTGCATAGCATAACAAGTCAGTCACCCATGTCAGATCAACGCCCCTGCCCCCGAGAAAAGGTGCCTGATTGTAGGTTCAAAACTTGTGTGCAGTAGCTTGGCGTGTGATAGTAGGCCATGGCACAAGGACGAAGAGGGCGTAGGGGTTACAGGGGGAAACTACAAAGGGCTATGTGGTGCTACAATACCAGTCTTCAATCTAGTCTAACATATTTGCAGAGTGAGGGCGCTTCCGTGTCCTCTTTCCTTCTGTTGCGCAACCAATAGAGGCTGTTGTCATGTGATCATGGTGTCCAGCCCTAAAAACCCTAGCCGCCATGGTTTCTCCACTCTCAACCTTTTCGAGAATGTTCATATACTTCGTTATTCTATTTTCCCAGTTGTTTCTCAACATAATCAAGATTCCTTAATAAACATTTAATTATTTTAATAAAAATTTTAATTATTTAAAATATTTTAATAAATATTTTGATTATTTTAATAAATATTTTAATTAAGTTAAAAAGAATTAAAAAATTTAATCTAAGAAGAGGGAAATATATATTATAATTACGCCGGAGGCGTTTTCCTTGTGAGATTGGGTGGGCAAACACTGTTCACCCCACCCAATCAGAAAGCTTCCTTATCGCCCTTCTACCAATTATACGTTGACATGTGCAGACATAATATTGGGTGGGCCTTTGTCATCGTTTGACTTTTCCAACTACTTCATAGCAAGTTGGGTCTATCATATCATTGTTTTCCTTTTCCCAACCACTTCACTGCCATCCCAGCGTGCTGCAACGCCTTGGCGGATGACATCATAAACAACATAGCGCCCAACTTACTGCAATGCCTTGAGGGACGACATCATAAACAATATAGCGAGCTACCTACCACCATAAACAACACAACCATCGACATAAACAACACAGTCAGCGACCTTTATTTTTTAGTTCCTCAACACTCAGAGCCCTCAGTTCCAAGGCTCTAGTTGATCGTCGTTCACCTAGAGAGGGCATTTATCCATTCCAATTTTACTTCTTGAATCTAATATTTTTTTGACCTTCCTTATGTATTAGAATTTTCTGTGCATAAAGCCCATGGCCTATTTAGCAGGCTCTTTCTCTTTGTAAACACCACTTTGATATTCCGACTAATATAATTCCCCTCCAATATCATCGCACGCATCCCCTGGAAACACCCTACAATAATACCCAAACAAAATTTGAATTCGCAAACCCAAAAATATGTCTCAAGTTTTGATCTTAGGGGCGAGGAGAGGAACCTAAGAGTGAAAATTAAAGAGAGAAAAAAATAAGGGAAATAAGAAAACACTGCTTCGAAGCATACTCAACATATTCTTTGTCAACCCCCATTGCGGGAGAGAATGGGGGAGGCGAATCGAACTTCAATTTCACTTCAATGCCAATGTCTACTTCGCATGCCTCCCCTCCCACAATATCACAGGCCTCTGCTGGAAACGCTCTATGCACAAAAAATGCATCAGAGATTATTATTACCCCTCCATGGACGCATGGCTGAAAAATATTTCCGAAAAATTCAGAGAGAAATGAGAAGGCTCTTGTGATTTTGCAAAGGAATCACAGTCTATGTTTAGGTTCGTCACCATGGCTCGCCACCTATGTTGCGAAAAACTTTGGAAATTCTTGGTGAGCCTAATGGTGCCCAACGATAGGGGCTTATGGTGAGTGTGAGGAAGCATGCTGGGACATGGAGCTGAGAAGGGGAGAGCGAGAGATGCCTGCATTCTCGTTGTTGTATTATGTTGCTGCGCAAGCTCTTATCCTGTAGCCAGTTTGTCCTCTTGTATTCCCTGTTATATTTTGTTGTTGCACAAGCTCATATTCTATATGGGTTTGTCCTCTTGTATTCCCTAATTTCTTCAGAAGTTGAGAGGGATGAATACTGCAAGTAATGAGGAGTAGAGGTTCCATAGAAAAATACATTGTGTGAAAGTAATGAGGAACAAATAATCCATAGAAAAATAACACCGTGGGCTGTCATGTCTTAAATCTCCATGCGGATCCTTCACTCACACTCTTCGTATCCTTTGACACAGTTGTAACACTTGTTAAATAAGTTAGCACCGTGCAACCATGTGCTACTTGCACATGTAAGTAAGTAATATGAGCTGAAAGAGCTAAAATGGAGTGAATCATTTACCGTAGATAATATGTTGTTTTGCAATCGAGTGCATTAAAACTTAAGAGGATGCTTAATAATTTACATGTATCCAAATATTTCAAACAAATGAGGTATCAAGCTTAGATGTTAAGCCTTTATGTGGATTGCAAAACCTTATAATAGTTGTGAGAGATTCAAGTCAAATCGCTTACTTAACACATATTTATATGTTTTTTGTAAAGTGTTTAACTAGGTACAAATAGTGACCATAATGAGGTATCTATGCCAAATCAACCATAAATAAAAGAATTCAACTGTAACGTGTCAAGCGAAGAATCTAGGATGTCTCCTCTGCACTCAAAGGGTTGCATCAAATATTGATTTGCTTAGTTCAGTATTATGACTACGATTTGCTGAATTCAAGTATTTGACTATGGAAATGACCAATGTTGCAATTTAAACATAACACCTTTGTTAATGAAGTGAGAGAAAATTCATTTACTATTATACCATGTATTTCAAAGCATTAAAAAAAACAAACTTCAAGTGAGGTATGAGATTAAACGTACTATAGTTTATTGGAAAAAAAGATAGGTTAGATCTAGAAATGTAGCAAATTGGAAATAAGATCTGCATCCAAGGTTTCTACTAGCTTATGCAATCTTTAATAGACGTGGTATTAAACAAGTGATTTGGATAAGTAGAATTCAAATATAGTGAAATTTAGTGATATGAATTAAAGCTAGGACTTTGATTTAGTGACCTAAATCACTAACTATTCTTTAAAGAACTTTATATTGCTTTTAAAAAAAAAAAAAAAAAGGGAAAAAATAAAATAAAATTGAGATGGTTAGAAAATAGATGAGAAAATCAAATGCTACCATTGGGCATGGAATCTAAGCCATTCTTTGAGTAGATTCCTTTTCTTCCTTCATGTTGAAGTCCCCACCGGGAGTGTGCAATTTTGATGCCCTGGAAGTGGTAGGATGGGTTGCCTCCTCCATTTTTTGAACATACGAGTATGCTTTTATAATCCTAGTTAATGCAATAATCATATTATTCAATTGCTTTCCTATGTATTTAGTCTATCCGTAAGCGTTTTTTAACAATATGTGATCATCTAATTCAAAACCAAATTCAAAACTCACTTAACCTACCTAGTATATCTATGAATTATTAAGTCGACAAGCATCTTAACACTCCCTCTCGTCAACCCTAGACTTCTCAAAGACAAATGGCATGTTCCTCTCACTCTCTTGGTTTAAAAATAAGAAAAACTAAATAAAAGCTTAAAATAATAAATTCCTAGATTCTTTGATAGGAATGTATTATGTCAACGGGTTCATATCCTTCATGCACATGCAATTTCAACACCATACAAGAATAATTAATATATTTCATTTTTTGTTATTATAATATAACAATTATTCTATACCATCATGTTGGAATCACATCACATGATGTTATGATGTGGTTCTTTTTTTAATTAATCTAAAGCATAAGTTATTTACTCTTTGGTCTAAAATAGTAGTCTAAAATAATCAATAACTTCTCAAATTATGTGAAAAATATTCATTAAGTCAATGAGTTCATATTATAGCTCTAGTGTAGATGCAATTTCAACACCATATAAGATAATTAGCAATTGGCGCAAAGGAACGATAGGAGGAGTGGGTTAATGTGGAAGGAAATTCTTTTCTTGGGTGACATGTTAAGTTGCATGGCATTGACGTGACCTTAAGGGGAATGCAATGCCACACTGAAGGGAATGAACTTTCTGACCTTCACATCTCAAAAACCACCTTAGTCCTTGCAATCAAAGGGTGTCGTGTTGTCGTGTTGTAGGAACATAAGCTATGAAGACCCCCTTTGATTGCAAGGACTAGAGTTGTTCTTGAGGTGTAAAGATTAGAAATTTCGTTCCCTTCAATGTGGCATTGTGTCCCCCTTAGGGTGACATCGGTGTTGCATCCTGACATGTTGTGCAAGGAGACGATAGTTTCCTTCCACATTCACATTCCCCACTCCTCCTATTGGCATTCCTTTGCACCTCTTGGTGCAATTGCTAGTTATATAAATAAGGGACAAAGTTAAGAAGAGGGAAATATATATTATATAAATAAGGGACAAAGCTAAAAAAACAAATACTAAGGGGAAAAGAAAAAGGAAAGAAATCAACAAAGACGTGGAAAAAATAAAAGGAAAGAGGAAAAACAATCAACAAAGACAAGGAAAAAAAGTTTGTATTATTATTATGAATATTTATTTATTTATTTATAGCCTATTGTTTTTTGGGAGTACCTTAGCATTCATTTTGTCTTAGTAACATTAAATTTTTCTATCAATTACTTTTTGCATAAAAGACGTACTAAGCAACAACCCTATTTTAATATAATTGTTTTATTTATTATTATTATTTTTTAAAATGATTTTCAATGTTAAATTTGATTTTTTTTCTTTAAATTAAAATTTTTGTTTTATTTTGTTTTATTATTATTTCTATTTTCATGAATTATAGTTTTTCTTCATATATATATATATATAATAAAAGGTGTATATGAATGACATTTTTTTTTCCCGAGAAAAAATTGAACTTTCTATTTAATTAAACAAAAAGTTACATCACATATGTCGTAGCATTCCATAAGTCCTTGCCCTCGAAAGGGAAGCAAGGAAAGAAGACCAGTCGTCCTTCACCCATGGGTAAAAAAACAAAACTGAGAGACCATGACCACTCAGGAGGCCATTTTAGACAAAACAAATAAAATGGTAAGTGAGCAAAGCAACATAATCAGGTCATCTATATAGGCCTCCAAACAAGGAGAAACACCCGACAGATAGAGACAATGGCCAAAAACCATCCATAACCCGACCTCTCCAGAAAGGAGAAAACAACCAAAAATAACCATAATTATAGTGTATTCAAGTATAAATTAAGTCCAAAAAGAAACAAACGACTGATATGTTTGTTTAAAAACAATGAAGACATATGTACAAAAACTCCAGGAGATATAGCAATGCTGGAGAAAAATAAAGAAGTAAGTATGTGTATCTCCGAGATGAGGGGAGGCCCTCCATCAGTATGGTCTGGTATCCGACACACGGTCAACCGAACCATCTTTTTCTTCTATCGCCCATGAGCCCTGAACCTGTCTAAGACCGATCTTAGACAAATCATCAGCATGTTGGTTCCGTTCCCTATAAATATGGCAAACATAAATCCATGTAAAATGTGCTTTTAATGACAAAGTCTCATCAAGAATAGGAAGTAATAAATAAATAATTTTGAAATCTCTAAGAGTTGTTAAACCAATTTATGAATTTCAAGGAGTCCCCAAAGATTTGAATCGAGGTGATGTCCAGGTGGAGAAGATGGCATAACAAAAGTTTTAAAGTTTGAAGCTCTGCAAAATTGTTTGTCCCTGCGCCAAAACCCACAAAGGCCGCAAATGAAACTTGTGAATTTTTGTGTATGACCATGCTCGCCCCACATAGACCATGAGCAGCAGCGCCGTCAAAATAAGCCCAGGGGATATCAGGAATAATGACTTCGATCAACACCCGCCTGGGATGAATGGGCAAAGAGGAAGTTGAGGAAGCCGAGAAAATATCAACACTTTCACTTGCCACCAGAGCCAGAGAAGATAGGGTGTCTTTAAACACACATTTGTTTTTGGAAAGCCAAATGCCCCACGAAATGATGAGTGGAATGCATCTATGATCTGGATCTTTGCACTTCTCCCACCAGGTTTTCCACGCCTCGTTACAGTTATTTCCCATCTAGGATGAATCCACATCACAAAGAGTAAGGGTGAATTCCCAAACCTTCAAGGTGAAAGGGCAAGAGATGAATAAATGATTAATAGTTTCCTCTGCTTTGTTGCATAGACAACACCACCTGGGACCTGTGAGAAAGCATTTTTGGAGGGTGTCCCATGTCGGAATTTTCCGACAAAGAAAGTTCCAGAAAAAAATCTTGGATTTTGCAGGGCATCCGAGTTCCTAAAGAGCCTTATACCACCATTCTTTAATCCCTCTCTCCTTGGATTCCATAATATGGGCATAACCTGCTTTAGGGGAGTATAAACCAGATTTGGAATAAACCCAAACGAGAGTATCAATAGACTCTTTTAAGCGAACTCTAGTATTTTCCAGTTCCTGAGTATAGGCCTGCCATTCATCAACCCACTGGTTTTCCAATCCAATCTCTTTCGCATTTTTCCACGCCTGAGCCCAAATGGTGGTATGACCACGTGAGTTGATCTAATCAAGAGTACAAAAGCCTTTATGGTTCAGGGAGTCCCTTAGGCCAACCGAAAGAGAGAAATTTTCATTGCAACCCACCCAAGGGTCTAGACCAATCCTGCGTTGTTCCCCATTTCCATTATTCCAGGCAAGTCCTTGACCCACTAGATAAAAAATGAGAATGGTGGCTTTCCATATGGTGGAGACTCTTTTTGTTTCTTTTAATGGGGATCTGATCCAATCATCTAGAGGAGTAGGATCAATATATTTCCTTTTGACCACTGAAGTCCATAAATTATTTTTGGAAAGCACCCTCCAAACAGATTTTGCTACCAGAGCTGAGGCGAAATGGTTTAGTTGTTTGATACCCCATTCCCCCCACTCTTTAGGTTTTGCAATCTTTTCCCAAGCCACCCACGGTAAGGTTTTCTTGTCCTCCTTGCCCGAACAAAGGAAATTGATGCAGATACTCCTAATTTTATTAATAATGCCAATAGGAACCCAGGCCAAACTAATCCAATAGATGAGTATGGCTAATAAAACAAATTTTATTAGGACTAATCTTTCTGCTGTAGAGAGCCACTTGTGACTCCAAACATTTATTCTTTTTTCAATTTTCGAAACCAGCCAGAACCAATCCTGTTTGCGATACCCATCCAGTTTAAGCAAAAATCCCAAATACTTGATACAAGTCCCCAAAGGCACCTGATAGAAAAGAAGGAGACCGAGAGTCCATAAGAGACCAGCTTCAGAGATGCCCTCATGGGCAAGGGAAGACTTTGGATTGTTGATGGTTAAACCTGTCGCCTTCATAAAAAGATTCAAAATATCTTTCAAGGTTTTAACTTCATGCCGATTCCCATTGTTGAATAACAAAATATCATCCACAAAGAGGAGGTGAGTGATGAAGAGATTTGAAGCCACTTCGATGCCCCCAAGGTCTCTAGCTCTTCAGGTTGGGTGAATGAGTTGAATGAGGCCTTCAACAACTAAGAGGAAAAGTAAAGGAGACAGAGGGCACCCCTCTCTCAACCCTCTTTGGTTTGAAAAGAATTGTGAGGCTGCTCCATTAATAAGAACAACAAAAGAAATATTAGTGATACAACTCATAACCCAATTAATAAAAGAAATATGGAACCCAAGATGAGTCAATAGAAGTCTAAGATAGAGCCAATTAATCCTGTCATATGCCTTGGAGAGATCAATCTTGACAACCATACATCTTTTGTGGGATAATTTAATACTATGGAGAGTCTCCTGAGCCACACTGTTGGCTTCATGAATTTGCCTGCCATCCAGGAAGCCAAATTGTTCTTTAGAAATGGAGCATTAAAGAATAAGCTTTAATATATTGGCAATGGTTTTAGAAATGACTTTATAGATGCAATTACAAAGGGAAATAGGGAAAAAATCATCGAAAGAGGATGGGGAATCAGTTTTAGGAATGAGGGCCAAGAAAGTAGATTTGATGACATCGTGAATATGGCCTTGAGAACGAGATTCCTCCACCACACCGGTAATGTCGTCCCCCATCAGTTCAAAGAAATGTTGAAAGAATTCTATAGTCCAACCATCAAGCCCAAGGCTTTTGTCAACTTGCATAGTTTTCAAATATGTTCAATCTCCTTTTTTTCCACAGGTGCCAGAAGAAGGTTATTTCTTTCCTTATCAGCATAACGAGGAAATAGCCAACTGACCTGTATGACTTCCCTGATATTAACCCCTTCCTGGGCTGAATAAAGACTTTTGAAATGATTTCTCCCCATGGTTAAAGATATTTGAAGGTTTTTGCCTTAACCCCTATTGAGTTTTCCATTTCCCAGATGGTATTGGTGTTTTTTTCGCCCCTTAGCATAATTGTGAAAGAATTTTGTGTTCTCATCTCCTGCAGCAAGCCAAATGGCCAGACTTCTTAATCATCAGAGCTCTTCTCTATCACTGAGAATTTTCTTCCTTCTTGTTTCCAACTCTTTAATCTTATTTCGAGCTTCCTCATCCACGAAACCACTCTCCCCATCATTGTACAAGGAGCCCAAGGACCCATTAATAATCTTATTTGATTCCATGTCTTTTAAGGCCTTTTCTTTAGCCCAAAGAATGGTGGCTTTTTAAATATTTTTCATATTATCAATGAAAGCTTGGGCATGGGAGTAGCCCTCTTCAATCAGAGGGGGCCTCCAATTATCAACCACCAATTGGTGGTAATCTGCTTCTTTAAGACAACCAACGTTAAACTTGAAAGGTTTGGAGGCTTCTTGAATGGGCCCACCAACTCCAAAAGAATAGGGGAATGGTCAGACACCCCCCTAGAACCAACCCATTGCCAGAAGCAAGTGGGACTGTTTGAAAAATCATCACTTAAAAGGAAATGATCTAGTCTTTTAGCAATGCGGGCCTCTCCCACCCGATTGTTTCTCCAAGTGGGGATTAATTTTGTAAGGGAGGGGTCGAACAAAGTTCCTTCCCGCATCATCTTCAGAAAAAAGTCGACAAAAGGGTCAGCACGAGTAGATGGGCCCCATGCTTCTGATCGGCCCAAGGAGAAATTTAAATCGCCCCCCACGATCAAATTTGAGCCATTCATAAAATATTTACCCATCAAATTGTTCAAGAAAGTAACTCTATCCACACAAGGGCCATAAATGTTGAGTACTGAGAAGACAAAGCCCAATTCCATGGAGTAAGCCTCCACACCAATCAAAGAATCCGATGTCCAGGTGTTGATCAGATTGACCGAATTGTTCTTGAGCCCGGTCATTAACTCACCAGAGCGGCCCCTTACATTGGATGAGACAAAAGACCAATTCGGGAGGAACGAAGACAAGAAATGGGAAATTTGATCCCTGGTGCCCAAAGTTTCTTGAAGCAAAATAACGTCCGGATGGTATTGTTCTACAAAGTTTTTAAAGGCTAGTCTTTTAGGTTCACTAGCTAAACCCCTACAATTGAAAGATAGCAAAATTATTTTGTAACTTGGTCTGGGGAAACCGCCGCTCTAAGCGCCCCTTTGAGGGATAATTGCTTATAATGGCCTTAAGTTGGGTTTTAGATAAATCGTGTATATGAATGACTTACCACTACCTCTCATAGAAATGGTCATAGATGAATGACTTACTTAATGCAATCAAATTCCAAAAAAATGATATCTAATATAATGCACTGCAAAAAACCCCTCCATACTTATATATATATATATATATATATAAACCATATTAATTAATTTTAATAATAATATAATACAACATATATATATATATATATATATATATATATATATATATATATATATATATATATAAACCATATTATTTAATTTTGATAATAAAATAATACAACATTTTATTAAATTAATTTTGATAATGAAATAATATTAGTTATTTTATTTTTATGATAATTTTTTTTGAAATTTAATTAAAAAATATATATATATATATAAACGCTCATAAAAAGATATTAATAAAATATTAATAATTTTTTTCAACATCCATGCAACCCTCCCTCTTAGAACACTGGCAGCAGTCTCCTTTTGTACTGATCGTGACTGAATTCATCATCGCGGGCCGAAGAAATTCTTCGACAATTCTTTACCTACCGAACAATGAACATAGATTCAACCAACCAAAAAATTTGTGATAAGTTGTGATATCGCTACTCATTATGTATATCGATAGGATCAGTTCAACCCCAAAGCCGAATAACGATATCGGTTATTTGTTGATTGCTGACATTGTTGTGAATTTTAGCAGTGAGGGAACTGTGAAATGGCCACTTCAGATTTCACAACATGAAGCATCGGAATACCTTTGGTTTCATTGGAAATCTGATTTGGCCTCAGCTTAACAACACCAATACTGGGAAGATTATTACTACGTGTGCTACTGCAAAAGCATGTACAAATAATGACGAAAGCAGGTATTATGCTCATCTCCTGCAGGACTCCATTGCCAGGAAATCTGTATCAGAAGCCAAACGAATTCATACGCATATGATCGAAAATATATTTAGAGTTGGCACATTTCTGGAAAACCGCCTTATAGACCTGCATTTGAAGTATGGGACTGTGGAGGATGCTCGCCAAGTGTTTGACAAAATGCCTGAACGAGATATATCTTCTTGGAACACTTTGATTGGAGGATATGCAAAGATTGGCGTCGTCGACTTTGCTCGTGAATTGTTTGACAGAATGCCTGAACGAGATGAGGTCTCGTGGAATACTATTATAGGTTGTTATGCAAGGCATGGTTATGGTAAGGAGGCCTTAAAACTTTTCAGTCAAATGAAACTTGCAGATATGAAGGTTAATCACTTCACTTTCGGTAGTGTTCTTAGTGCTTGTGCCTGCATGGAAGCACTAGATGATGGGGAGCAGGTTCACTTGCATGCAATAAAAACTGGATTTGATTTGGATATCGTTGTAGGCTCTGCACTTGTCGACATGTACGCAAAATGCAAAAAAATAGAGGATGCACGCCAAGTGTTTGACAAAATGCCAGAGCGAGATGTGGTCTTGTGGACTTCCATGATTTCAGGATATGCCAGATGCGGTCACGGCAAAGAAGGGTTTGAGCTTTTCCGGATGTTGAATCAGGCAGGAATGAAGACAAGCCAATTCATATTTGCAAGCGTTTTCAGTTCATGTGCCAATTTGTTGGCTTTGGAACAGGGGAAACAGCTTCATGTCCATGTAATTAGAAGTGGATTCGAGTCTAATGGCTATGTAGGGAGTGCTCTTGTTGACATGTACGCAAAATGCTCGATTATAGAAGATGCAAAGCAGATATTCCATGGAATGCCCAAGCAAGATGCTGTCTCGTGGACTGCAATGATTGGTGGATGCACCGAGAATGGGCAGGCTGGGGAGGCTTTGAAACTTTTCTATCAAATGCAGAAGTCAGTCGTGAAAATGGACCATTTCACCCTTGCCAACGTTCTTAGTGCATGTAGCTGCGAAACGGCTCTGGATTATGGTAAGCAGGTCCATACACACATTTTCAAAATTGGGTTTGAGATGAGCCCATTTGTAGGAAGTGCTCTTCTCGACATGTATGCAAAATGTGGAAGTATTGAAGATGCACACCAACTGCAAAATGAAATGACCAGACCAGATGGAGTATCATGGAATGCATTGATTGCAGGTTATGTGAGGAAAGGGGATAATTTGAAAGCCTTGATGCTTTTTGGCCAGATGCGACACGAGGGCCTGCAACCGGATCAATTCACCTTTGCCTGCATTCTAAGTGCAGCTGCCAGCCTAGCATCTTTGAAACAGGGCAAGCAGATCCATGGTTATATCATCAGATCTAAGTTGGATTCAAATATCTTTGTTGGAAGTGCCCTCATAGACATGTATGCTAAATGTGGGAGTATAGAAGATGCACGCCATGTTTTTAACAAAGTACCTGGACGAGATGGAATTTTATGGAATGCAATGATTGTAGGGTATGCTTTGAATGGGTGTGGAAAGGAGGCTATCCATCTTTTTGAGAGCATGTTGCAGGCAGGAATGAAGCCAGACGAAATTACTTTTATCGGTGTCCTATCAGCATGCAGCCATGCAGGTTTAGTTAATGAAGGTCGTGACTACTTTGTGTCCATGAGTCAAAATCATTGCATTTCCCCAAAAGCTAAGCACTATGCATGCATGATTGATCTTGTAGGCCGGGCTGGGCTCCTGAATGAGGCAAGGGATTTAATTGATAAAATGCCATTTAAATCAGATACCATTATCTGGGGAGCATTGCTTAGTGCTTGCAGAATTCATGGAAATATAGAACTAGCAAAGCAGGCAGCAGAGTGCCTTTTTGAGTTAGAGCCAGAAAATGCTACAACATATGTACTTTTGTCCAACATTTATGCTGCAGCTGGGAGGTGGAATGATGTATCAAAAGTGAGAAAAATGATGAAAGAGAGGGGGGTGACAAAGATGCCAGGATACAGTTGGATTGAGGTAAAGAATAGAATGCATACATTTATGGTACACGACAGATCACATCCAGAGACAGAAGAGATCTATGCTGCATTGAAGGGACTTGCAGGGCAGATGAAGGAGGCAGGTTATGTGCCTGATACCAACTTTGTGTTTTATGATGTAGAAGGAGAGAATAAAGAGAACATTCTCTATTACCATAGTGAGAAACTGGCCATTGTGTTTGGAATAATCAGCACACCCCCTGGAACACCTATCCGTGTTGTCAACAACCTTCGTGTATGTGGTGACTGCCATGCTGCCATTAAGGTTCTCTCTAAGATTGCTCAACGATATATTGTTTTAAGGGATGCCAACCGCTTCCATCATTTTAAGGATGGGATGTGTTCTTGTGGGGATTATTGGTGACTGCAAAAGAACAAGGTATGTATGTTATTACTCTTGGTATGCATGTTATTATTTTTTCTTGTCAGAAAAAGAACCGACTTTTTTATGTGATTTTTCTTTTGCTTTCGGAGAAACCTTCAAAGCAGTAGAAGACTCGAGAGCTCATGGTGGCAAAAAAACTCACAACATATTCTTGAATATGCTGGCAATGATGTATGCATATGTTACTATGTAGTCTTAATTCTTTGTGGATGTGTATATATGCACATAATATATGTTATGAATGAATTGAAGGGAAAAAATTCGCTAAAGAAAAATAATCCTTGTAGGAGAGGGAAAGAAATTTTGTAGGTAGTAGGCCACAAACTCTGAATCAACCAAAATGTATTAATATGCGGTGTGATCTGCTACAACAAGTAGGCAGAAGGCCAGTCAAAGAGAGCATTTAGTTGCAAGTCTGTGGTGAACAGAGAGATCATGTAGAGAAAGACACTCTTAGAAACAATAGTGGTTTTCCATGGAGAGTGCCTCTTGTTATACTTTCGCAAAAAGGTCTAGAAAAGACATACTTATCCTTGTAAAAAACTTAGGAAAATTCATTAATGCTGGGAGCTTCTATTAGTCATAATTGTCATAAGAAAAGAGAGTTCACCTAGATCTTAAGGCTAATCATGCTTGAATATGAAACTACTTTTTTTTGATAGGTATTAATCAATGTTCCACCAAGTCCCCTGGAGGTGGGAGCGAGGGGGCGAGGGAGCGCGGGAGCGGCCTATACAAAAGCTCCCTACCAATTTTTAGGAAACGTGGGGGGACGTCGGGGTCATAAAATTAAAAAATTATAAAAAATAAAAATATATATTAATATTATAATATTATATATGATATATTATTGAATAATATAATATTATTTTTCATTTTTGCAAGGAATGTATATATAGGTAACAACCATCAATGATCATACATTTACAACATGAAAGATAAATGATAAAATTTAAAAATTATAAATCGATGAATAATAAATCATGAATCATCTAACTGAAACAAATTTAAAACTTAAAACTTTAAAAGTTAAAACATAAAACATACATCATAGATTCATCATTCATATGTAACTTTGTCACTGCAGTGTATAATGATATAATCATTAATGAAACATAAAACATATAGTTTAAAGTTATGTCTGAAACAGTGAAACATAAAACATAAATGATAAAAGTTTAAAACATAACATATGAATATCAAATGATATCATCATAATGATAAATAAGCATAAATGCTCAAGGTAATGCCCCACTATTCTCTGCATCCAGCTGCTGCATGAATATATCAGGATCAACCATGTCACCATCTAAATCAGAATCACTTGGATTCTCAAACATGCTAAGCAGCACACCAACCAACCCCGTTTGTGTCTCATCAAGCCTCTCCTCCATATCAATCTGTGCATCATCCTCTGGATCAACATCCCATCAGGTTGTTGGTCCCTTCAAATACTCAAGTGTCTTCCTATGCTCAAGACGTAGGGCACTGTGCACGACAACTAACTTCTCAGCTCTTTTAGAGGTAAGCTTATTCCTCTTGATAGAGTGTATGAAGCTATATGTGGACCAGTTCCTCTCTGGTGCAGAGTAACTAGCAATTTGAGACAACACACGCATAGCAAGATGTTTGAGCTCTGGAGCACCATCCCCATTCATCCTCCACCAACCAACAGGGTCATCTTGGGCTAGATCATCGCGATCTGCCCGAGCACCATGTGTGTTGAAGGGGCCACTAAGAGATGCAAACTGAACAAACTGTCTTCGCAACTTTGCCCCCTCCTCCTCACTATACATCTTTGCAATTGCAGCTAGGAAGCCACTCTTTACCTCTGGATCATCAATAGGAGGCACTCTCCCAGGCCTTTCAACATACCATTTTGGGTTTAATGCATACGCTGCCATGTGCAAAGGTGTGTTCATGCGATCCCACCTACGTTGAATGATGGGTCGAATCTGGGATGTATAGAACTCTAATGAGGGCTCCCTTTGCTGAATGGCTGCCTTCACACGACCCAACATGCTATCAAAGGTCTCATAGATTTTTCCAAGGCTAGGAGAATCCGTATCAATGTAATGAATGACCTCCACAATAGGGCTCAAAAATGACACCAAATAAGCACAATCCGCCCACCAATCATTGTCCAACACCTGAAGCCTGACCTTCTTCCCTGAGTCTGTCTTTGATTCTGACCACCTTCCCCAGTCTGAACTCACAACCAAGGATTGTAGAGGTGCTTGTACCTCTAACATCCTCTCCAATAAGAGAAAATAGCTAGCATATCTAGTATCGGTGGGCTTGAGGAATTCCTTCCTCGTGTGAGCCCTGTACATGGCCAAGGAGGTGTGGTGATTGCAGATAAACATCTGCACATCTCTAGCAGCTGTCACCAAATCTGATATCCATTGAATTTTGCCCATGTCCTTCAGTGCATTATTGAGTGCATGCACACAACAAGGAGTCCAAAAAATATGTTGATACCTGTTTTGAATCAATAACTCAGCTGATCTACAAACTGCTGCTGCATCTGTGACAACCTGCACCACACTATCAACACCAACATCCTCTATAGCTTCTCGAAGAAGCTCAAATTGGAAAGCTGCATCCTTGCGCTTTCCAGAACAGTCAACAGCTTTAAGAAAGAATGGACCTTGTGCACATGTCACTATGATGTTGATTAGTGGGCGTTTTCGGATGTCAGTCCATCCATCCATAACAATAGAGCAACCAAACCTCATCCATGTTTGTCTCATTCTCTCTTTTTGCACATTAATTTTAGACACTTGTCTATCTAAAATTGATGTTCTTAGCTTATGTTCTCCAGGTGGTACATATGAAGGCCCTATTTTTGCAATTGCTTGGACCATTTCCTTGTAATAAGGTGAACGCGCAACATGGAAGGGAATTCCATTGGCAAAAAGAAATTTGCCAATTGCATCATCTGTGTCATCTCGATCTATAATATTGTACATCCCAGACACTGTAGCACCCATGACAGAAGAATGAGATGCAGCTACAGAACCTGTAGCACCCTTTGCCTTTTTTGATGAAACACTGGATGGATCAACATTTCTGCTAGAAAACATTCCTTTTGTAGTGGTTGTCCTTTCTAGCCTCCAAAGTTGCTCTCTTAGAGCTGGAGTCATGTGCTTTGAGAGACACATATTGACTCCTTTACCTGTGATTGCTAAAATATGTTGCTTCACCCTTGTATAGCTGCCAACAAAGTGATGGCCACAAATATTGCAAACCCAATCACGTGAGCCACCTCCAGCTTTTGGATTTTTTTTAGGAAGTCTGGTTGCATAGATTAGAAGTAGTTTGTGATGATTAAAGGCCCCCTTTGCAAATTTTTCCAGATCTATTGGTGGGCCTTCAAAATTTAGTGACCTCTTGTGACTGCTTTGAAGTTCAATTCCTTGGTCTGCGTCTTCTAACGGATTATCACTATAGGTGCTCTCACTGTCACGACTGTTAGGTGACTAACTTCGGCTCATGGTTTAAACTTGCTGCAATTGCCAAAAAAAAAATCAATTTTGAAATAAATTTAAATTATAAAAGTTATAAAACAATGAACATTGAAAATTTCAAATCTGTTAAAATAATAGTAATTACTAATTACTAATTATTATTAATTAATAAATTTAAAAATTAAATTATCTGTTCAAACCATCTCACAATATTGAGAAACAGTCCAACATGCAATTAAAAATGACGCAACAACAATATGAAGTATGTTTTGCATAAATAACTTTTCATATTCAAACGTTTTCAGGGGTGTTCACTGTTTTCATTCTTCAAGGATAAGTTTTTAATATTTTGACTGTTCCCCATGGCTATGAAATGTCGAACTAACAGTTAAAAGATCTACAAGCTGCATTTTTAAATTTTATTCAGCCTTTTCAAATGAAGGGGCTTTGGACCATTATTTTTAAATTCTCATGTGTGTGCATGAGCATAAATGCTATTTTCTGGTGGCTTATAAAGTTATATGATAAGCCATTTCTTTTAAATGTGCCAGCATACATATCTATGGCTTTGTTTCCTACTAGCACTAGTTATTCAAGCATTGAAGAGTTAGTAAAGGATAATTGCAATTTCTTTTTGGGTTTCCTTTTGAAAGTTATCTTTCATTGTATCTGTTATAATGGCAATCGCAGCTGAATAGTGTCCATGGTGGCTAATCCATTCAGCAATTGAGTTGCTGCCTGTCATGATGTGTATTTACTCTTTTTAATTTTGTTCTTTTCATCTTATTTGTTTTTGGGTTGCCTTTTGACAGTTATATTCATTATATTTGTTATGATGGTGGTCACAGCTGGATAATGCCCATGGTGGTTAACCGATTCAACAATTGAGTTGCTTCCTGTCTTGATGTGTATACTTGTCTTTTTAATTTTATTCTTTACATCATATTTGTGAATCCCATGAAAACTAAATGGCATCTACTTGTTTGTTACAAATGAGCATTCCAGTTCTTGTGTAATGCATTAGGTCGTGTTGTATCTCCCATATTTGTTCTGTTGTGTCAGTTTATGCATTGGATATATCTTGTGTTTCCAAATTTTTATTATTTAAAAACCCTAAAACACAGAAGGTAGTTTTCATTCTTCCGGGGTTTCCTTCTTACTTGTAAGGAGGGTCGAGGCAGGCCGAGGCTGTTGATGAGGCGGCTGCTGCTTGAGGAGGCGGCGGCTGCTGCTCACTGGCTTCTGCTCGAGGAGGCGGCTTGCTCTGCTGCAATGCGGGTGTTGAAGTGATAGCGGGGTGCTACAACTCACTGCTCACGCTGCAATGGCGGACGGCGGGGTGCTCACTGCAATGGCGGGCGGGCGACTATGGCGGAAATGACAGTCACAAATGTATATCCGATATCATTATTCATATGCTGCGCGGAAATATTAATATATATGATATATCATATGGCCGGTTTTATAATTAAACCTACGATTTTATAAATTAAAATCATAAACCTACGGTTTTATAATTAAATCTACGGTTTTATATATCATATGACATAAACCTACGATTTTATAATTAAAATTATAATTAAAATTTAATTTATTCAATAATTTCAATTTAATTTATAATTAAAATTTCATTGTTAATTAAATTTAAAATAAAAAATCGATTTTATTAATATTTTTTTCATTTAAATTTTTTTTTTACATGTGGGCCCCAGCCGCCCCCTCCCGTCCCCTCACACCCCCTCGACCCCTCCAGATGGGGAAACGTCCCCCTTGACGTCCCCTCCAAATTTTCGAAAATTGGGAGCGTCAGGAAACGTCCCCTAGAAATCCCCAAGACCCTGAATCGCGGGGGGGGGGGGGGGCGAGGATTCTAGACCCCTAGGGGGAGGGGACGAGTCCCCGTGTAACACTGGTATTAATAGTAATGAGTCTCAGGAAAGCTTTGATGGCAAAATTCTTATCTTCTGTGAAACCTTTGCCATTCAGATAAAAGAAGGTGAATTGTAGCAAAAAATTGGTGTCATGGAAAGGAAAATTTGGAGGCATTCAAAGATGATTTTGATTTTGAAAAAAACTATTTTCTTGATCAAACCATCGATGTGTTGTTCATTTCTGCACAACATTATTGGTACGCCGTCTAATTTTTCTCAATGCATTGATTACAGGTCAGTCTCTTAATTTCAAAAAATATTTTACCTTTATTTCCAGATTTGGAAGTTTTCGTGACTATTTGATAAGAGTGAGATACTACTATGAAGGCCTTTGACGAAAATGGTATGTGACATGCTTCTTAAGTTATGGTAAAATGGGAATGTTAAATCTGTACTTGTATTTTGATTATCTTTATAATGATTAAGTATTAGTTAGGAGTGTTTAAGTGATATTTTAGTGGACAAGGTTTAGAATATCACATAAGCAGTATGAAAGCCATAAGTGAACCTCTTCTTTCATAGTTAGGAGTGTAGCTTATATATGTAACCTATTAAAGTCTGGTAATTTTTTTTAATGGGGTTGCAGGCTGAATAGGTAGTGTTGGAAATCAGGAGGTTTTCAACTTATTATTAGATTTCCGTTACATGATAATTTCTTGTGAGACTGTTAGCAATTTTGTTATTTTGTTTTCTTTTATCATCAAGCAATTACCATAAACATGAAGATCACAAAAGACAATAGAACACAAGATATAGGGTCCAAGCTAGGGCAAAATCCCTCAAAGGGGAAAAGCCTCGAAAATCTCTTCTTATAGAATCAGATCAAATGAGATATTCAAAACCCATGATCACAGAAATTCCCACCTCTAGATGCCAAGCCAAACCTTCCTTCCAGCAGATTCATCAGCAAGAGACCAACAAAAAGAGGCAAACCAAGACAGATCTTCCTCAAACCCTAGCTTCTCTCTTCCAAAATTTCGTCCTCCACTTCTTCTCTGCCCTTCTCTGCGATATTTCAGACCAAAGATCCATCCAAGTGTGTGTCCAAATGAGCTCCATCTTCCTTCTATTTATATAGATTGGAGGGGTATGAATAGACATGTCCATTGGGGCAAGGCTGACCTGTCATGTAGGCCAACTCGGCATCTAGAGGGCTTTTTGTCCCAAAAATTACATTTCTTTTACAATAGGTCCAGAAATAGGGCTTTGACTCTTCGACTTAAAACCTAAAAGCACGAAGAACATTCTTATCTAGAAAATAATAATAATTTTCTTTTCCTTTTCTTTTTCTTTTTACATAAAATACAAAATGGTACAAATTATGAAGACCGAAACTAGTTACAATCCCTTTTAACTAGGGAGGTATTCATAATTATACACCTGGTACAAGGATATTCTCAAACAGAAATATTCTCGTAAGAAGAATCAGATTGGTAAGTCATCTATAGCATCAACATCATATCATCATAAGTTCATAACCAACATTGTCAACATAGCAAGGCTTTGACTAACAAGCTCTATTTCTTCATAAGATTAGAGCACAGTGCTGGGATGCTTTATGTGGGACACCACACTACCTCTCAAGGCACATATCCCATTTGGATATTCACAAGGTATGTCCTTCTAGGACTGTTCTTATCTTGGATTCCCAATCCTCAACGAATATTGGTCATCTTCGATCACTGTTGTCTTGGATACCCCGTCCAATCCTCAAAGAGTGTTGGTCCATGAGACCACTTCCCTATCTTGGATTCCAAATCCTCAAGGAGTACCAGTGTCAGATGCTTACCCAATACTCCGGACCCAATTCTCTCCCCATGGCCTTCACTAAACGTACGTTTGTTATTCCTGGCCTAGTGCATGACACATGAAGTAGAGAATCATGTCCATGATCACTACCTCTCAACTAGGGAGGATATACTCATTCCCTATACAGAAAGGGAATATATCCAAGCTCCTTCTCAACTAGGGAGATGTGTCCAACACCAACTACTTGTTCTTCATGGAGATAGTTGCATGATTCCTTCTTTCCTTGGTATCTGGTCCTTCAATCTAATGACAAGGTTCGGGCCATCAACCTTGCATATAAATTTCCTTTCTTTATCATCAATGAAGGCATTATATTGAGCCTTATCAAACTTCAAGCCAATCATAGGTCCCTCTGAAAGTGATCTTCATTGTACAAACTTGAACTTCAGGTTATCTTCTCGCATTGCTACCTTTGAATCCCGATTTCCAAGATGAAAACATCTTGACTTCATAATTGCCAAATATCATATGTCAAGCTTGTCTCAACATCCTTCACATATTCCTGCAATATCCTTCCAGGTAGCAAAACAATATGTTAACTAGATAACCAATAAAAGAAATATTAGGCTTACCTTATCATGATGACCTTCTCATGAAAGCAACAACTTTCTTGAATTCTTCGAGATCAACATCCTTTCGCATGATCCATCTCCACATGAATCTTTCTTCATGCATTCATTTTAATCAAAGTGCCCATGGATCGAGCTTGATTACCATGCTATAATATCTTCCTTGGAGTTGTCATTGTTATCTCCCTTTCTTTCTTCCAGAGACTATACTTGATGTTGATCAACATTGTTATATTTATGCCATGCAATTTTGTGAGAGAGTCTTGATCTCTTTCTATACGAAAGCATGTCACATTTCTTTGGACAACATGCATCCATATGGAAAGCTTATGGATTACATTTTATATTCAACTCTTTTTGCGAGATTCTTATAGATATAGACCTTTTCCTGAAGAGTTACTTACAATATGCATACCTTTGCTTTTCATACAATCATCTAGCCATCCCTTCGGAATGAGCTTGCTTCTTGTGCCTGGAACTTTGACCATCTGCATTCCTTCATCCTTCAAGAGTATTGATTGCATACTAGATGGAATATATACCAGTCATAATGCTGCTGCCAAGAATCTTCCAAATTGATGATTCTTATAAGATCTTTATGATCCCTCTTTGCAAAATGACTTCCTCTAACATGATGTTAGAAAATGCTTGGATGAACAACAATATGCAACATGGTTCCAATTTTCTCATTCTCTTTAAACTAGATGTTCTTTCCCAAAGCAAATCAAATACCATGTGCTTCTATATATGATGCCATGCTTCATAACAACAAACAGTCCTTTTAGAAAGTGCAACGATGCATGCTTACTCTTTTAATCACCAATGAACTTGTTAGCATCAATTCCTTCAGGGTCCTTACAGTTCCCTCTCTCCATCATGCTCATCATTTTCAAGAAGGCTTTAACAAGCACAAGAACTACTTTTTGATTAGCCATCCTTTCTATCTTGCTTTCTTCATTATGTGTTAATTTTTCATCAATTATTCGATGGTGCAACTATTACTTGAACAATATCCAATAACATCCTAATTTAACAATTTCCACTTCTTTAATTAACCAATGACAATAGAGCAATAGTAGATAGAACAATTATACAAATGCACAATTAAAGACAACCAAGAGACAAGAGACACAATATTTGGTCAATGACCAGGGAAAAACCCCACAAAGGGAACCCTTTGCAATTCTTCTTCTATTAGATTGTCTTTAAATGTTCAACAAAGAGAGTACATCATCCAAGAGTCAAAATCAGGCTTTGACTAGCCAATATCCAACATCTAGTCAAATCAATATGCCAAGCTATTATCCAAAAGAGAGACAAGAGAGAGTCAACTCTTGAGCAACTGAAAATCTGTCCTAGTCAATAGCATCAAAGTCAACCCTAACCAGTCCATAAAGTGAATGGTCAACTCTCCAAAAGAGCTTGGTCAAGGCAGCAATAAATGCGACCTAGAATGTTGGTCCAAAACAGTCCCAAAAAATCAGTCAAAGTCGGTCAAAGTTTGCACTTGCTTCTGCAATCAAACATGTGGTCAACCTTGAAGTTAATGCTAGTCAACCAACCAAAATTTCCTTGATTTTTGTGTCCACAAGTGCGGCCTAACAGAATGGAGAAAACCCAACCAAAAATGTAGTAAAACAACTCCTGGTCACCGCCCATAAACACTCTTGAAATTCGACCCAATCAAAAAATGGCTTTTGTCCTTCGCACGTGTGAGAGATACCCTACAATTCCGAGCTGTACGAACCAATAGAAAGAGGAGAGAGAAGATATGTTGGGAGTCGATGAGGCGCCAAATGAGGACTCAACTTGTATTTATATGCAACTTTAGGGGTGCCATCTTATCCTTGAGATGTGTCATTTGATCCAAGGCCGACCTTGACAATTTTGTATTTGTGGGGTGACCTCAAAAATCCACTTTTCCTTATTTGAATTGAGTGCTTCAAAAGTCAATTTTGGTCCTCTCGAAAAGAGGAATTCAATGCAATGGTTGGAATTTGTCACTGAGCTACCAAATTAACATTATGTACCTGCAATATTCATCAACAAGTAAAACAAAGAAAAATATACAAAAACAAGAACATGATGTCAATTTTATCAATCTAGGGTTTCTATGGTATCTTAGAGGGTGTACTCCGAGGGTTCTTAAATACACACCCTAAAATTCCTTGATCTTACCCTTGATAAGGTTATAGCAGAAACATCAACCCTAGGGTTTTTGATGTTAAATCCTTAGATTTTATCCAATATCCACCCTTGCTATGGTTTACCATATACCCTGGATTATGTGCAAACTCTAGATGTCAAGAGCTGGGGTTTTTCTATAGAGGGAACAACCAAAATAGGGTTAGGGTTCTTCATCTTTTCTAGGGTTAATTCAATTTGAACTTAGGGTTTAGAAAGCCTAAATGTCAAGAGTCTTCTTGACTTCAAAGCCTACAAATCCTAGATTCTCATGCAAAAGAACAATTGCAGAATCCTAGCAAAATCTTCACCCATAACATGAAATGCATATAAAATGTCCATACCTTTGTGACTTTATTATACCTCTTCTTAGCAGAGAATTAGTTATGAACAACAACATCATTCTTTTTCGTACTTCAAGTCGAATATTGTTCTTACATAGTCCCTCTCATTCAATACTGCTTATTGTATCTGGAGTGCAGAGCACAATCTCGATTTTCTACACAAATATTCTTACAAGTTAAAGGTCATGATTGAAACTTTAGGTCTACTTTTTCATCTGGAAGTTTGTCAAAGCCTCATACTGGTTACGCTGATTCTACTGCATAATCCATCAAGACTTTGTCATATTGCCAAATATTCGCCAGGAGTCATATCATTGTCATCATGACATTTGAACAACATTTGTAACTGGTACAAGCTATAAATTCAATTTGTATTGCCACCGATAAATCCTTGAGCCATTGTAAGATCGCGTGTTATCATAATATCACCACCATGCTAACTTCAACAGCGAGTTAGTGTAGTCTTTGTGAGAGCCACAAATTACATTTTTGCGATCCTCATAACTACATACTGTTGAAAATGTAACTAGTTTTGGTCTTCATAATTGTTGTTGTACTCATTTCAATATGTATCTTATGCAACAAACAAGAGACGTAAAGAAAAAGTTAATTTTATAAAGCATGGGTTTCATGCTCATTATTGATGGTCTTCTAGGTAAAAGCATGTTCTTCATGCTTCTAGGGTTTGTTCGGTCATCAGATTTATTGTCATGAGTCAAAGGAGTCAACATCATGTTTATAAGACCCTTTTGGGCAAAATGTAATTGGAAAAAGAATTATTTTTGAGTTTAGAAAGTCTTGGTAACTCCAAAAGTACAAGTTGGCCTTGGCAGCATCAAGTCGGCCTAAAGGAGGGAATTCAACCCTGTGGAAAGGATATATAAGGGAGTAGTTCGACCTCATTTGTCACTCACTCACCAAGAAGTTCGATCTCAAGGAAAAAGTTCGATCTATAGCTGAGAAACAGAAGAAGAAGACAATAAAGGTCTAGAAGAAGAAAGGAAGGACTAAAAACTTATTTTTGGGCTATCTCTCTCTCTCACATGTGCAAAAGTCTAGGGTTTTTGCAACTACAAAAGAGGATGAAATTACAGATCCAAGTTGTAGTAGGACGAAGTGCCGTCACTTGTTGCCGGAAGGAAGAATACTCTGTCTTGACCTTGTTGACCTTAGGAGGAGATGTCTTGCTCAAGGAAGGTCTTAAGAGGAAGTTGGATTAGGGTTTCTACAACTACTACAGGGCTGAAATTGCAGATCGAAGTAGCAGTATTGAAGCTGGCAGGACAAAGCTGCAGTTTTGGTGTTAGATCAAGGAAGGACTTGTTGGAAGTGTTGACTTGGTACTTGGAGAAGGACTTGGTCTAGGGTTTGGGTCTTTGTTGTCTCACTAAAAGCAGTTTCTAAAAGAAGAGAAGAGTTTTCCAGGTTTTCCCCTTGGAGGGGTTTTGCCCTGGTTGAGAGCCTAATTTCTGTGTCCTCTGTTGTTACTATTTTTGTTCTTGATATTTGTTTGATGGAAAGGTCTAAATAAAGAACATAAGAAGATTAACTAAGTTCACAAGCAAATATTAAGGTTAAGGAAAATTGGTATAAGAAGTCGCCACTTTGAATTTTCCAACACATGAACCCATGCAGTCTTAGCGTATCATAGGAAATCGACGAGCCATAAAGGTCGTTGTTACCAAGAAGCAGATCTCATTGATGTGGCACCAGAGTGAGCAACAAACATATATGAGCTTTGTGAGTAATGGGGAGCGTCGATCATTCTCAAGTAGAAGGCTAGAAATCGAGGATCTCATAGCCAGTCTTCTAGTTATCCAAAGATATGACCTTCTTCGCCACCTAAAAGGAGACAACGATTGTGATCAACATGAGTAACCTCTACGCGTTTCAGCTCTTGACAGAAAATGCGTGACAAGGCCCTGCATCAAGGGGAGACAAGGAGCATCTGAGGAGCCACTAGAGTTTGAAGATAATTCACGAGCCATATCATTGTAATGTGTGCAAACCACTGTATACAATGATTACAAATTTTTGCTCAGATACATGTATAGCGAGCCATCATCCAATCCACAAAGCTTTGTTTGAGGTGAAATGCATTTAAACATATGATCGCATCTTTATAATAAATCAAGCCACAAGATGGATATAAATCTATTCGGGTTTCATGAAATCATTGTATAATACAACGAGCCTTTACAAAACTTCACAAATTCGATGTGAGTTGTCTAAGATTCGAACCATCTTAGGCGAGATACTTTAGAGAGGAAGATCCAAGCCATAATAACAAGCTAGAAGTAACTAGATATCCAAGACCCATGATCACATAAATTCCCACCCCTATATGCCAAGACAAACCTTCCTTCCTTCCAGCAGATTCATCAACAAGAGACCAACAACAAGTGGCAAACCAAGACAAATTTTCCCTCAAACCCTAGCTTCTCTCTTCCAAATTTTTGTCCTCCACTTCTTCCTTTGCGATATTTCGGACAAAAATCCATCCAAATGTGTGTCCAAATGAGCTCCATCTTCCCTCTATATATATAGATTGGAGGGGTGTGAATAGACATGTCCATAGGGGCAAGGCAGACTTGTCATGTAGGCTAATTTGGCACCTAGAGGGTTTTCTGTCCCAAAAATGACATTTCTTTTCATTTTCTTTTACAATAGGTCCAAAAATAGGACTTTGACTCAAAAACCTAAAAGCATGAAGAGCATGCTTATCTAGAAAATAATAATAATTTTCTTTTTCCTTTTCTTTTGCTTTTTACATAAAATACAAAATGGTACAAATTATGAAGACCAAAACTAGTTACATTCTCCATTCTCCAACAGGTAGTAGGTGAAAATGCAACTAAAAATTATGCAGATTAGAAAAATATCAATGTATCTTACATAACATTGTGATATTATACTTAGTCATACTCAAGTAAAACTTGCATTCATATGTTGTTAAAATTTGGGCAGCTATGGGATGAATTTCTCATTAGATCCATAAGTGCCCAATTGTAAGCCTTTTTTCTCAATGGAAATAATATTTAAGAGGGAACAATATATATTGGGCATGAAAATATCAAAAAGGAAAAATATATTTATATTTGAATTAAATTGGAAGTCTTCCCTCCAAATTATTTTAGTCGGCCTAATTCACAAGGCACCCAGTCGATTGGCAATCTTCTATATATATTCTCTATTGGTGGATCTCTAAAAGGCACCTTCGGATAGTATACAAGGCTCTGAGGTTTCGGATGGCTACAATTCTTTTCCATAGTTCGGATAACATGTATTCTTTTCTACAGTTCAAATAACATGTATCTCTTACACAATTCAAATGTCACGTAACTTTGGCACGTTGAATGGCACAGTTCAGATGGGACTCATTTCACTTCTAATTTCTTTGGATGTCATGTATTGTTTTACCACCACGGCGTGGCATACTTCGTATGGCATAGGGTTCTGAAAGTTCAGATGGTTTACATGTCTCGAATGGATTATAGTCTTGGCACTTCGGATAGTTTGGATGATAACATTGATGGATGACACATTATTGATGGATGACAGTAGGCTCCTCATGGTAGACAGGGTATGTATGGTGTGGCTGTATATGACATGGCAGACATATCTTATATGCCTAGGCTCTTCATGGCAGATAGGGTATGTATGGTATATGACATGACAAACCAAACATGATGTATTGATGACATTCACATGGCAGACATCATGTATTGATGACATTCACATGGCAGACAACATGTATTTGACAACTTCTTATGATCTATCTTGTGATCCTACTCGCATGGCAAACATAATATATTGGATCACCTCTTGATGATCTTTGTATAAAACGCATACCCTTGCATGGATGGTAGACCAGTTTGTATGATGAGGACATACCTTTATATGATGGCATTCGAATGGCAGACCCTTGTTGATGGCAAGCATTTGTACATCAAACATTCGTATGACATGATTCTTATGATGGTAGAAATGATTCGAATTATAATAAGATAATTCAAAGACAGACCAATGTATGTTTATGATTCATGTTCATTTGGGTGCCCTATCTAGGGCCTCCATACTGAAAGTATGGATGATATATATATTATGGTTAGTATTCTTAAGAGTACTGCACTTCTGAAATAGATGGGAAAATATCTATTTTGATGAGCATATGTGACAATATACATGGGAGAGTGCCCTTGATGTAATCATGATTATGGATCATGACAATGATGGGTATGAGAGTAATGTATGAATTTAGACAGTGATCATGACATCTATGGATGACAGTGTCTTAGCCCATATATGTTATTGATGGTGATTCTATGGAGAGTTGATTGTTCTGATCACAAATGAAGTTGTGAACAAAACAAGGGTTGGCCCTAGGAGGCCTAATGCATCTTTTTGTATTTTGTATCTCAGCTGAACAATTGATGAAACCTAATAAAAAGAAGAAGAACTGAATTTTGAGTTTTCCCTCGTGTGGGGTTTTTCCTTGGTCTCCAACCAAATCCTGGTGTCTCTATTTGTGTGTGCTTTTATTCTGTTGTTTCTTTATGTTCCGCTGCATTATTGATGTTATTGTTCTTTCTACATAATTGCATATGATGAAACACTGTTATAATGTTGTGGGGTGAATTCAATATGTAAATGGTGTAATGCAATTATCAAAGCAAAGAGCAATGAAGCCCTAAGAAAATTAACATGGTATCAAAGTTGGGATGAAGAAAAGTCATGGATATCACCCCTATGAAGACGCCTATGTCAGATAGAAGTAAAGGTGGCAGAGACTTAAAAGAAAGCTAGGGTTTGAAGGAAACCCTAGGGAACAAGAGAAGTTAGGGATTGATGGATATCAGAGGTTAGGGTTTGGATGAAACCCCTGAAGTTTGCTTGAAAGGAAGGGCTTGCTTTAGGTTTTGAAACCCCAATGTGAGCTATTGCTCTAGCATCTGTGACAGATTCAGTGGAAACCCTAGATGGCTTGAAGATGATATGTTTGAGCCTGGCTATTGATAAAGTCGATTGATGATGCCAAGTTGAGGCATCTTCTCTCTTGATGATAGATATATGGCTAATGTCTCGTGGTACTTCATGATTTAAGGATTTTGCAGATGATGGACTATAGTTACTTTTGAAGATCAAATCAAGAGGGAGCTGATTAATTCCTTCAACCCTCATTAAAGATAAGTATCTTCTAGACCTATTTCTTAATGATACTGATCTCGTTTAGGTTTATCATTTTGATTATTGTTCTTGCATGAATATTTGAAGCATTTGTATACTTCTAACTTTCTAATGAAAGCAAATCCTTCTTAAGAATCATCTAGTGCAGGGAGGAAGCTGGTGCAAGAAAAGGAAAGCTAGAGCAGGAACCTAATCTTTTGCAAGATGTCAAAGAGAATGTACTATAAAGGTATTTGAATATTACAAGGTACGTATAATTATGTCAAGATGGTAAGTTAGGACATGAGGTTTGACAAGTATATCACCGTTAGTCTTAATTTACATTCCCGTGTATATCAGTCACATTCATATGTGGGTAAATTTGATTACTGATAATATTATGTATATGAATTTGTCATACGCTGATTGATAATGCCTGTGATAAATATGGTTACTTTGATGGCAATAATTTGATATTTAGTATCTTTTAAACATCTCTTTGATTGATTGATTTTTGATAGGTCTTTGATACGCTATAGTTGGTGATGACTTGTCCTAACAATGATATGCATGAAAACCTGATATAGTTTGACTCTATGGTTTGACAATTTTGTTGATGTTGGTCTCTTGATTGATGATTGAAGAGGCTTCCCATTCAGAGGGAGAAATCCTTGATGAGATCCCAACACCTACTATTTAATTGAGGTGGATGATTAGAAGTTCCATGATTGCTGAATGAAACAAAGATTATTTGATGTTAATGAGCTAACAATTCTTTGTTGACAGGGCTGGTCTACCTCAAACAGTTTCAGGATCCATTTCCCGTAAAGAAGTATTTTTGGGATGCTGGCTAACATTGATGGATTACTGTTGTTAGATTTGATGGATCCTTGTGTTGCTCAAATATATATATATATATATATATATATATATATATATATATATATATATATATATATAGCTGGACAAAGACATCTTCATGGACAAAGAAAAATGCTTATGGTTGTTGCCTCCTTGTGTGTGAGGGAGTAAGGATGGATAAATAAAACAAGGGAGTGTTGCTCTAAGTTTTGCATAAGGAAGCATGATTCTTCAGTGATTTATTTGAGCTGATACTGAGCCACATCATGTACTCAGGGTTGCTGCAAAGAATCTTCTAAGATGTCTTCGTGGCACTATCAACTATGGACTGAGATACACTGCCAAAAATTTGAGGTACATGGATATTCTGATGTTGACTGGGCTGACAGTGTGGTGGATAGAAAGAGCACGTCTAGATGTTGCTTTTCTTTGGGATCTGCTTTAATTTCTTAGATGAGCAGGAAGTAGAAATCGATTGCTCTAAGCACTGCCGAGGTCGAATATATTTCAACTAGTATGGCTTGTTGTGAAGCTATTTGGTTGAGAAAGCTCTTCAGAGAGCTATTCGAGCAATGCGTTGGACACCATCGTTATCTATTTTAACAATCAAAGTGGAATTTGCCTTTCAGAGAATCCCATGTTCCATGACCGCTCCAAGCATATTGATATCAGGTACCACTTTATTTGATATATGGTACAACAGGGAGCAACAAGGCTCCATCTCATCAAGATAGATGAACAGGTTGCAGTCATCCTCATGAAGCCCTTGGCGAAGGTCAAGTTCTCAGCCTTCTGAGAGAGACTTGGAGTCGTGGAAGGACCCTCCCATGAGGGTCTTGCTTGAGTTGGACGTTGAGCTCTGCAAGCTCTTGGGGGCCTAATGTACTTCTTGGAGCTACGTGCAACCATAGAGTGAGTGGTTCACCTTGCCCTATAGGTACACTATGTATAGGGTGAATGTTTCACCTTCCCCTGTGATACCCCATGGTGATATATGTGAGCATAGGGTGAGTGGTTCACCTTCTCCTATGGCTGATGATATATGCATAAGGTGAGTGGTTCACCTTCTCCTATGGCATATGAGCAGGATGAGTGGTTCACCTTCTCCTGCGGATTCCCCAACATACATCCTACCCTTGTAGTTTGGGACTCTTGGGAAGTACCTCTCATTTGGCCAATGAGTTGGGAAAAGTGGTTAGGGACCATAACACTACAGATGGACACATCGTGTACTGCCTTATTCCCTATGACTAGGATGCATGATGTTCAACAACTTGATCGCTGAGGATCAAGACTAGTAGGGGCTCTACCCCTGGACATGAGGACTTGCCTCTGTCTTTTTTGGTGAGGGTGGCAGGGTCTTGTGACCCACCCTCTTTCAATCCTCAGAGTGTGATCCTTGCCCTTGCAGTAAGATGACCTCACCTATTAGATAGAGGGTTGAGTTGGACACCCCGATGTGTTTCTAGGTTGAGCAGGGCTCCCTGATGTTGTTCCGGATTGAGTTAATCTCTCTGATGTTGTTGTGGGTTGAGATGGGCTCCCCTGTGATGTCAAATTCTTCTTCTTCTTCAGATCAAGATTGTTCAGTTGATGATTAAAGGATGAGATGGATATTTTGATGATAGCACGAGACAAAATGATATATGATAGCAAGAGATGAGATAAGATATTGATACTTATGATGCAAGATGGAAATTTCTCCCTAGTTGAGAGGGAGTGTTAAAATTTGGGCAACTATGGGACGAATTTTCAATTAGATCCATAAGTCCCAAATTGCAAGCCCTTTTGTCTCATTGGACATAATATTTAAGAGGGAACAATATTTATTGGGCATGAAAATATCAAAAGGAAAAATATATTTATATTTGAATTAAATTGGAAGTCTTCCCTCCAAATTATTTTAGTTGGCCTTGTTGACCTTGCCACCTACACCTACCCACAAGTTAGTGAGAAAAAGCCTTTAAACCCACAAGGTGTGGTTGGTGGCAAGGAACTCAGAGAAGGGGTTTTCACTCTAATCCCAACTCTCTCCGTTTAAGCTATCTTCCAGGTTAGCTATGGGGGGTGGTCCCTAAATGGAAAACTAAGTTAAAAGATGTGAGGTTCTAAGAGATTGTTAGCATGAAATGGATTGCCTTTTAAGATTACAATCAAATATGATGTGAGCAATATGAATGAAATAACTCAACACATGAGATGAACATAAGCATATGAAAGACCAGTGCCTTTTAAAGTATTGTTCAAGAAATGAAAGATATTTGCTTAAAATAGATGAAATGCTTTCAAATGGAAAGCATAAGAAATCCTGAAAATGAAACAACAAAATGCTAGCACAATACAAGATATAATGATGCTTTAAGGATATCTTGCAAAAAGAAAAACAATTAGTGTTCTACTTGCAAAATGTAGATAAAATAATGCTTGCCACAACAAAGTATTCAATTTCAACAATGACAAGTAGAATAATCAATTGCAAGTAAAACCATGAGGTTTATTAGTATGAGATGCAATTACACTAGATTTGGATGCAATTAATCTTGGTTACTTTTAATCTAAAATGCTTAATCTAGGTGAGAAGTCCTCCTCTTGTGCTCCTACCAAGGCATAAAAATTGGGGTGACTGTTAGAAAAGGGGGCAAGGACATAGGAGTGTCATTAACGATACCCGTACCCCGAGTCTTACAAGCCAGTGTGTGCCTTCGTTCCTACAAGGGGACAAGCCACCTTCATAATTGCAGGGTCACACGCTTTTACCTTACTTTGTACCAAACGGAAGAACTTTCCAAGAAAATATTTTTTCCTATAATTTTTATCAACCAAGCTTATACTTGGAGGTTAATTTTAAATGTGCAACTAAGTTAATATGCCTACTATCACATGCAAGTAAATTTGCAATTGTTAAATAAATGATGTAGATACTTTAGACACAAGATTGCATAAACAAGTAAATATTTGCTTTGCGTTATGATAAATTTGTGATATACCCAAAAGCAAATAAAACTTGAGAAATATGAGAGGTTGACTTGCATGTAAAGTAAATGGCAATGCTTGTGAAAAGTAAACTCAAGATTTGTATTCAATTAACTTTGCAAAAGAAATAGACTTTATATTAGCTTGAAATAAAATGAAAGACTACTTTGTAAAGTGAAATTGCCCAAGTATTTGATGCACTAAAACTTAAGATGTAAAATGTGATCGATGGTGAAGTATTAGTGGACTTCGAACAATATTTCAAGCTAATTGAGTGAAATGCATGGTTGTGTTAATTAGCCAATTAAAATGAGATGCATGTTAGTGAGAAAAAATTAATAACTCAAAACACAAGTCCTCTCCAAAATGTGGAGAGCTAGGGATGTTAATGGGTAAAACCCATGCTCCCAAAATAAAAAAAATTATTAGCTTTACAAGAGGGAAATGACCATGAGGCCTCCTCTAACCCAATGAAAGTCTTTACAAATGAAAATTTGAGACCATAGACTTTTCCTCGATGAGAATTTCTGAAATAAAAAACACAAAAGAATTCAGATTTTACAATGGAACAAGAGACGCTAAGCCTCTTCTATGCCCACAACCAAAGGAGAGAGAGCCATCTTCCTCATATGAAATTTAGAGCCCAAAGGTCCCGCAACAACTTGTTAGTAATTTCTTGAAAGTCAATCCCGCAAGTTGCTTCAAGAAAACAAGTTAGAGAAAGAGGGCTACAAAACCAACCAAATATTAGATAGATAAAATTACAAAATATTGCACAACAATTTACAAAGGGCTAAGCCAAAGAGTTTGAGTAAACTCTCCTCTTTGCTTAGTCATCTTCAAACTCTTAGATAGTAAATGAAAGCAACGAAGTACATTTTTTTAAAAGATATTTAAATTTAGAAGTACTCAGCTTATGTACAAGCTATGTCCCAAAACTCCTGCAAAACCACTTTGTAAGATAAGACTATGAAGGCTCAAAGAACAAATGAGAGCTCCTTTTAGAATGTATCAAGAGTGGGTTGGTCTCTCCAAAGACTTCCCCCAACACTTGCTTCTTTGATCCCAACAAAATGTTCCCTCTGCAAAACTTCAATCAAGAATTAGTTCCATATAGATTTAGCAATAAACAATGATAAAAAACTCGAGAGATTTATTTGAAACCAACTAGAGAATTCTATACCTAGAGCATACTTTTAAATCAAATTTCAATGTAAGATAACTTTACATTAACAAATCTACAAGAGCATATGGAAATAAATTAGATCAAAGCATGAGTAAAATGAATTATACCAATGATCAACAATTTATCACACTCCAAAAGGAGGAACACCTCATGAATGAAACCCCAAAGTCTTTATTGATATTTCTGAAAGTGTACAAGGCAGCAACGTTTCCGCAAGCACAATAGCTAGTAACAATATATCACAAATTAGAGCCCAAGGCTCACTTATATAAGAGAATGTGAACAAATCCCAATGAAGAACCAAATGCCAAGTGGTGAGAGGGAGGAGATCACAAGGAAAATTCGAATTTGATAAGTGGAGCTCCAATGCCAAGTGTAAAAATCAATTTTTTGGCAAGTGGACATCATTTTCTTCTTCCCTTTTGTGCGAAATTCGAATTTTATGATGAAATGACAAGTGTAGACGGGTGGTAACCCATGTGGGGACAATTTCCTGCAAAAATCTCCACCAAATATGGTCAAATCCTCCTAAATGTGCATTAACTTCACAAATTCGAATTTCCAAGTAAGAAACTTTCTCATTTAATGCCAACAATTCGATTTTATTTGATCACATCTTTTTTTTGATTTTAGGAGTTCACATCACCTTGGGACTTCACTTAAACTCCTCCATAATTTTCCACCTCATTTTCACAACATTTAGCATGTGTTGATATTTATTTTTCTCCATTAATTTAATTTTTGGCTTAATTAATTGCCATATTTCCTACTAAACTTAGGAAAAGTGGGTTTTGAGGGTTCAAAACACATTTTTAACCCCTCAAAGTGTGTCATAGTAGAAAGTTGAGGGTGAGAGGTGTAATTTTGATTACTCATACCCCATACAACTTCTCTAGACAACATTTATTACAATTCAAATACATTTTTTATTGCAATTTTTGTCTTGTGGGAAATCTAAAAAATTAAAAATTGACTACCTAGACCTAACCAAATTCCACGAAAAATCGATTTGCCCATAATAGTGATTCCAATAGGTAGAGGGAGCAACAACAACTCACATTTTCGCTGAGCAGATTCCTTGGTGATGAAATCTTGACTAAACTGAGAGGGGGGGTGAATCAGTTTAGTCCATTCATGGACATTAAAAATCTTTTCATTAAATTCATTAATTGAAACATTACATGAGCAACTTAACAAATAATGACCAACAAATTGAATATGTGAACAACAAGTAAAAAACAGACCAATACATCACATCAACACATAATAACAATGCATATGAACACCAGATATAAGTGGAAACCCATAAGGGAGAAATCCATGATTTTATTATTGTTGTGATGCAAAGACAAGCTCCTACTTATTACATCTGATTTTTTGTAGGCTCCAACCTACAGAAGGCTGCTACCTCAAATTTCTGCAAGCTACAACATGCAAGGAAGCTCCAACTCCATATGTTTTCTGTAGGCTACAACCCACAAGAGGCTCCTGCCTCAACTAGCTCCAACTGAACATTTATCAAGCCACAACTTGAGAGGAGACTACAATCCCTTGATGCAAATAAGAAACAACAATGCGCTGGTTTACCTGGTCATAAATTCTGCATCTCTCCATCTTCATTTCTGCCTCTTCTTCCCTTGAAATTTGCTTCACATAAGCTCTATATTTTCCAGGTAATTAATGCATAACATCTCAATCAACTCTCTCACATTCTCTAGCTCTCTAAACCCATTATGCTTTCCAAAATCACATATTTTATAAAGATAGTGTGTTGGCTGTTTGTATCCTACATGGGAATATGAAGTGAATAGGCTTGACTCTTTGCCTTCCACTCATTCGTTTCCAAATCCTTCATATCTTGAATATTAAACCACAAAAATAAATAAATATTCCAATATTAATTTCAGCCACATTCAATGATTAATTGCATCAACTAAATGCCAATATCAAATAACAGTATTTATCATTAATGCATCAGAACAATCTTTGTCTTTGCCTTGGAGTCTTGGCTTTGCATCATGACAATTCAACTCAATCAACATGCCAACATCAATGTTCTACCAAATCACCAAAGTATCTGTTGCTCCTTTGTCTCTTGCTGCTGCTTATCTTAATGCCCCTTTGCTTGTTGTTCCTTGAGTTGCTCCTCTGCCACGCTGTTGCTCTTGCATACCTTGTTGCTGCTCTTTGTCTTTGCTGCTGCTCCTATATACCTTTGCTGATCTTGATCTGCTCCTTTGCCATCAATGACAATATTTCCAACACTTGGTTGGACGCAAAAGGTTTTGCAACATTTTGCAGTAGCAGAATGAACGTTGGATGGAAGAGAAAATCAATCACATAGGAAAAATTTCTCTCAGGGGACTTCGAGTTTTAGAAGTTAGATTTTTCCAGGCAGACTGGCAGTAGTTGTGAGCGGATTTTATCACTCCAGACGGGTGTGCAAATAACAAAAGTAGCAACCAAGCAGAGGGAAAGAGGGAGTTTTCGACAGAATCAAGATGGCCACAACAGGACTCAGAAATCAGGATAGGTTGGAGGGAGCCTCCAACTATATCATCTGGAAGGCTAGGATATCCTTCCTTCTAGATGAATATGGCCTGAAAACTTATGTGGACAATGTGGTAGCAGTACCCTAGGATGCAGCTAGCTCAAGGAGTACAGAAAGGAAATGGTGAAGGCGAAGAGGATGATTTTGGATGGAGTCTGAGATCATCTAGTCTCACACGTGGCAGACAAAGGTACGACCAAGAAGATGTGGGATGCTCTCTCCGAGTTATTTCAGAGTTCTTCCGAGCAGTGGAAGATGTTTCTCTAGGAGAAGCTGAGGAGAATAAGAATCCAGTTTGGCGAGAGCATAGATGGCTTCCTCACCAGGATTCAGGAAGTCTGAGATCAACTTGCAGCCATTGGGGAAGCACCCCAACCTACAGAGCTTCTATGATTGGCACTTAATAGTGTCTCAGATGACTGGCAGGTATTTTTCCAGAGTATCTTGGGCATAGACACCTTGCCTAAGTGGGACATGATGTGGTACGATCTACAACAAGAGGAGTTGAGGCGGGCTCTAATTGAGAGTACCATCAACGAAAACAACAGCAAGGGCGTAAAGGATGAGAAGGAAGAAGAAAATGTGGCCCTAGAATCCAAGGTTCCCACTTAGGGGTAGGGGGAATAGAAGAAGGACCTGTCAAAGGTCAAGTGCTTCAGATGTGGGAAGTTCGGTCACTAGAATATGCAATGTCCTTTTAGGAAGAAGGATAAGACGAAGAAGCAGGACTAGGCGGCAACATCAGTTGAGATAGACAGGCTGTCCTCCAGGTCAGAGGAAGAGTTTGCGATGTTTGTGGCCATACCTCCAGGAGAGAGGTGGGGCGACATAGAATTGTAGTCCTAGAGAGTTGCAGACATGGGCAGGATCCATTGAGGTGTCCTCCTCATGGATCATTACTTGGCTACGGGGGCCCACAATATTTAGTAGTAGGATGGATCAGTGTTAGTGATGCAGTTAGATTCCAGAGTGATAGTTGCCGACTAGTAGAAGTCAGGAGCTGAGGAGCACAGTGCAGAGTCAGCAACAATGCAGATTCTTCAGTGGACAGTGCAGTAGATAGTAGCAGTCAAGACTCGGGAGATAGATGCATGATACTGAACACAATTGATTTAGTATTTTGGATGCTTCTCAGTTGCAGTAGTTGCAGTTGCAACAACAAAAAATGAGAGAGTTGCAATGCAGATGCAAAGTTGGCAGCAGCATAGAAGTGTCAGGACTCAGCAACAACACGGATGTAGCATCAGAGTTGCGTAGTGGTTGGTGGGCAGTGGCCAGACATCAACAACGTAATAGAGGGTGGTACAGAAATAGGGCGTTGTGGCAGTATGTGCAGCACTAGAGAGAACACCTTCCTCGCTAAAAGGGAGTGTTAGTTTTTGTAGCATCGAAGGTGTTCTAGACTCGAAACTTTGTGGAGAGGCTAAAACACATGAGCTCTCCATAACCCAAAAATCATTTCTGGAAATTCCACTTAGAAGTGCCTCAATTAGATTTTTAGCCCATTTTAATTATTTCCCAAGTCTAAACTTGGGGGAAGGGGTTAATTAATCATAATTAATTGAGATAAGGTGATAATTCTCTAGAAACTCACACGGATTGATCGAGAATTAATCCAGGCCCTTGATTAAGATTTAATCTTGATTGTTGGAGGTCGAGTAAAAGATTATAAGAAGTCGATGGGTAGATGGAAAACACACTCGAGACACTTGTGAGAACCATAGAGAGTTCGATTTCCTTGGAGAGTTCGATTTTTTAAAAGCAGTAGTTGAAAGAGTTCGAGCTTCAGAAGGAAGCAGAGACACAGAGAGGCAAAAACAGTGAGGTCGGAGGAAGTTTTCCAGATCCGGTGAAGTGCATTATAGAGAGGCAAAAGAACCATAGTGAGGCTGACACAGGGGCTGCGCAGAAGCTTCAGAGGGCAATTCGATTTTGCTGGGGAGAAGCCGAGTTTCAGTGCCAGAGGCCAGAACAACGTTCCAGAGGCCAAGACAAACATTTTTCCAGTCAGCAACAGACTAGATGGCTTGAGGAAAAGCTGATTCAGGATGAGCGTGGAAGGGATTGCGCTAGGGTGACACAGGCCTGCGTAGAAGCAATTTGGACGACTCACTTGTAGTTGTAGTCAAAGCCCAGATTTGCTTGTGGGGTGAGGAAAAATTCCTCACTAGATTTTTGCTGGTATTTTTCTCTGTAGGATTGCCAGATTTCGGCATCCAGATTTTACTCAGAATTTCTCACTGCTTCATAATAATAAAACCCTCAGTTGCTGCATCGATTTTCCCAAGTTGGGTTTTTCCAGGGACATTTGTCTAAAAATAACTGTGTTAATTTTTATGTGTGCTAGATTTTTCTTAGTTTCTATCGCTATTTTCTTCCACAGTTTTATTTGTGAAGGCTGCAGTGTGATTTATTCAGTATTTGCCGTAGCAAACAAATTGTTAAATTAATTAACAATTAGAAGAATAATTTGCAGTTGCTGCAATAGGTTTTCGGTTTTGAAATTTTCACATGTTGGGTCCAAGAGAGTGCAAAGAGGCTGGTTATCAGTCTTATATTTTCTTAGTTGAGCCATTATCCTAGGACGGGAGCCCAAGGAAGTTATGTGATTAATTTTTTGAGTAGAACTCTTGATTGGGCACAAATCCGCTTATGTGTATGCGATTCAGATCAAGTTTTTGCTTCTGCTATATTTTTTGTGTTAGGAACTTGACTATATATTTGTTCAGTTAATAATTACTGGGAACCAAATACTGGGTGCTTGGTTCAGTAAAATTTTAACATGGTATCAGAGCCCCAACTATGAAATGATCTTGGAATCGCAAGTGTTAGGTTTGTATTGGATCACTGGAGCTAGGTTGGCTGGGATCATACGAACTAGAATTATTATTATTATCTTTTTTAGGGGCCGAGAGGAATTCTCTTTTTTTTGAGTTGAGAAAAAAAGAGATGATTCAAAAAAAAAAGAGGAGGAAAAAGTGGCCCATTTTTTTAAAAAGAAAAAAATAATAAAAAAAAGGGGGCCTCTGGTGGTTGCCGATTGCTGGCTCTAGCCACTAACAACCAACAGCCACTAGGCCAACCGACCAGCTGTATCGGCAACACCAACACAAATTTTTGTGGTTGCGCCCGAGTATCGACAGACAGATCGGGCTAGAATCACAGTTGCTAAGTGGCTGACAGGAGATAAGAGAAGATGGGCACAAGACCAACTGGCTGCGAAGCAAGGAAAAGAAAAGGAGTGGGTTGATTCGACAATCGTACTGAGTACAACAGGCGAATGGTTGGGCTCCACTGCTGGTATAATTTATAAACATAATCAACAGATAGGGTTGAGAGTGCTCTGTAATCAACAACCAACGCGCCCAGCCGCCAACCAAACCATAGTAATGGAAGGAGCCGACATGCAGTTGTAGGCATGTAGAGAAACTGACAGACAATTGACCTGCTGTTAGAAAATCCATCGGCAGTGCAGAGAAGTCTGCAAAGGAGACGCAACCACTAGTGCAGTCGCTGAGCAGGGTTGCGGATCGCAAGGACTAGGCTGACAGATGTTGATTTTTAGGTAGCTGGGGGAGGTATTCCCTAGCTACATAAGTCGACTCAATCAAAAGAGGAAAAAAATAAATTTAAATTTAAATTAAATCTGCTCAAGTTGGCCCCAAAGTACAGGTTGGCCCAGCAGGAGACGTGCCCCTTGGGCACCTCATGAACACTATATATACCAATTCGACCTCCCACAATTGGACAATTTGAATCATCAACACATCTTTTGATCTTCTGTTCACACATGTGAGATAGAGAAGAAGACTTCTGAAGTTTGACCAACGTTGACCATCTTTGACTGAGATTTTTCTGGGCAGTTTGACCAAGTTTCTGGGCAGAGTTTGACTGAGTTTTTGGGTAGGTTTACCGAGTTTTTTGGGCAGCTACAGAAGGCCGAATTTTGGCCTGTTTGATTGAGGTTGACCGAGTTTTATGGGCAGTTGTTGGAGGACGAATTTCGACCTGTTTGACTAAGGCTGACCAAGTTTTATGGGCAGTTGCAGGAGGCCAAATTTCAGATTGTTTGACTGCGGTTGACTGAATTTCTGGTTGTTGCAGAAGGCCGAATTTCAGCTTGTTTGACCAGTGCTGTGATTTTGGTCTGGGTTGACCAAGATTGACTTGAAAATATCAGATTGTACATTTGTTGAACTGAACAATTTCTCCTAGAAAATATTGCTGGGTTTTCTCCTGGGCTTGTGTTTCCAGGGCAGAAATTTTGGTGTCTACTGTCCATGGCTTTTATACTGTGATATTTACTTTTTCATTGCATTTACTGTTGAATTTTCAAGTGTAATTGCTTAATGACTTTCTGGACTGCGTTAAAATAATATAATATATCATTGGAAGTAATTATCAGTTGCAAAAAATTGTGCTTGTCTCTTTAGCATGAGAAAACCAACATGGTATTAGAGCTTTGGTGAAGAAAGGCTATTAAGATCACTCCATGAAGACACCTTTCTGCAGTCTAATCTGTGATCAGATCTTTGACAAGATGGCTCCCTCTATCAAGCCTGAAGATAGGAATGAAAGTATAGATGATACAGATTACTTTTTCTTTTCTGCCTGTATAGGCACTATTGCAGATCACAGTGACAGACATATGACAGGTAATCGTGACAGTCTCACAGAATTGGCAGAAAGGAAGTCAACACAGAAAGTGGAACTTGGTGACAATGACATGTAGTCAAAGGTGTTGGGTCAACATCTTTCCAGTTGGAGTCAGGAGGAAATATTCAAATAAATGATGTGTTGTATGTACTGGGTTTGAAAAAGAACCTGATTTCTACTTCATCCTTGGAAGGCAATGGGTATAGAGTTGCGTTTGATGATGGATGAGTACTTGTATGGAATAAGGGCTCAAGCATAGATTCTGCAAAGGTGATTGATGTTTGAGAGGGAGGCTTGTACAGATTCCTGGGATAGCTCAAGCATTGGTACATGAGAACACGAATCTATGCGGGTTATGGCCTCGAAGATTTGCTCACATACACTAAAAAGCTTTGCTAGCATTGAGGAATATGGTTACAGGTCTCCAAAGCTCCAGGTAGAGCATGAAGGAGTTTGCAAGGGTTGTGCACTTGGCAAGAATGTCAAGGGATCTTTTCTAAGCAGTGATAGTAGGTCCAAGGAGATCTTGGATCTAATATATTCAGAGGTATGTGGATCGATGACAATATCATCGTTGGGTGATTTTTGGTACTCTGTAACATTCATTGATGATTTCTTCTAAAAACCATGGGTCTACTTCATGAAGGCCAAGGATGAGGTCTTCAGCAAGTTCCAAGAGTTCAAGGCTCAGGTAGAGAACTTGATAGAGAAGAAGATCAAGGTTCCGAGGTTAGATAATGCAGGAGAGTATACTTCCAAGGATCTCATTGCCTTCTGCAAGGAAGCAAGGATTAAGAGGGAGTTGATAGTCACGTACAACCCTCAACACAATGGGGTTGCCGAAAGGAAGAGTCCATTGTGGAGGCTATTAAGGCAATGATTCATGATCAGAATTTACCCAAGTTCTTATGGGGAGAGGCATCCAAAATGACAGTTTATGTTTGGAACGAAAGTCCTCACCAGATTTTGGGGAATAAGACTCCTGAAGAAGCTTTCACAGGTGAGAAACTAGAGGTCGGGCATTTGAGGATCTTTGGTTGTATAGTCTACATTCATGTACCCAAGGAGAAGAGGACGAAGTTGGAGCCTTTTGGGAAGAAGGGAACATTTGTTGGATATAGTGAGACATCAAATGTTTACATGATCTATTTTCTAGGACAGTGGCAGGTTTATATCAATTGGGATGTTACCTTTGATGAGGATGCAACTTACTGGAGATCCAAAGGACATGGATATTGATGAGGAGGAGCAAGAGGCTCCATAGGATGTGGGTTTAGGTCCTTCTGTACCTGTGGAACATCCTTTAGATCATCAAGAAGAGCCAAAAGTGCCCATTGACCCAGTGGACCCACTTAGGGTCATTGTTCTAGAATCCAAGAAGATACCGGCATGGCTTCGTAGAACATTGCAGGAAGCAAAGGGACATGTAGCTCCCCGTGGCACTTTCAGGGAAAGAAACGTTCTAATACCTACTCAGGATATTCAACAATGATGAGTCATATCATTGATTCTGAGCCATCCAACTATGAGGAGTCAACAAACCAGCAAGTTTGGAAGGATGCCATGATGGAGGAATATCAGTCCATCATGAAGAATGATGTGTGGGAAATTGTGTCGAGACTTGAGGGGAAGTCAGTGGTGACTTCCAAGTGGATCCACAAGATCAAGCATGTGGTAGATGGCAAGAGGGTTCTCCTAGAAAGAGGGAGAGGACTATGAAGAGACATTTGCTCCAGTTGCCACGTACACTTTATTAGAACTATCATTTCTATTGCTTCTATTATGGGTTGGAAATTGCATCAAATGGATGTGAAGATTGCTTTCCTCAACGGAGTGATTGAGAAAGAAGTGTACATAGAACAACCTCAGGGCTTAGAGGTACATGAGAGGAAATCTCATGTTTGCAGATTGAAGAAAGCTTTGTACAAACTCAAGTAGGCAACTCGGGGTTGGTATTCTCGGAATGATGGATACCTGATGAGTCTTGGTTTCTCCAAAAGTGATGCCGATCTCAACCTTTACTACAAGGTTGTTAACGGTGAGTCTGTGATCTTGTTATTATATATTGATGATTTATTTTTGATAGGAGTAGAAAATCTCATTGATCAATGTAAGAGGGAGTTGACCTCTAAGTTTGAGATGAAGGATCTAGGTTTGATGCATTACTACTTGGGATTAGAAGTATGGCAGAAGTCGAGTGAGATCTTCCTTGGTCAGGAGAAGTATATCATTACGACCTTCAAAGATTTGGGATGATGGACTGCAAGTCCATGGCCACTCCCATAATGACCAATCTGAAGAAGATGAGAGTCTCTTATTCAAATTTGGTGGATCCCTCTATACATCGATGGTTGATCGGATCATTGATGTATCTGGCTAATACCAGACTTGATATTTCCTTTGCAGTGAACACTCTGAGCCAATTCATGGTGGAATCGAGGCATGTACATTAGATTGCGACAAAGCATGTGTTGAGATATTGGCGTGGTACAATCAATTACCTGTATGAATACCTTCCTAGTTAAGAGGGAGTGTTGAAAAGTGTAACTAGGTCGGTATTCATGTTGACTATGTAATTATGTATTTATGTAAAGAAGAAGTCAAAGATAATAAAATGTATTTTTGGTGTACTTGCTTCATGGGTTTCATGAGCAAGATTTTATTATATAGATAGACTTCTTCTTGATGTCTATTAGTTTTGTATCTTCTAGGAATAAATAGAATTAAGTGTCTCATACATGAAGGATCTAGTCTAGGTATATATGCTCCAAGACCTTGTGGAAGAAGCTCACAACAACCCTCAATGCAACGATGAAACACAAGCCTAAAATGCAGTGAAGAATTACATCTCCAACGCTGGAATAAACCTTATCTTGTCGGCCTAATTCACCATGGACAAGTCGGCTGTATGGTCAACCTATTTAAGGGATTGTGCCCTATATATATACTCATGTAATGTGGTCATGATTCAAGCAAGAATGCTGACATCTCCATGAACACAGTGCGGATAAAGGACAACATATAACTGTGGATAAAGGAAATTGAATAAGTGCGGATCTAAAACAGAAGAGCAGGAAGGAAATTGTGAAAAGTATAGGAGGTACAGGTTGCAGACAACAAGGTACATGATAGCGGATTACTGAAGCAAGGTTGCGGATAAGTGCAGGAAGGGTATAGTAAGTATAACTCTGAGTTTAATAGTGTTAGTTCAGGGCTCAAAGTGCGGACTTATCTCAACTCCTATCTGGAACCATAATGCAAGGATAAATTGCTAATATATTATTGTTTAGGGCTGTTGATCTGAAGAAAGAATTTGTTGAAGTTGAGAGAGTCATCATAAGGAGAAGAGGCAGCAATAGTGAGGAAGGTAAGCAATTCAAATACAAGCATATACAAGGTGAAGATCAAGGTCTTTAGTACTGATGCATAACTAAGCAAATTGGTAAAAAGAAGAATCAAGGTTGAAAAAGCTGAATCAAGGTCTTGGAAGCATATCTAGGTCAAGGGTCTAAGTATTGGTCATGGTACTTGTCATTTGAAGATCTATAAGAAGAATTCTTTGCGGGTTTTCCTCTCCAAGAGGGAGAGGTTTTTCCCTGGCTCTAGGAGCCTAACTTCTGTGTCTTGTGCATTTTGAAAATTGACTTGATGAAAGATTAACTAAGCTAAAAGAAGAGAAGACCTAAGTAACTCAAGTAAGCTCACAAGTAATTATCAAGAAGAGAATTTGTATTAATCACCAACCCTCCAAATTCTCAACATTGTCAAGGGTCTTCTTCTTTACCAGACTTCTATCAGAGTCTACATATCCTCCCAGGAGGTCTCCTAGTCACATCTTCTTGGCTTCCGGATGATAACCGCCTCTTGACATAGTTGCACTTCATGATCTCTTCCTTTCTTTCTCCACATATCTTCATTCCCAGGAACTTCCAATTTCCAGTTCCTTGTTTGTATACAACCACCTCATATTCCATATGAGGACATATTATGTTGATTTCATCTGATAATGACAACTTGCGTAATGGAAGAGATCCTCTTTTCTCTGATCATACTTCTAAAGATAGAAGTTCATTACCTGCAACCATATGATTTGACTTCACAACATCCAGTGTCAGCATATAAATATATATACCTCATACCTTTTTTTCTTTGAGTCATCCTGTAGAAATTTTACTAGAATGAAGAACTTCATTCCATTGACCTGCTTCATCAATATGTCATCATATCCTAATCCCAGAATTTTGTAGCATAGTATTATCAATGAAACCTTTCTGCTTTCTTTCTAACCAGTGAATCCATAAAGAACTCTATTAGAAAATGTTAGCACCTGTTTGCACATGATTATTGAATGACGACCCTTGATCTTGATGACTTCCTTCCATCAATATTGTTTATCAGTGAGGTTTTCGAAGAGTTGTTTCACCAAGTGCTCCTACCATGCTTCTATCATGATGCTATTAATATACATTGCTTCCTGTCATACTATTTTACAACCAATAGAAATCACTTAAAGAGGAAGATGATCTCAATCACAACAAAGATCTCTCGCTTCTTCTTTCTTAGATTTCTTTACATCCGGTTCTTCCCTTTCATTTGTGACATGGGCTTCTTCCTTTTTCCTCTTGTCCTTTCTAGATTTAGGATAATCTCTTTTATAATGCCCAAGTTCATTACATCCAAAGCATCGTACTTTGTCCATATTTCTTCTTTTATTTAGAGGACCAAATTTTCCAAATCTTTCTTTCTTCTTGGATATGGCTACAAGGCTTGATTCCCTTCACTTGATCCTGTATCAACTTTGGCTTTCAATCTTGTTTCTTCTATTTTACATAGAGACCATAGATCGTGGAATGGTGTTGCTTCTTTCTTTCCGTATAAGCTTGAAGTGAAGTTTCCCCATTCTTTTGGTAGAGCATTCAACACCATTGTAGTCATTTCATTATCAAACATTACTTCTCCCAATTCCTGTAGTTGATCTCTTATTTCAGAAATCCTCATAACATATGAATTGATTCCTTCCTCTCTTGATAATTTCATCTTGTATAGTTCTTGTCTCAGAGAGATTGCTTCTCCTATAGTACTCACGGAGAATAGCTCCACCAGTTTCTCATATATTTCTTTTGCAGTTTTCAGTTTTGATACATAGGATATGAGTGAGTCCTTAATGGATTCTATGAGAATCTTCTGGGCTCTGATTTCTCCTTTCATGTATTTGGCATGAGCTGGAGCATATTCTTTTAAGGGTTGAATTGTAGATCCTTCAATGTAGCCCATAACTTTGTCTTCAATTAGATTCAAATTTGTCCTCTTTTTCCATGCACTTAAGTTTGATGACCCAACCAATTTGTTGCTCTCTTTGCAATAAGTCATTTTGATAGATTTAGATAAGGTCATAGATACTTACTTGAGTAGAGTGACTTCCTCCCTCTAGCAGCTTCCTTGATGATGATGGAGATGAAGTCAGGAACTTCCTTTTAGATTGAATTCTCCAATGTAGGTGTTCTTGAATCCTTGATGATAGAGGATGGCTTCCAAAAAGACGATGTCTCTTCCAACAATGTCTTGAATATAAATCTTTGATGGCAAATATTATCTTCTTGATTACTAGATTCTTTGAAGAATCTTCCTTGCAAATTGATCTGACCTTTTAACCCAAACTTTGATCTTTGCTTCCTTGACTATCTTCTTGTCAAGTAGCCCTTGTGTTAAGCACCTTAGCTCTGATACCATGTTGAGAATTTAGAGGGGCGGTGATTAATTCAAATTCTCTCCTTGATAATTACTTGTGAGCTTACTTTATTTACTTATGTCTTCTCTTCTTAGCTTATTTATTCTTTCATCAAGTCAATTACCAAAATACAAGAGACACAAATTTAGGCTCTTCGAGCCAGGGCAAAACCTCTCCCTCTTGGAGAGGAAAACCCACGAGAAATTCTTCTTATAGACTTTCAAATGACAAGTAGCATCACCAAGACTCAGACCCTTGACCTATGTATTGCTTCCAAGACTTTTTCACTGCTTCTTTGTTAACCTCAAGCGTTGATCCTTCTTTTTTGCACCAACCTGCACTGACCTGCACCAACATTAGAGAGCTTGGTCTCTAAGTCTATCTTCAAACACTCCTTCTCTCTTATTCAAATATCTGAGACAAGATTATTCGAGATCTTATCTTTCACTTCGGATATCCTTGAATCTTTATTTAATGGAGATATATTACCTTCTTTTATAAACTGTGATTAGGAAGGTAAATCACAAATTTACCTTCCTTCTTTTCCCGCACTGTAATTCAGGGTTTACTTACCATAACCCTTAGACTCTGAATCACAGCATAATCATAAACTACACATCAATCTTAGTCCTTCACATTACATTACAGAATGTCATCCGAATACTTCTTCACTTCGGAATAGTCACAGTCCTTACAACACATAAAGCACAGATTTTATTCCGCTTTTGATTGCAGGTGTATATCAACGTATTCATCTCAGGTTTGATTGCGCTCTACTTGTTCACAACTTTTTCACACTGATCCACATTCACTACTTCAGAGCAATCCGCAAAACAGATCTACACCTTAACTTAACACACTTGAACATTGCTTTTACTTCACATTTATTCCAGACTTTATCACGCTACAAATATCTCATAGATGTTCGCAACACTTGTCCTTAAATGAACCACAACTCCCTTATATATAGTGCATTACTTCTGTTTTTAGGTCGACCCTACAACATGCTTGTAGGCCGACTTCATCACTTCATATAGGCTGACTTGGAGAGTACATCTTCCAACGTTAATGAGGTTAATATGAGGGTTGTCTTGAGCCATTGCTTCACAGTTAGATGACAAGGTCTTTGGAGCATATCCTTTTGACTAGACACTTCATATACATGACCCTTGAGTACATTTATAATCAGAAGACAAAACCTAATAGACATCAAGAAGAGGTCTATCGACCAAAATTATAAAAAATTATGCTACCAAAATTATAAAAAACGTTTTTTATTTATAGATTTGTTTTTTTGATTTTTTTACAGCAATGGCTTCTTCCATCCAAGGTTTAAGTGCAAACCCCAAGGCCAACCCAAGGGCTGAATATTATTCTCTTTGGAGGCATGTTGAGAAGCTGCAAAGATGTGGAGGTGGTGGCTCATGGGAATGGCGGTGTAATCTTTGCAATAATTCTTACAAAGGCTCTTACCCAAGAGTGAAGGCACATCTTTTGCATGGAGGAGGACAGGGGATTGCATGTTGCACGAAAACATCAGACCTTGTGGCAAGGAGGGAATATCAAAGAGAGCAAGATCAGGTTGATGCAATTAAAAGAAAGCATGATGATCTTAGTCAAGCTAAAATTCCAGCAAACATTGAGCCAAGGATTGTAGTTGAAGCAAGGAAGAGGAGATGCACTCAACAACCAGAACAACCACCATCCAGAGGGGCGTCCAGTACAGTTCAAGATAGCAGAATTGCTAAACTGGTGAATGTGCAAGAAAGAGAAGAAGCTGATTCCAGAGTGGTTCGGTGCATCTATGCATATGGTCTCCCATTCAATGTTTTTCGCTCTCCTTACTGGAAAGATATGATAAGGGCAGTTAACAAAGCTCCTCAAGGGTACAAGGGGCCCAACTATGAGAAAGTTAGAACTCAACTTCTAAAAAATGAGAAGGATCATGTGGAGGATGTGTTATCACCAATTCGTTCTTCTTGGAGTAGCTCTGGGGTTACCATAGTCTCAGATGGATGGACAGATACAAGGCTTAGACCATTGATAAATATCATTCCCACTTCACCAAAAGGAACAATGTTTCTAAAGGCGGAAGACTGCTCGGGAGAGGTAAAAGGTGCACAATTCATTGCTGATGTTATTATCAAATCTATTGAACAAGTTGGTCCTAACAGGGTGGTGCAAGTTATCACGGATAATGCACCAGTATGCAAAGTTGCATGTTTGATTATTGAGGGGAGGTATGACCACATCTTTTGGACACCCTGCATTGTCCAATTCTGAATCTGATCTTAGAGGAGATCGACAATAAAGTTCCATGGATAAAGGAACTCACAGGGGAAGCAAGAGAAATTGTTGATACCACCACCAGTCTCAAGCAATATTTCGAGAGTACTCCAAATTGGAGTCGTTAAAATTTGCTAAGATAAGATATGCCTCAAACTTCATAATGTTGCATAGATATGTCTCAAACTTCATAACGGTGCATAGATTGTGCCTTGATGAGGATTGGTGGAGCAAGATAGATTTCTTGCTAATGTTCACAACCCTGCATTTGAGCTTCTTCGGAATGCTGACACTGACCAACCTTTCTTAGAAGAGGTATATGATGGCATGGATTCCATGGTTGAGAAAACTATGGAAATCATTTCACAGGAGTCTCCACAGCTTTTGTTTGTAGATGATCATTTTGCCGAATTAATCAAGAAAATCATTGTTGATAGGTGGAGCAATTTCAACTCTCCATTTCATACTTTAGCACATGCCTTGAACCTAAAATTTTATGATGAGGAACTTATTGCTCAAAGCAATGGGAAGAGGAAGGCACCCCACAAGGATAGAGAGGTGGCTAATGTGGTGAAAAAGGCCCTTATGAGAATTTTTCCAGCTCATCTACACAGGGAGGTCAAGGAAGAATTTGCCAGTTTTGCTGCAGGAATAGATGATTATTCAGATATATCATCTTTGGAGGAGAGAAGCACCATGAATCTAGTTAGGTGGTGGATTTGTCATGGAGCAAATGGTGTAAATTTGCAAAACCTTGCCATTCGCCTCCTTTCACAAGTGGCAAGCTCTTCATCAGCTGAAAGGAATTGGAGCACCTATGGTTTTATTCATTCTATGAAGCGCAACAGGTTGGGCTCACAGAAGGCAGAGGATATTGTTTATGTGTACTCCAACCGTTGCCTTGCATCTCGTAGGGGTCCAAAATATGGCAATGGTCCTTCTAAGGAATGGGATGTGGATCCAGAAAATCCTGATTTGTATCTCTCTCTTGCTGCCTTGAATATTGAGGACCAGGATCATAGAAGTGGAATTGGCCAAACATCTTCTTCATCTACACCATCCACTGTTGAGCATGCTTCCGCTGCTATATTTTATGAGGATTCTGATAATGAGTATTAGTCTTTTGACTTTATTGTATTTGTAGCCTCATATATATAATAAAGGTTGATTTTGAGATTTTGATATATAATAAAGGCTGGTTTTGGATATTCTGATATTGCTATTTTCATTATGTGTCTGTTATCAATGATCATTCACGAGTAAATGTGTTGTAACTTGTAATAGTTTATGCTTAGAATTTATGATTTATCATGTATGTTTTAAAATTTTATGATTTCACATAACATTTCTTAAATGCCCTAAATTCTAATATAAATTTAAATTATATATATATATATATATATATATATATATATATATATATATATATATATATATATATATATATATATATATATATATATATATATATATATATATATATACGTTAAGCCGTCGTTTCCAAAATTTGGGGAGGACGCGTTTTGTATCGCTTCTTGTTTCAGAAACTCGTTTCCGTTTCCCCGTTTCGTGCAACTTAGCTTTAATCTGATTGTTGGTGTAATTTCCGTTGTGCAATTTTTTTTAAAGTTAGACACTGCGAGTTTGTTTATGTTTTCTAGCTAAGAGCATATACCAGACCTGTGGTGCGTGGAATTCCAACATCATATCAAAGCAACCTTGAAGAGGAGTTGGGTCAGATTTATGCATAGGTGGTAGATTTGGGAGGGAGCTGTGGGAATGTTGCATAAAGAAGCAGTGTCGCCAAGAGAGTTGGCTATGTATTCCTTGTGAGACATGGAGTAGAATGTTGAGAAAAGGTGCTATGGATTATTGCGCCTTGGGGTGGTAGAATGGGAGTTTTGGTGGATTGGCGGAGAACTCGGTGCACAACAATACGTTGAGTGGCGGGTTGCTGATATTGTTGATGGACTTCCATTGACTCGTCATAGTAACTTGCGAGAGCTCAGGAGCCTTGGCATGGATGAGGTAGCTTCATGTGGATGGCAGGTTGATTGCGAGATGGAGTCTTCATCAGGTTCCAGAGTTGCACATCTAGCAGTGGAGCCATGTGCTTATGAGGTGTTCGACCTAGGAGGATGAGTACACGTGCAAAGTTGAGTTGCGCCAAGTGTTCAACGACAAATCAGGACTGTTCTTGAACAGACACAAGATCAGTTGCAGGATGATCATTGGATTAGCATGACCTTAAATGAGTGGGATACTTACCTGAGGAGGATGCATCAGGTGACATGATGCAGGATACAGTAGGTTGAGAATGCTTCCTAGGAAGGGAAGCAAAATGAGCCAAGGGAAGGTTTTGTAGGCCCAGAGTGAGATTGCCCTAAGAGGGATATTACAGGCTCAGAGGGAGAATCAGTCGCCTAGTGGAAGTCTAAGATCTAGGTCAAGTGAGAGATTGGAGTCTTCTAGGCTATGCAAGGAAAGTCATGGTGCGTGCAAGGAAAGTTGTAGTGCGTGCAAGGAAAATTGTAGACCATGCAAGGAAGTCATGGTACATGCAAGGAAGTGATGGACCTTGCAAGGAAAGTCATGATTGTTATTTTTCTTAGGGCTATATTGTTCTTTGCTGTTGATAATTGCATTTTTGAACTTTTCATCATTTACATATGCATTCACCCCATTACATCATAACACATTAACAATTATGTAGAAAGAACAATAGCATCAACATTGCAACGGAACATAAGGGAACAACAAAAGAAAAGCATGCACAAATAGAGACAAAAAGATTTGGTCGGAGATTAGGGAAAATCCCCACAAGCGGGAAAACTTAGAATTCAATTCTTCTTCTTCTATTGGATATTCATCATTTGTTCAGCTGAGATACAAAGTACATCCATACTGAAATACACCATTACATCAGGCCTTCTAGAGTCAATCCAAGTTAGTTTAGAACTTTGTCTTGTGAATTGACTTCAACTGACTTCTGATAACCAAGTGATTCCAAGAAAGATTATGCCATATGACCGTTGCAAGAACCAATATCATCGTTAAGCATTGTAACTTTTGTCATATCAAGAGCTGCCATTTTGAGATTACTGCCATGTCTTCCATATAGGGGTCATATCAATATCAGGGTTATTGGAAAGTGTAACTAGATTTGGTCTTCATATTGACTATGTAATTATGTATTTATGTAATGAAGAAGACAAATATAATAAAATGTATTTTTGTTAAGCTTGCTTCATGGGTTTCATGAGCAAGGAATTTTATTATAGGTCAAAGACTTCTTCTTGATGTCTTATAGGGATTTGTCATCTTGTCATAAATGTATTAATTAGAGTCATGTATATGAAGTGTCACACATGTAAAGCCAGTTATGTATGCCTCAAGACCTTGTCAATTAAGCTTGAAGACATGGCTCAAAATAATGCTCAAGATCAACGTTGGAATCTCTCTTCAAGTCGGCCTATAAGCAGTGGACAAGTCGGCCTACCCACAGTTTGAAAGGTCGGCCTAAACGCTGGAAGGATGTCGCTATATAAGGACAGGTCTGCGGTTTCATTTGGGTAGAATATCTTGGATAAGTCTAAAGTCTCTTCGATCATCTGGTTGCAATTAAGTGCGAGTTTAAAGACTGCGGTTTGATGCGTAGAAGGGAGACAAATCAGCGAAGGAAGAAGACTAACACATAGTTCGGATTGGTCTGAAGAATTCGAACATACCTGAGGCATGATTACAGTTTGCGGTTTGGTAATAACTTCGGATAGCTCTGAGTTAACATAACAATTATAGAAAGGATAAAAAGTCAACATGTGAACTAGTGAAGTGAGGAGACCATTCAACAAAGATAGAAGGACAGATAGCGAATCAAAGAAGGATCACATATCTCTGTTTCTGAATTAGTATATATTTTGGTCAAGTGTTGATTGCAAGTGTAATATATAGGACTGTGTATTGATAATAGAAGATAAACGAAGAAGCATTCATTGTTTGGGTTGCAAGTATCATCTAAAGGAAGGCCGAAAGGTAAGACATTGTTATCAAGGTGCTGAAGTATGTTTAAACTTTAGAAGGTTGATGCTAGAAGAGGATACTACAAGGTGTTGAAGAATGACTAGGAGGCTGAAAGGAATTCACGAGGAACCGAGTTTCTTAGTATTGGTGCAAAACAATGCTGAAGGAAGGATAACCAAGAAGAAGCCAAGAAGAAAGCAGTGACAAGGTCTTGGAGGCATACATAGGTCAAGGTTCTTAGTCATAGTCATGGTACTTGTCAACTGAAAGTCTATAAGAAGAATTTATTGTGTTTTCCTCTCCAAGAGGGAGAGGTTTTGACCCTGGCTTGAAGAGCCTAAATTTGTGTCTCGTGTTTTGGTAATTGACTTGATGAAAAAGATAATAAGGTAAGAAGAGAAGACATAAGTAAAAGAAGTAAGCTCACAAGTAATTATCAAGTAGAGAATTTGAATTAAACTTAACCCTACCTACTTCTCAACATGGTATCAGATCTAAGGTGCTAAAGACAAGGGCTACTGGACAAGAAGACACTCATGGAAGCAAGAATCCAAGTCTACATTGAAAAGTCAAATCAGTTTGCACGAAAGATTCTCAAGCCATTTCAAGAAGACCTTCAATCTCATTCAAAGGATTCACTCATCAAGGAGATAATCTTTGCCATCAAAGATTTATGACATTGAAGACATTGTTGGAAGACATATCATCAAGCAGCATCCAACAATATCCAACACCTTTGAAGACATCATCATTATGAAGACATCCTTTATCATTAAGGATCCAAGGTCACCTACTTTGAAAAATTCAATCTAAGAAGGAGTACCTGCCGTCATCATCATCATCAAGGAAGTTGATAGAAGGAGGAAATCAATCTACACAAGTAAGTGTTTCTATGACCTCTTTGAATCTGTCAAAATGACTTATTGCAAAGAGAGCAACAAATTGGTTGGGTCATCAATCTTTAGTTCATGGAAGAAAAGGACAGATTTGAATCTAATCGAAGATGAATTTAAGGGCTACATCAAAGGATCTACAACTCAACCCTCAAAAGAAGAGCTCATGCCAAATACATGAAATGAGAAATAAGAGCCCGAAGGATTCTTATAGAATCCATAAAGGACTCTCTCATTCCCTATGTATCAAATCTAGAATCCTCAAAAGAAATATATGATAAATTGGTGGAGGTATTCTCAAAAAGCACTGCAAGGGAAATAATGTCTCTGAGACAAGAAGTATACAAGTTGAAAATGTCAAGAGAGGAAGAAATAATTCCATATTTTATGAAGATTTTCGTAATACGAGATCAACTGCAAAAATTGGGAGAAATAATGTCTGATGGAGAAATACTCACTATGGTACTAAATGCTCTACCTGAAGAATGGGGAAGTTTCACTTCAAGCATCAGTGGGAAAGAAGAAGCAATGCCATTCCAGGATCTATGTAAGATAGAAGAAACAAGATTGAAAGCCAAAGCTGATACATGATCAAGTGAAGGGAATCAAGCCTTTGCAGCCATGTCCAGGAAGAAAGGAAGATTCGGTAAATTTGGTCCTCAAAGTAAAAGGAGAAATATGGACAAGGTACGGTGTTTTGGATGTAATGAACTTGGGCATTATAAAAGGGATTGTCCTAAATCTGGAAAGTACAAGAGAAAAAAGGAAGAAGCCCATGCCACTGAAGAAAGGGAAGAACCCGATGCAAAGAAATATAAGAAAGAAGAAGCGAAATATTTCTACTATGATTGAGATCATCTTCCTCTTTAAGTGATTTTTGTCGATTGTAAAATAATATGTCAGGAAGCATTGTACATTAATGGCATCATGGAAGGAGCACTTGTCATAGGAAGATGTCCGCAATACAACTATGAAAGAAGTAGCTCCTGGAAACCTCACTGATAACAACATTGATGGAAGGAAGTCATAAAGATCAAGGGTCATCATTCAATAATCAATATGGAAACTGGATTTTGGGGTTAGGATATGATGACATTTTGATGAAACAGGTCAAGGGAATGAAGTTCTTCATTCTAAGAAAATTGTTGCAGAATGATTCAAATGGATAAGATAAGGTACATATATGCTAACACTGGATGCTGTAAGTCATGTCATATGGTTGCAGGTAATGGACTTCTATCTTTAGAAGTATGATCAAAGAAAGGAAGGATCTCTTCCGGAACACAGGATGCCATGAAATCAACATAATATGTCCTCATATGGAATATGAGGTGGTTGTATACTAACAAGGAACTGGATACTGGAAATTCCTGGGAATGAAGCTGTGTGGAGAAGGAAAGGAAGAGATGATGAAGTGCAACCATGTCAAGAGGCAGTTATCATCCAAAAGCCAAGAAGATGTGGCTAGGAGATCTCCTGGGAAGATATGTAAACTCTAATAGAAGTCTAGTAAAGAAGAACATGCTTAACAATACATATCTTAATTTGTGTCAATATGAATAAAGGATGCCGATGCCTACAAGAAGATGTCACGATGAAAGATCATCACTGAGGTAACTTTTGATTTAAAAGTTCATATTTATAATTAAATAATATTTGACGAGCTTATGCAGGGTTGCCAAAGGGAAGCATATATCTTCCACAAGTTGATTACCATAAGGCAGGATGAAAGATCCTTGAAAGAAGTATGGTTTGAAGGAAAGCAGCATGGCATGAAGCTAAACAAGATGAGAAGATTGAAGGATCACTTTCTGATAGAAGACATGACTCTTGGATGAAAGTGATGGATGATTTGTGCCCTATGAAGAGATCCCAAAGATGAAGACTCCTCAAATACGAAGAAATTCATGACATCGAAGAAAGGAGTTCTTCATGAGCAGCTGGGTGTTTTCATCATTACTGCAGCAGGTCCCTGATTAAGAGGGAGCTTGGTAATAAGTTTCTTACTTGGAAGAAACTTGGTAATTCCTAAGCCTAGAGGGAACTTAGGTGCATTCCTTGTATAGGAATGAGTACATTCCTTTGTGGAATATGTCCTCCCTAGTTGAGAGGGAGAGATAGACACGTCATTCTGGTCTTCACCCGGGAAGACAAAATGGAGGATAGAGTAATCATATGGCATTCGATACTCTTGAGGATGTATTAGGGCATCCAAGATAAGAGTAGTCATGGAAGGGCCGATATTCTTTGAGGAATGAGAATCCAAGATAAGAATAGTCTTGTTGGACATATCCTGAGTGAACTAGGGTGGGATATGATCCAAGAGAGACAATGATGTAGGTGTCTATTCATCATTGGTCTCGCCAGCGTTGGAGCTCAAAGATCTTGTGGAGAGATGGAGCTGTTAGTCAAGGCCTTGCACTAGGACAATGTTGGTTGATATGATGCTATATAGATGCGATTACCAATCCGATTCTTCTTATCAGATTCTTCAGATTGAAAGTAACCATGTACCATTATGAATACCTCCCTAGTTAAGAGGGAGTGTTGGAAAGTGTAACTAGGTTCAATCTTCATATTGACTATGTAATTATGTATTTATGTAATGAAGAAGACAAAGATAATAAAATGAATTTTTGTTAAGCTTGCTTCATGGGTTTCATGAGCAAGAAATTTTATTATAGGGCAAAGACTTCTTCTTGATGTCTTTTAGGGATTTGTCATCTTTTCATAAATGTATTAATTAGAGTCATGCATATGAAGTGTCACACATGTAAAGCCAATTATGTATGCCTAAAGACCTTGTCAATTAAGCTTGAAGACATGGCTCAAAATAATGCTCAAGATCAGTGTTGGAATATCTCTTCAAGTCGGCCTATAAGCAATGGACAAGTCGACCTACCCACATTTTGAAGGGTCGGCCTAAACGCAGGAAGAATGTCACTATATAAGGACATGTTTGCGGTTTCATTTGGGTAGAATATCTCTGATAAGTCTGAAGTCACTTCGATCATCTGTTTGCAATTAAGTGCGAGTTTAAGGATTGCTGTTTGATGCATAGAAGGGAGACAAATCAACGAAGGAGGAAGACTAACACACAGTTCAGATTGGTCTTAAGAATTCGAACATACCTGAGGCATGATTACAGTCTGCAGTTTGGTAATAACTTCGGATAGCTCTGAGTTAACATAGCAGTTACAGAAAGAATAAAAAGCTAGCATGTGAAATAGCGAAGTGAGGAGACCAGTCAGCAAAGATAGAAGGACAAATAGCGAAGCAAAGAAGGATCACATATCTCTGTTTCTGAATTAGCATATATTTCGGTCAAGTGTTGATTGCAAGTGTAATATACAGGACTGTGTGCTGATAATAGAAGATAAGCGAAGAAGCATTCATTGTTTGGGTTGCAAGTATCATCTAAAGGAGGGCCAAAAGGTAAGACATCGTTATCAAGGTGCTGAAGTATTTTTAGAAGGCCGAGGCTAGAAGAAGATACTACAAGGTGCCGAATAATCTCTAGGAGGCTGAAAGGAATTCACTAGGAATTGAGTTTCTTAGTATTGGTGCATAACAGTGCTGAAGGAAGGATCACCAAGAAGAAAGCAATGACAAGGTCTTGGAGGCATACATAGGTCAAGGGTCTTAGTCATAGTCATGGTACTTGTCAACTGAAAGTCTATAAGAAGAATTTATTGCGTGTTTTCCTCTCCAAGAGGGAGAGGTTTTGCCCCTGGCTTGAAGAGCCTAAATTTGTGTCTCTTGTGTTTTGGTAATTGGCTTTATGAAAGACATAATAAGCTAAGAAGAGAAGACATAAGTAAAAGAAGTAAGCTCACAAGTAATTATCAAGTAGAGAATTTGAATTAAACCTAGCCCTACCTACTTCTCAACAAGGGTCACTGTAACATTAGGATTGCTGCAATATCAAAGTCACTGCCTATGCAATAAGATCATGCTCTGTTACGTGTTATTATCTCATTCATATGGTCATCATATATGCTATCATAAAAGAATCAAGTGATGCCATTGTAAGTAATGCTGCTGCCACTATATATATATATACAGAGAGAGAGAGAGAGGATGCCCCAGCTAATACATAAACAAAGACGCTGCCAATACATATATATAACCGATGCCATAGGCAATTTATAAATGATGCCACTATACATGAGTATAGCTACAAAAAATAGGAGCGGTGCCATAATCATAATTGAGCCACTGTATTATATCGAACCCAGCTATAGAGCATGTGAAAAAGAAAGAACGAGTCACTGCCTAGTATAACGCTACAACCACAGAGAGATGCCACTGTATAACATAACACAATAGCCGCAGATTGATGTCACTATCACAGAGCAATGTTACGGTTTAGTAAGAACGATGCTACTGTAATGATACTATTGCCAATATATAAATGAAGCCACTGTAGTGAGTCATATACAGGCCACTAATACAATATAATATGTGCCATTGCCAAGCAATGTGGGCTAGATGAATGTGCGATCACCGAGATGATGAGTACCAGGCCATGGGAATAAGTTGTTAGAAAACCAGAAAGGTATAAAGATTTTCTTGTTCTTGATAATTTCTTGTGATGTTCATGTATTCTTATTAGTTTTCTTATTATCTTTTTCTCTCCTAGTTCATCAAGCAATTACCAAAGCAATAGCATATAGATCAAGGACACCAGATATATGCTGACAGCCAGGGAAAAACCCCACTCTAGGGGAAAACCGAGTCAATAATTCTTCTTTCAATAGTTTTTCTTGAGATAATCCAAGACTCTAGACCTTGAGACAAATTTCCTCCAAAGCAGGTCAGCCTTCTTGTTCCTTTGTAGATGATCTTATTTCGACTTGGCAGCAGTAGCAACAACTACAACACTATGCAATGCTTTCTTGGACCTAGTAACTTCGATCTTGCTATAGATACTTCGATCTTGGCTGAAAGACTTCAATCTTGATTTAGAAACTTTGATCTTGACCCAATACAACTTCTTGAGGCAACATCACTCAACAACAACAACTTCGACCTATACTTGTCTTTGGCAGTGACATCAAGCAACTACTGGCAATGACATCACAACAAGAACTTCGATCTTCCAAATTAGGCACGCGAAAGAGAGAGATAGATGTACCAAGATTTCGATTTTCCTTTTCTCCTCCACCTTGACCAAACTCACACTTCTTTGCCCTCTTCCTTCACTTCGCACTTTTTCCAGCTTCCAAAGAGATATCAAACTTGCTTGAGATGATCTCTACCAAATGAATTCAAACTGTTTCTTTTATAGCCTTTAGGTGAGGTCGAATAGCCCTCCTTGAGGCCGACTTGATCATCTTGAAGGCGACTTGGTGTGGAGGTGATATAAATCATATTTGACTCATTAGTAAACCTTTTTACATGATTCAAAAGCCCAAGAAGGGTCTTTTTAAATGTATAATGACTCTATAAACTCATAATAAATCCTAGAAGTCCTCAATGGGGACTTTGACCTAAAACATAATGACCCAAGCATGAAACCCATGCTTTAATAAGCCAATGTAATAATAATAAAAATTCTTTTCTTTATTCTTTTGACAAGTGCATTACATAGTGACTCAAATACATTAATGAAGATCGAACCTAGTTACATTCTTCAACACTCCCTCTTAACTAGGGAGGTATTCATAATATACAAGTACAAGGAAGATCTCAAACTATGTGAACTATGAAGAATTTTTAGGCATGTCAATGCCATGGACTATATTCCTGACTAGGGCAATCTATCTAAGGTCTCTCAACAATTTAAGCTCCGCAATGCCACATACTAGATTCTTGACCAGGGCAATCTATCCGGGTGGGACTAAAGATGGACTAAAGCTTTCAACCTCTCTAGGTACCATCATGCTTACTTACTAACCATCAACCCAGGGATCCAGGTGCGTGTCAGAGCTCAATGATCAAAGCCACCTTTCCTACTTCAGGAAGACATCAACACAAAGTGCCGACCAGATGTCTTCCCAGGCAATGCTTACTCACAAAGCCTTTACAACAAATCTCTCCCGATCAAACTGATCGACAACAAGCATGCTATCAAAACTTCAAGAGATTTACATGTACAAACACAACCCCAATCAGTAATACACTTTCAAATGTACATAATCAAATACAAACCTCCGGGGTGTTTCAGACAACTAGATGTTGCTTCTCAACTTATCAATAATCATAGTATGACTACCAACCGAATCTTCGACAATAGATTCCTCAATCATACACTTTCCTTTCCTACTCCACATGCAACAACACATCCTTGAAAATGCATTCTCCAATCAAAACTATGTTATCCCCTCCCTCTCAACAAGGGATATTTCTTCTATCCAGGCTCCCTCTTAATCTAGGGAGATTGACTTCTTCTTATGACATTGGAGAATCTTTCATGGCTTCCATTAGAGTTATTCATATATCTTCCTTCATCATGCTTATCACATCAATTTTTCCTTCAAGCATCTTCACCGTCTTGAAGATGATGTAGATAACAAGTACAACCAAATCTATGGAAGCATGAAGTTAGCCATAACAATATCTTATTATAACGAAAGCATTAGACTTTACAAACATAATCAACAGGAGACTATACTTTTATATTTCAACTTCTTGCACAAGTTTTGTCATAAATCCTAAATCATATCAATAACTCAATCAAAATATCAGTCTTATTATATCTAGGGTCTTAACATTATTTTCGATGATATGACAAGTCCTTTCAAATAGAAAACCCTAGAAACAAATCAAATTAATGCATATAACAATTTTCAAAATTTATATGTTAGACTTCCTACTAGGATAGCATTTAAACCCTATATTTCATACATGCGCTCCAACAATAAAAACCAATCACAGCTTAATCAACAACATGAATAAATTCTACTAGGGTTTGATGTAAACCCTAGATTTTCCATCTACAAATTCTCAGCAATCACTAAATAGATTCATAGATTCCAGATTGTTATGCATACTAGAGAATTTAACTACTACTAGGGTTTAGTTGCAAAACCCTAGATTTCTCAAACATCATTCTACAATATCAAGCTTTGACTAGGGCTTGTTTCTAAACCCTAGGACTCATGACCATTAATAATTAGGTCAACACACATGCATATCTAGGACTTCATCATCAAGCATAGGCACATAATATGTCAGGGAATTTTAATACATTAGACATATACTGACCAAATAGACACATATACACCTAGGGATTCATTCCTAGGACCTTACTTTAAATACATAAGAAGGGTTTTGCTTATAGACCCAACCAAACCCTAAAGATCTAGGGTTTCATAACATAGCAAAGAAAACCCTACTACACCAAAACTTCAAAAGGTTTGGGATCTTAGACAACATCATTCAACCCTAACAAGTAGGTTTTTCATGATCATATCAAAACCCCAAACATGACATCATCATAAAAAACTTCAAATGGAATTTCCCAATAACCCTAAGCAGGCTAGGGTTTTCATGATCATACCAAAACCCCCAACATGACATCAACATCAAAAACTTCAAATGGCATTTCCCAATAAAACTAAATAGGCTAGGGTTTCACATATTATCATTAGCCTACCCTTAAGTTAGGGTTTTCCAGAGAACCTTTCTAGGGATCTTTATACAAACAATCAAAGATATGAGGAGGGTAGATTTATCTAATGATGAATCACCCAATCAAGAATCTTTATGATTCAAGAGAGTTAGATACAACAATGTTAGTGATGTAGAAAAGAGAATGATTATACCTTTATTATGAAGAGAACAAAACTTATGGTTTAAGACATACCTTTGTTTCTTAAGAAACCTTGAAACTCCAATGCTTTGTCTTGTGTGGCCTTCTTCCATAATCCTTGAGTATTTAGCAAGCCATTTCCTAAACAAGGAAATAGAGGTAGAAAGGTGATTAGTATTTAATATAAACAAAACTTAAATAAGTACATGAAACCAAAAACTGAAAAGGAACGAGATACTTATCTTTGGGAGTTGTTGAGGTCTCCCTCCAAAGCTTGAGAGAACTAAAATCTTATAAAAAAAATGTCTTTTCCAAAAATATATAAAACCTACAAATACTAAAAATAAAAAATAAAAAATATAATATCTAAGGCTAAGAGCAAAGGACTTAGTAGTGTAATTCCCTTATGTTAGATTCTTCGGGTTTAACTTTCTTAGGAGATCCTTCTTCAACAATGTTTGCTTGATCTCTTTCCCTCTTCTTATTTCTCGGATTGTCAGGATAGTCACTTTTATAGTGACCCATTTTATGACATTGATAACATTCTACCTTGGAGATGTCTACCTTCCTTCTTGGTCCCTTTGTCTTCTTGAAGTTTCCTTTCTTGTGTTGAGCGGTGTAGGCATTTGAAACTTCTTCATTGTTGGATACTAATGAGATTCTCAATTCCTCTTGGCTGTAGGCAGTCCATAATTCTTCAAAGGTGGGAGTTTCCTTCAAGCTGTTGAGTCTTGAAGCAAAAGCACTCTAAAAAGGTGGAAACCCTAATAATGCTGTGATCACAAGTTCCTTGTCTGGTACAATTTTATCAATGGCTAGAAGATCATCTCTAATTTTACAAAGAAGGTAGCCACAGTGTCCTCTTTAGTCATCTTTGTGGTCCTTAATTCATTCTTCAAACTTGCTACTTGACCGATGTTCTTAACTTCTTAGTAGTGAATAGCTTTGACAAAGCCTCATACAGTTCTTGGCACGGTTGCTTGGGAGCAGGAGCGCCATTTTCAAAAGCTCCCGGTCCGGAGCGTTTCGGGGAGCGTTTATATATATATATATTATTTTTTATTTTTATTTTTTATATTTTGATTCATATATGTCAACACAAGCATGTAGAATGATCAATTAGACATACAAACATAAAAACATAGATTGAATCATATAACATCAATCATATAGAAGTTATAATCTTCATCAACCACACCCACAAGTTGGAAGCATACAACATATTGACTCTTGAGTCTCGCGAATCATCAATCTGAAGGTTTCAAGCTTTCAAAATCCAATATATAACATTTATCATCATTGATTTCAAATTTCAATATCTAACATTTATCATCATTGATATATATCATAATTCATTTATCATCATTGATTTCAAAATTCAATATACATTTATCATCATTGATATATAACATTTATCATCATTGATATATATCATAATTCATTTATCATCATTGATTCATTGATTTCAAAATTCAATATACATTTATCATCATTGATATATATCATTTATCATCATTGATTCATTGATTTCAAAATTCAATATATACAATTTATCATCATTGATATATAACATTTATCATCATTGATTCATTGATCACCATATAACTTTCATGAAGCATCATATTCATAATTCCTAATGACTTGTAAACTTATAAATGCCAACTTCAAAGTTTCACCTTTCAAATTCAAACTTCAAACTTAAATTGTCATTAAATATATGAAAGAGTCAAGTTTCAACTGTTCAACTGTCAACAATTATATAAGATAAAAACTACTAGAAAATAGAAAAAACTAGTAAACAACAAATCTATTTTATCTATTGGCTGGCCCCTTGCCACGCCCACGAGAAATGTCTAATTTGTGCGAGCCACGAGGAAATGATGGTCTTCTAGTACTCTCAGGAGTACCACGTCCACGACCATGACTAGAAGGTGGAGGCTGAACCTGCAAAGGAACAATAGTTGGATATCGAGAACTGGCACTGGCACTGGCACCTGCACTGCTACTGGATGGTGGGACTGGCCCTGTGTGTGGCGGTGCTGCTGATGCTTCATCATCCTTAAAAGGTTCTGCTTCCAATTCTTCCATATGTACTGTGCCGTCCTCCAAATTACATCCTCTGGGTTGTTGTCCCAGACTCTGTATGATTGATCCTCATATGCCCGATCACAGTAATGGCTCAACAACCTCAAGTTGTAATGCACGTAAACCAAGCTTTCAGCTTGTCTCTTCTCACATTATGTATGAAGCTGTAGGTGCTCCAACACCTCTCTGCAGAAGAAGTATTCACAACTTGTGAGAGAACTTTTTTTGCCAACTTTGGCAAAAGTCCCATGCTGCCATATGCTTCCCACCATGTGAGAGCATCAAATCTGTCTCTGTCTTTCATTGCATGGAAAGAACCAAAGTTAGCAGTGCAACTGAAGTATTTGCCTAATTCAAGGCGCAATCTAGCACACTCCTCCCTGTCGGGTACCAACTTGTCTAATGCCTTCATGTACCCCTCTCGTACCTCTAGATCTGTGTGAGGTTTGATCCTAACCCCACCTCTAGGTGCAGGTTGGCCCAACCAAGATGGAGAGTAGTATTTTGGCATAAGGATATATGCCAAGGCATGTAGTGGAACATTGAGTTTATTCCACCGTGCACACAGACAGTCATGAATCATAGCATACAAGTTGGGATCATTATCCTTAACATCTTTTATTTGGCCCAACATACTGTCCATTTGCTTATAAACCTCCCCAATCACTGGTTTATCTGTATTTGCAAACCGAATCATGTGATAAATGGGCTTGGTGAAATTCAAAATTTCCCTCACACGTGCCCAAAACAAAGGGTCAAGGGCGGTCTCCTCCACATGTTCAAAACCTTGCTTGTCAACTATTATCGCTGCCCTGTCCTTTAATACCTGCCAGTGTGGGCTTGATACCATTGCAACCAATGATTCTCTTACCTTCAAAAGGCACCTGAAGGTGAGGTAATAGCTAGCAAATCTAGTCTTTGCTATCGTCAACAACTCCAATTTGGAGTGAGTACGGAAAAGCCCATGGGTATTGCTATGATTTGTAATAAATTTTATCATTTTTTTACCTCTCTTTTACAAATCACCAAGCCATTTGAATTGAGGTTGTTTGTTTTTAATGATATCATGCATCAAAAGGTTCATTGTGTGAACCAAACACCTAGACCAAAATATGTTGGGGTATTTATCCTCAATAATTGCTCCTGCTGCCTTACAGTTAGCAACATTATCAGTGATGACTTGTATGACATTGTATGGCCCAGTCTTTTCAATTATTGCAAGTAATGGTTCTGCAATGTTAATGCCAGTCTTAAATTTGTCTGAATAATCATATGCTGACAGGAAGATTGCACCACTAACCGACACAGCCAAAACACTTGTCAATGACTTTCCTTTTACATTGGTCCATCCATCAGAGACAATGGACACCCCATGCTCATTCCACGAATTTGTCATTCTAGCCAAAGAATGGTTTATTTTAGCTTTTTCATGATGAAGACCCACGGTTCTGGCCTTGTCATACCTAGGGCTCCTGTATCCTTTGGGGGCATTATTAATGGCAGAAACCATTTCATGCCAATAAGGTGAGCGAAGAACATTGAATGGCACCCCACATGCATATAGAAACCAGAAATTTTTTGAATCCACATCATTCCTACACCCTTCGTCAAGGAAATCGGATATGGTTCTACGCCTTAATCCAGGTGTGCCACTGCCTCCATAACCACTGCCATGGGTGGAAGTTGATGGACTTCTTTGTCCATGATGTGATGCACCTGATGGTGTATAAGAATCAATGAAACCCCTAGATCTTTTAGATCTCTGTAGGGCAACCTCCTCTTCCTTTCTATATTTCTCTCTCTCTGTTGCTGGCACACTAACACAACTTTTGATTCCTAGATTTTTGTTTCCATCCCCTGGCAGTTTCCCACAAAGGCGCCTTCTCGCACGGGTGTATGAACCATGGTATTATTTATTGCAATGGGTGCAAATAGATTTAGTGGTTCCACCACCTTTCCCTCCTTCCTGCCTCTGAACATATTTCCACAAAGGTGTCTGAGTTTAGTCTTGTCTAGTTGGGGTATCTGTGGCCTCATGTTCTCCACTACCCCCTTCCTCCTCAGTATAATCCTCCTCCTCTTCAGGATTTTCATCAAATCCACCATAACCCACTTCTTCATACTCCTCTTCTCTAATGTGCCTCTTTCTTCTACTCTCCAACATCATTATTACAAAGAAAGGAACCAACATGATGAAAATCCCTAGCCATATAGCCATGATGTTTCAAGTTTCAAGTTTCCAGCCTGCAAAAAAAATGGAGAAATGGAAAATGGGAATAGGAAATGCAACATAGGAAAAAAACAATTCAATTTTTAAGTTTTCAACACAATAAAATGCAACATTCAGAAAAAAAATCAAGTTTTCATTTTTGAACAACTTAAAAATTCATCCTAGAAAATACAAAACTAGATTAGAAGACCTACCTCTCTCTTGCAATCCTCCTCTTGCTCTCTTGCAACTTGCTCCTTGCTCTCTCCTTGGCACTTCCGCAGCTCCGCTCTCCAACTCTTGCTCCAAGCTCCTCTTGCTCTCACTCACTCAACTAAAACAATAAAACAAAATGAGGAGAGGGTGTGCTTTTATTTACCCTACCCTCCTCCCTCCCTCTAAAAAAAAAAACGATTTTTTTGAAGATAAATTTTTCACGCCGTCGGGGAGTGTTCGGAAGCGAACGCTCCCTGACCGCTTCCGGCATTTAAAAAACGCTCCTGAAAACGCTCCCCTCAGGAAGCGTTTTCGGGAGCGCGTTTCCGAGCGCTCCTGAACGGAGCGCGTTTCGGGAGCAGTAACCGGGGGAGGGGGGGGGTGAAGCTTTCCCGCAACCTTGGTTCTTGGGCATGGTCAATGTTGGCTATATATGGGACAAGATTGTCCTTTATGCCTTCTACCATTAGAGTCATGGCTATCGATTCTAATTTTCTGAATTTCACCTTATTTGCATCACTAGAATCTTCTGTAGGCTTCTTTACTTTCCCTCTCACCAAATCTAATACTTTGTTCTTTTCAAGAATGAGGTCAATCCTCTTCTTCCACGACCTGTAGTTTGATGCTCCTTCCTCTTCAAGCTTGTTCTATCCCTTGATCAAGTTAGACATTTTTCTTGAAGATAGTGAACTTCTTTCCTTAAAGAATTTCCTTTTATGATTCCTTGATCAACTCCTTGAAACTGCCTTTTTCTTCTTTGTTCACCAAAGCTCTGATACCATGTTCGAAAATCGGAAAGGCATAAAGATTTTTTTGTTCTTGATAATTACTTGTGATGTTCCTGTATTCTTGTTAGTTTTCTTATTATCTTCTTTTCTCTTAGTTCATCGAGCAGTTACCAAAGCAATAACATATAGATAAAGGACTCTAGATATAGGCGGACAATCAGGGCAAAACCCCACTCTAGTGGAAATCCCAATCAATAATTCTTCCTTCAATAGTTTTTCCTGAGATAATCCAAGACTGTAGACCTTGACACAAACTTCCTCCACACCAAGTCTGCCTCCTTCTTCCTTTGCAGATGATCCAATTTCGACCCGCAACAACAACAACAACAACAACAACACTTTGCAACACTTTCTTGGACACCATACCCTCGATCTTGCTATAGAGACTTCGATCTTGGCTGAAAGACTTCGATCTTGACTTAGAAACTTTGATCTTGACCCAATACAACTTCTTGAGGCAGCAACACCCAACAACAACAACTTTGACTTATACTTGTCTTTGGCAGCGACATCAAGCAACAATTGGCAACGACATCACAACAAGAACTTCGATCTTCCGAACTAGGGCACAAGAGAGAGAGATAGATGCACCAAGATTTTGATTTTCCTTTTCTCCTTTACCTTGACCAAACTCGCACTTCTTTAGCCCTCTTCCTTCACTTCACACTTTATCTGGCTTCCAAAGAGATATCGAACTTGCTTGAGATGATCTCTACCAAATGAATTTGAACTGCTTCTTTTATAGCCTTTAGGTGAGGTCGAATAGCCCTCCTTGAGGCCAACTTGATCATCTTGAAGCCGACTTGGTGTGGAGGTACAATGACTCTATAGATTCAGAATAAATCCTAGAAGTCCTCAATGGGGACTTTGACCTAAAACATAATGACCCAAGCATGAAACCCATGCTTTAATAAGCCATTGTAATAATAATAAAAATTCTTTTCTTTATTCTTTTGACAAGTACATTACATAGTGACTCAAATACATTAATGAAGACCGAACCTAGTTACATTCTTCAACATAAGTGCGTGCTACATATGGATAGATTGAGCCACATTAATATGGAGCTAGCCTCAGGTAGAATCATATGTACTGCAGAAATAAGAATTAAGCACATGAGGCACTACATGTGATTCATTGTGAGCCTTAAATAAACATACACAAGTCGCAACAAAGTCAACGAACCAATATAAAATAACAAGCCACATAAAACCAACTTTTTCAATGATGCTATGTCACATAATTGAGCCACTATGGATCACTGAGATATTCGGACCACACAAAAGTCCGAGCCTTAGATATTATGTGAATCATTGTCCATAGATGCGGGCCTCAGGAGAAAATTCGAACCGTAGAAAATACTAGATGCAAATAACACGAAAGCGTGTTTGTCTTGAGCGATACAATGATTGGCTATTTATATAAATTTAAGTGAATCGTATGGGTAGCTTTGATTGAGGAGCTGACATGAAATCTCATGGAAGGATTCACAAATTTAAATTCAAATTTCAAAATTTGCTCACCAAAAATATTTGTATATATTTCCCTTTTAATAATTGCTTGCCCAAGGGTTTTGACTTACATTATAATAATATTTTTGTTTGCCCAAATTTAATTCTCTTATAGGCAGATGGGCTTCTTTTGGGGCTTAGTGTTTCCCCTTTGGGGAAACTCATCCCGCATCTGCCCAATTTTAACAATGATCATGCAAGGAAGAGTCATGTCCATGCAAGGAAAAGTTATGGAGCTGGAGATTTCTAGGAACAAGGAAAATTCATGGTTTGGATGGCCATGCAGGATGCTTCTAGGAGCATGGTGTCTTCGAAGATCCAGGTCTTCCAGAAGGACGTGGTTGTGGATCAGATTCGGAGGTAGGGCCACTTCTAGGTGGTGGTGGAAGTACCTTCCTCACTAAGAGGGAGTGTTGAAATTTGATAGCTCGGAAGGTATTTCCTATTGGAAAAGGCCTTGGGACTTACTGGTTGGTTAATGGGCTTTACACCCAAGTTTGGGGTTTTGGACCCAAGGTGAGTGGGCTATGAACCCAAGGAAAACATTTATAATTTTAATTTTATCATAAGTTGGCTTAAGGGTCAAGTCGGCTCAGGTTGGCCAGCGAGGCCAAGAGACACAACCGCTGGGGCTTCACACCCCTTATAAAGGTATAAATACAGGGAGATAAAGGATTTTCTTCTTGAATGGAAGGCTAAAAGTGATCTAGCTGTGGGTCTAAAAGAAGGCAGAGAAGGACAGCTAAAAGGCCGAGCTTTCTATGGTTTTGATAGGCTAAAGCAGCAGCCAAGGTCTGTTTTGGAGATCAGAAAGGAGGCTGCAGACCTAGGAAGCTGGCTACAGGCCTGGTTAGGCAGCCGCAGGTGTATGAGCAGGGCTGCAGTCCTAAACTGGAGGGCCTGAAGGGTAAAGGAGAAGAGCAGTCTAGTAAAGGGGCCGAAAGGCATAAAGGAGCTAGCAGAGGGCCCAAGAAAGCTACAACAAGAGGACTATGGGCTAAATGATCATGCCCAGGTAAGCTGATTTGTGTTTGAGTAATCTAAAGTGGGCTGGTAATGCCTAGGTTGTTACAACAAATTATTAAAGTGAGTTGTCAGTGTTGTATTTTGCAATGTTGCGAACATCGACATCGGGATAAAATCGGCAAGGGTCCGGAAAACCCAAAAATCTTAAAAATCGGGAAAATATTGGTAAAAATTGGCAAACATTGGCAAAATTAAGATACTGTAAAAATATCTTTAAAAATCGGCAAACATCGGCTAGGCCAAAAAATCGTGATTTCGAGATAAAATCGGGATGTTATCGAGATATTCACAACACTGGTATTTTGGGCAGAAGAGGACCTAAGGGAATTGGCCTCAGACCTAGGTATTTAGTCAAAGGACAGACTTGTATATTTGGCATGTTTCTTGGATTGTAAAGGGCCACTATCCCTGGTACAGGAGCCCTGTGAGTTTTCTTATTAAAGGAATTGTAAGAAACAAGATTGGGCTTATATATCTTTATATTGTGTACTATACTTTGATCTGATTGCTGGTGTAATTTCTGCTGTGCAAAATTGTTTAAAGTTAAGCACTGCCAGTGTGTTTATGTTTTCTAGCTATGAGCATAGACCTGACCTGGGGTGCGTGGAATTCTAACATTAAATTCGTTCTCTCATTATTAGAAGTGGGCTTGAAGTATGCAGATATATAGGAAAAAACTCGCTGGACTGAAAGAAATGAGGTGCTCTTACAGCTTGTGTGGGAGAAATGTCTCATGTATGCTTGTAATGCTAATAAAATAAAATGAAACAAATTTGAAATCCGAATACATTTTATTTAATCTAATGTGAAAATCAAATAATAAAAATAAACTACCATAAATCCATCTTAACCCTGATCATTTAAGTACCAAGATGTTTGCTCTTGGGTTATTTTTTATCCCTCCTAGTGCTTAATAGATCTGGGGTTAATACAGATCTATACTAGTTAATATGTATTCCAAGTGCAGAAAGCTAAGTGATGCATGGCAAGTTTCATCAAAATGACTCAGAAATGTATTTTCATGGATAGCAATGGTTGCATGATATGCACATAATAGGAATGCTGAAGAGGCTGTTCAGATTTTCAAAGAAATGCAATGGATAGACATGAATATGGATTCATTTACCTTCTGCAGTATTATGAAGGTTTGTGTGAGACTCGAGATTGGAGAAACAAATGGGAAAATTGTTGTCACCAAGCCTCTTTATGTTTTGCTTGTTTCCTTAAAATCTCATTTACCCGTTAAATACAATAGATGTATATACTACCCCTTAAATACAATAAATTTATACACCCCATTCAATTTACTTGTTTTCTTAAATTCTTGAACACGTCTTGACAAAGTCAATTGGGGTAGCTGTCGGAGTCTGATTTGGAGGGCCACAGGCCATGGTCCATGATTTATTTTCTTGTTTGATGTTGAGTATAGCATGGAAACTGCTGTTTTTTTTTAATTTAATTATTAATTATAAGTTAATGATTTTAGTCAGGCTCAGTTCTTACAGATGCAGATTGCAATTGGCATGGTATAAAATATTCCTGCCCAAGTTTCTATGTATCATCTTTGAGGACATGGACTAAGCCCACAGATATTTTATGGCCAATGGACACCTGCATTCAACTCACATCAAATAAATAGATAAACTTTTAGGAAGGTTTGATTCTAAGTTGACTATTTCATAGGAGTCTTCTTTTGAGTTTGTCTAACTGAATTTAATGCACTAAGTTTAATCTCACTAATCTTGTTTCAAATGTTTTTCCCTGTGACATGAATAAATGTAAATTACCATATCCAGTTTAGCATTGATATTTTTTGATGTCTATTGCGTTTACTGCTGTTAAACTCAATTCAACGATTTTCCTGGTGATCCTACTGACATTAATGAAAGTAGTTTAGTATTTGCCTTCTCCATTTTATATAATTGGTTGATTTTTTAGATCTTTTATTCTGTGGTAGATTTGCATGCAATACGTTCAGTTCATAGTTAATGATAAATTTTCTCCTTTCATATGTACAAATATGAAACAAAAGAGGATATGGTCTCATGCTTTCCTTCTCATTGTGTACACATACATACATGTATGTTTCCCTTGACTTTTAGAGTCCCTAACCGAACTTCACAATCTAATGCCAAACAATTCACTTCTGTTTCCTCAATGCACCCAAGTCTAGCTAATCCTGATCCATCTCTGCTACCAGCGAATGATGTGTCCCCACATTCCTTATGGAAGCCAACTTGTTGTTTATCTACACTTCACTCACTACCACCTCTTTCCTCCCCTCGATATCATCATGGAATTATTTGCATAGGCTTTGTACTGCATCTGTAGGAGTAAAATGCTCTAATAAGCAAATGATATTGTTTTTGATTGATGTTTTGTCTAACTGACTTGTATATTCTTTGTGATTATAGATAAGAAAGCACCGTGATATCACTTTTAGTATTCTACTAAACTATCTTGTATGGTCTGTAGGAACTATGCTAAATACTTGGATACATTGGATTATGGAAATGCAAGCTACAGGTTTGATCAGTTTTATATGTTGCTGCATGAAAGTGCTTGATTCTCATTAAAGTATGTTCTAACATGCAATGAGCTTAATGTTCCTTAAATCTTTTAGGTATTTATTTTGGGGGATTATGTTACTGTTCTCAGCTATATAAAATTTAGCACTATGAACTTGTTTGGTTGTATTTGAAAGGTCATTCATCATCATTTCAATGGTGGCTTACAATGGAATTTTTACTATGCTCAAATCTTTTTGGAATAATATATGTTAGGAAATCACTAGGGCAACCAATTAGGGTTTGATTTATCTTATTTGATAATTGCTTGTGAATATATGTTAGATTCTTATTACATTTATTGTGTTTTGTTCATCAAACAATTACCAAAACATAAACATGAAGATCACATAATTCGTATAGGCTCCAAGTGAGGGCAAAACCCCTTCCAAGGGGAAAATCCTGTCAACTCTTCTCTTCTTATAGAATCAGATCAATGTGAGAAATCCAAGACCAAGCCATCCAAGAAGCCAAGTCAAGCCCTCCAAATTTTGTTTCATCATGATAGAATCCATCAAACACCAATCTTAGCCACAAAAAACTCATAAGCCACAGGAAACTCGCATAAGTTTCAGATCTTCTATAGCCCAGAAAATTCACACTTATTTCAGATTGTCAATAGCCCAGGAAACTCACACTTTTTCTTCAAGATAAAACTTCAGAACTTCGTATATCTGTCTCAGAACACATCACAAAAGCCGGAAAATACTTGCCCAATTTGAGGGGGACGCATGCCTATATATAGTTGTTCCCATATGCGAAAAGACACAACTGTTGGGTGAGCCCACTTGCCATCCAGGAGGGCCAACTTGGCTTTTTGAGGTGAATTTACCCAAACTATATTTTCAAAAATTAATTTACCTTCTTTTTATTTTCTTTACAAGAAGTCCAAATAGGACTTTTGACTCAACAAATCCTAGAAGCATGAATAACATGCTTATCTAATAATAATAAAAATTTCTTTTTCTCTTTTTCTTCTTTTTTCTTTTTTTACATAAAATACATAATGATACAACTTACAAGTACAATGAAAATTATGAAGACCAAACCTAGTTACAGTTTTCAGCACTTCCTCTTAACTAGTGAGGTATTCATAATTACACAACAAGGTACAAGGATACTTTCAAATTGAAATATTCTTATAAGAAGAGTTAGATTGATAAGCCATTTCAAGCACCAACTTCATAACCAGCATTGTCAAATTGCAGTATAGCAAGGCCTTAGCTAACAAGCTCCTACTCTCCAATAGATTAGAGCACAATGCTGAGAGGCATACATATGGACACCAACACCACAACCTCTCAAGGCACATACCCCATCTGGATGTTCACCAGGATGTGCTTACATGAATATTCTTATTTTGGATTCCCAATCCTTAAAGACTGTCGGTCCTCTTCGACCATTCTTATCTTGGATACCTTGTCCAATCCTCAAAGAGTGTCAGTCCACAAGACTACTTCTATCTTGGATTCCTAATCCTCAAGAAGTATCAATCCCAAATGCTTATCCAACCCTCCATTCTCCGTACCAATGCCTTCACTATACGTACGACTGTTAGTCCTTACCTAGTGCATGACACATTGAGGATACATTGTCCTTACTCCCTCTCAACCAGGGAGTTGTAACCACAATCCTTAGCTGGTCTCATACTTCATCAATACATCAACTACTTGTTCTTCCGTGGATATATATTTGTAGTTGCAGGGCTCCTGTCTTGCATCATCAAATCATATCATACCTAGGCTTCAACCTTTTTGGATGTCAAACATTTTACGAAGCCAAATTCTTTCTCACTCTAACTTCATGACAGGGTTTCCCAGCTCCTAACAACATCTCATTATATCAAGCTTCGAACTTCCTGGATCTTTGACAATCTTAATGCAATTTTGTCATCAATTAATTCATTTATCATCTTCAAGGAGCCAAACTTTCTTACAACTACTAGCACATGCCTTCCATCCTTTCATAACAATATTCAGTCTTCATGCTCTTCCAAGCCATCACTAGTGCCATCCACTCAATCCATGTGCTTTCAAATCAAAACAAACAATTTTCGGTCCAATGTCATCAAACAAGTTATTTCAACTGCTATCTTTCCAGCCTGTTTACAAATTTCTGCAATATGTCTTTCCAGGAATCCAAACCATATTCCATCATTATCAGAGTTGCCAGATCACAGTAACTTGCTCCCTCTAAGGTCAACATTCCTTTGCATTGTCTATCTTCATGTTGTAACAGAGTTCTGCTCCATGTTCTTCAATCTTCAATCATTAATCAATGTGAACGAACCAATCACCAAGCTTTAGTATCCATTAGGGTCTTTGTAGTTCCCTCTTTGCATTCATCTAATAGTATTCTTTGATGCATACATCAAACTGCTCCTTCCTTCACAGTTTTCATTCTATGCCACGTTCCTTTAAATCTTTCATTTGCTTAGTCAAGCGTTAGATAGAACTTGCCTTGACTTGTATCCTTGGTTAGAAGACTTACGAAAGAACAAGGAGACAAAATATAAAGACAATAGCATTAATAATAATCAAGAAGATGTTAAATACTTAACTCATGGACGAAGGTTGACTCCCTATAAATCTTGGACCCTTTTTTGTCAAAGCTTGTCTTCACATCATGATATAATACATATCATTCTTAAGGACTAGGTTCCTTTTCCTTTCACAACAGAAACAATTAGTTAGGGTTATTATTTGTATTGTTTCTCCTTTTATTCCATACTTTGCAAGGGTTTACAAACCCTAGATGCCAAGACCTATCACTTACAAGCTATAAAGTCCTACAACCATACTAGAAAGTTAGTTGCAGAACCCTAGATACTTTAAGGTCTTCAAGATCTTGTTACGTTAGAAATTGCAAATTCTATGCAAACCCTAGATCCTTCATAGTCATCAAGACTTGTCATCCAAGTATTGCAAAGTGCTGCAAAACCCTAATGGGACTGTTTGACATGCCTTTTTATCCATTTCATTTGATTACAAAACCTAGTCTTCATAAGCAACATAACGTCAAATTCACTGTCTCTAATCTGTATTTATGCAAACCCTTTTCACGATCATCATGATGACGTAAAGGACTTAACATCATAAGACATTGACATAAGTCATGAAATGCACAAAAATTATACGTATCTCTTTGAATTTTACCTGTCCTTCTTTGCGGAGATCTGGTCTTGTTCCTCGAGTTGACATTTATCAACTTCATTCAAAAGAGACAACATTTCTTTCAGACTTCAGGCCAGCTTCATTGATGTCATTCTTTCTTATATTATGTATAGGGAGGAGATCTGAATATCGTGACTACCTCAAGTATTGATGATGTAGAGTTAAGCTAATCCATCCATAGAGCTTCAACACTTCGATCTTCAAGCTAGGATATGAACCATGTCATCATACTTAGATTTCTTGTCTACTTAGAGATGATCCACACTTCTGTTCATCGACCCTTACGCATATAAAGGAGATCTTGAACTTTAGGTTTTTGCATGTAGTTATAGTGATGGAAAGATGCTCTACTTAGTAGTATATAGAAATGAGCCATACATTATTGTCAGATGTTGTCAAGTCATGCATCACTGTTCGCAATACTGTTAGATCATATAACATTATCACATGAAGGTCACTGCCATATTTGGTCACTGTCATATAGGGTATGAGGACATTCTATCATATATCTATATTACTGTCAAAAGTCCTACAGAGTGTCACTTCCATAAATACTTCTATATTACGAGTCACCTGTTATGATCACAACCATACAATTGCCATAGTTCACTGTCTCACTGTCATGTAGGTCACGATCTCAACTGCAATAGGTACCACTCATAGCTATATAACTTGATTATCATAAAAGTCTTTGTCATACTTGACTTTCCAACCAATAGTCATGTTATGTCTAACATCATGATGCGAGCCATAGAAAGATGGCATGAGCTTCAGTAATCGAACTTCAGACTCTTGTTGTAGAATGTGAATTTCAAAGAATAACAAGCCATGGTGAATAGAGCAAACTACACATGTTTATCAATGCATCTATTCAGAATGCAAGCCAATGAGCCACAAAGATAAGTCAACAAGCCATTACAAATGTGAACCATTGAAAATAATGTGTCATAGAGCGATGCCATACGAGTCATATTGTTAAAATTGGACAACTAGGTCCAAACTCCGAGTTGTGCTGCTCAGATGAAGATCCCAATATTTTTATTGGATTCCTCTTTCGGAGAGGTGTAAGATTGATCTAAAGATCATCTCGATCGGATGAGCAGAACATGTACTTTGAATTTATTCCACTTATGTGCTAGGTCGGCTTGGAATAAAATATTGACTTAAATGTCTTAAAGGACGTGTCACACACCCCCAAAGATTCCTATATATTGGAGAGACTTGGAGTTCATTTGACATACATTGGTGTGGAGGAATTCTCTCTCTCTTGATGGCGTTGGAGCTGCGTATTCTTTGTTTGGGTTGTTCTGGGGTTATGTGTGACACGCTTGGCTGAATGACCTATTGGAGACTTTGCTGGTAGAAGCATCCTGCTGATCGCCGTAACGCCACCATTTCTTATCTCTGTCTTGGCTTGTCTTCTATCGATCCATTAGTATGTTCTATCTTCTTCAGTATTGTGCCCTAATCTGAAATGGCATAGAACATAGGCATAAATTGACATGGGTTCAGAGCTAAGGTGAAGACAAAATCCAACTTGTTGAGAATTTAAGGTAGCAAAATATCTTGAACTGTTTGATGCTGTAGAAATACATGTGCCCTAACGGGTGTATGAAAAATAGGCCTGAAGTAAATTTTGAATTAAAAACGAGAATTATAGCTTATCGAAACCCCTATATTTCATGATTAGAATTGGGTGATAAAAATATCCCGGAAGCATTGGCGGCTATCATTTGTCGAATCTGTCAGAAAAGTGGGTGTCTGAATCGAACCATATTATCTGGTGAATTATAGGTTGCGGTGCACACGATGCTGCCGCATGTTCAAAATCGAAAATGGTGAGAAGCCGGAAGAGCCCAGGGTATATACTACAGAGTCCGACCAAGTAAAGGCGGGATGGTCTCATCAATTTTGGATGCCGTGAAAATCCAGGCAGGACCAGAAGACGAAAGATTTGATCTCTGTTCCGGTCCCCACTAGATTTCCACCCGTCCGTCGAAAGAACCTGCGGATATATCACTGTATGAAGCCGCGGGTCATATCACCTCAAGAAATGACATCGTATAGTTTTAAATGACAGCGCATGCATTTTTAGAAGTACTGGAGGTAACAACGTATATGAACCGCAGCTCAGAGAGGTTATCCAGGTAGAATTTTGACTCTACTCGAATCGAACCATGGACCATGCAATCAAACTCCCGCGGTGAACTATGTTCAGCATTGACAGACCGGAAAAACAGCAGAGGCCGTTGCAGAGCATAGCCATGTCAGCGGATGCCCCGTCTCCGTCCATTCCTCCAGGGAAATTAAGGATCAAATTCACGAAAACGGGAGGGGGTAGGCATTCTATCGAAGAATGGAAGCGTTTCTCAGAAGAAGCCCACTTATTTATCCAGTCCAGTGAATTTATTTTACGGAGCATTTAAGCCGACAAACAATCGCTAAAGTTCGAGTCCTCAAATTCTCTTGACGTCAGCTGCTTTAGGTTGCCGAAAGAAACTGCACGTTAAGCAGATGAATAACGCTGTACACGAGGAGGACTTTAAGGCTGAAGGATGTAACCTGCACACATTCGAGCTCTTGAAAATTATAGCAGAAAATGAAATCGAAGGTGCGATTTTAAAATTACCAGTTAACTTTTTTTTTGAAGAAGACGGGGTTCTCATAAAAAAAACAAAATGGTGCCTGTAGATTGCACCGAATTGTATGGTGGTGTATTAAGACCGTATATTAAGACCGATATATTATAGTTCGGATTTTCAAATTGGCTCATAGAGGCTGTTGCATATCTGTGTGTATACCTGTAGGGTGTCGCCATCATTTAAAAAGGGCAACTCTATGTATACCTGTAGGGTGCAACCTCCCAGTGAAGGTTAGCCGCAGTCTAAATTAGATACGTCTGATGTGTTGCTGGACGATGGAATGAATATGGACAGTAACCCCGTCCGGGCCCTGGCGGATGCTCTTGTGAGTTTCTCTGAAATTTACTCTAGAATAGAGAATGCTAAAATGAAGCTGTTTGCGAAGATGAATTCAGAACTTGCAAAGCTTCACAGGAGGAAAAAGAAAAATCCATCGTGTTCCAGCATTGATTGCGCTGATTCTGACAGATGCAGACCTTCAGAATAACATTCTCGGGGTATTTTTACAAATGCGGCTTCTTTGAACTTTGTGCATTGTCGAACTTTGCTGGACCGAGGCCTCTGCTCCGTTGCTTCATGGCTTTCAAGTTCAATTCTGTGGTTATAGGCCGTTAAAAGGTCAACTTATGATATCTGTTGTCAAAAGTAAGAAATGTGGAAATTAGATAAGCTATATGTTTCCAAGCGGGATCATTGGAAAATTGATAACCGGTTACAAACTGGGTCCACCTTGAGAAGCGGTTTCTGATGAAATTACACAGAATGCTAACAGGAACAAGATAGCATTGAGATTGCAGGTGGTTATCACATGAGTATTTTGACCATGTGATCTGAGGTAGCCACTGATTCAAGCTAAAATTGGACGCAGACCAATGGTAATAATTCCCAGATTTGTGCATATGGCATAGACTGATTTTCAAGTGAAGACAAAGAAATTGTTTTGATGTACTTGGCAAAGTCTTTAAGATCTCTACATTTAGGAGCAGTAAAGTACCTCATCTGTGAGTATTATGATACTGGCACAGCTGACCAGTAACAATGGTTGTGAACCAGCATATATCTGAACTCAACCTAGTGGCAGTGACCCTAGAAAGTGTCTTGACCATATGTCAAATTGCAGAACTGAGATCTGAAGCCTTGAAGCCTTAGATCAGTCAACCATTCACTGCAAATGGGCAGATTTGGAAAGCAAAATGCAATGACAGATGTTGTAGATGAACACCTCAAGTGCAGAATAAAAGGCAGATTGGATCCTTAGCTCAGTAAAGAAAGTCTTAGAGGGCTGGTTGAGGAAGCTACAACAGATCTCCACAAAACATCAGGTAATTGTTGTAAGCTTGAAATCTTCAGTACTATTAATGATGAAGAAAACTGTGATGCAAGTTCAGAAGGTATCTCTGTAACGGCCATTTTGAGGAGCTAAATCTGTGAGTCTATGTCACTGTCATTATGACAGTGACATAGACAGACACCCTTGTCTACGAGATTCATAATAACTGTAAGCTTGTGACAGTATCAACTTGAAGTGTGAACTGGGAAATTTTGCAGCTTTCAGCCACGTTGTTGGAGTCTTGAACCATTATCAACAAAGCCTGTTTGGATGGTTTTGACTGTGGGAGAATAAGACCCCTTTTGAAGTTGGTGTCTGGGATGCCCTCATTTAAAATAGATGTCTTCTCTCTCGAGAGAATCTGACATTAAGAGGGAGATACATCTGTATATGCTCCTGAGCGAATATCATTACTGAATGAAAGAAGATCCTCATGGCTCAAAGACATATGGCTTCAGAGGGGGAAATTCTAGAAGAAATCCAAGAAGCCATATAAATACCAAGGGTATCTAGCAGCCATGAGTACTATTGGACAATCTGACTTTGGATCCTTTGAGGAAGTCGTAAAGCATCAAGTCTGGAAGGATGCTATGCACAAAGAGTATGAGTCCATTATGAAGAATGACGTCTGGGATGTGGTTCCAAGACCTTAGGACAAAGCAGTTGTCACCTCGAAATGGCTCTACAAGATCAAGCATGGATCTATTGGAAGTGCTGAAAAGTTCAAGGCAAGATTCGTTGCCTGTGAGGAAGGTATAGACTATGATGACATATTTGCACCTGTGGCCCGATATACCACCATTCGATCTATTATAGCCCTTGTTGCTACACAAGGATGGAGTCTTCATCAGATGATGTGAAGACCGCATTTTTTCTGCATGGTGTGATAAAGGAAGAGATATATGTGGAGCAACTTCTGGGGTTGGAAGTCCAGGATCGGGACTCCCATGTCTGCAGGTTGAAGAAAGCCCTCTATGGGCTGAAACAAGCACCCTGAGCTTGGTACGAGAGGATAGATAGCTACTTGATGAAGCTGGGCTTCACTCGTAGTACTGCTGACCTGAATCTTCACTGCAAGGTTAATAGAAAGAAGCGTCTCACTCTGGAGCTGTATGTGGATGACCTCTTCCTGACAGGTGCTGACCCTCTCATTCATCAGTGCAAGAGGGAGCTCGCTGCTGAGTTCGAGATGAAGGACCTAGGACTGATGTCTAGGCCTGAAGGTCTAGCAGAGACCTGGCGAGATTTTCCTTTTTCAAGGAAAATACATTATGAAGTTTCTGGTATGATGGACTGTAAGTCCATGGAACTCAACTTTAAGAAGTTGAGTAGCAGCGTTGCTGGGTCCGTCCTACTGAGTATCGTCAACTCATAGGGACCCTGATGTTCTTAATGAACACCTGTTCGGACGTATGTTGTGCAATGAACACTTTGAGTCAACACATGGTTGATCATAACATTCACTGGGTCGGTGCCAAGAAACTCTTGAGATATCTCTGAGGCACGATAGACCATGGGCTGAGATACACTGCCGAGAGTATGACACTCCATGGATATACTGATGCCGATTGGGCTGGCAGTGTGGTGGATCGCAAGAGCACATCTGGATGCTACTTCACATGTAGATCTGCTTCGGGCAGGAATCTAAAGTCAGTAGCCTTGAGCACCGCTGAGGCCGAATACATTGTAACATGTATGGCCTGTTGTGAAGTCACTTGGTTGCGAAAGCTCTTTGTGAGTTGTTCGAGCATGTGCTAGATGCCACCGTTATCCTTTGTGATAACCAGAGGGGGATTCATTTGTCATAGAATCCCAGGTTCCATGATTGATCCAAGCATGTTGATGGCTGGTACCACTTTATCTGGGATATGGTACAACGAGGCACCGTAAGGCTCGATCATATAGGAACTGATGAGCAGGTCGCGGATATTCTCACAATGCCCTTGGGGAAGGTCATGTTCCTAACCTTCCGTGAGAATCTTGGTATCATGGAACGACCCTATTCTGAGGGTCCTGTTGGACGATGAGCTCTGGGAGCTCTGGGGGGCTTTGGGGACAGCTTCTCGGAGCTATGAGCAACCACAAGGCTAGGCTTGCCGAACCTTGTTGGTGTGCTTGGACCCCACCGTTATGATTATTGAGTTGGTTTACCTCTCATTATCTATGCCTCGTATGCATCCTACCCATTGAGTTCAGGGCTCATGGGAAGTACCTCTCATTTGGCCAATGAGATGGGAAAGGCTAGAGACTAGTAGCAAAGACTGATGGACGCATCAAAATTTGCCGTACTCTCTATCTAGGATGGCACGGTCCAACCACTTGATCTGGGATCAAGTCTTGTGAGGTCTCGGATCTCTGCCTGACTTCGGGTCAGATGAACCAACTTCGGGTTGGTTGGAGACTCTTTGTGAGTCCGATAGAGGTTTTGACCTCTGGGCTGAATCTGTCAGCCGGGAATGATGTCTTTGTGACTAACCCACTTTTGTTTTGAAATAAAGAGGCCAGCAAAGCAAGTTACGGCGGGATGACGCACGATGTTTGGATTGCACTAAGTGGACGGAGTTCTCCCTAGTTGAGAGGGAGTGTTAAAATTGGACAACTAGGTCCAAACTCCGAGTTGTGCTACTCAGATGAAGATCCCAATATTTTTATTGGATTCCTCTTTCGGAGAGGTGTAAGATTGATCTAAAGATCATCTTGATCGGATGAGCAGAACATGTACTTTGAATTTATTCCACTTATGTGCTAGGTCGGCCTAGAATAAAATATAGACTTAAATGTCTTAAAGGACATGTCACACACCCCCAAAGATTCCTATATATTGGAGAGACTTAGAGTTCATTTGACACACATTGGTGTGGAGGAATTCTCTCTCTCTGGATAGCGTTGGAGCTGTGATATATATGGACTGTTCTTTGTTTGGGTTGTTTTGGGTTATATGTGTGACACGCTTGGCTAAATGACCTACTGGAGACTTTGCTGGTTGAAGCATCCTGCTGATCGCCGTAACGCCACCATTTTTCTATCTCTGTTTTGGCTTGTCTTCTATCGATCTGTTAGTATGTTCTATCTTCTTCAGTATTGTGCCCTAATCTGAAATGGCATAGAACATAGGCATAAATTGACACATATAGAGCTGATGCCACAGATAGAGCGGACCACTGTAATATTGAAAGGTCATAGAACATTAATACAAGCGACTGAGAACACAAATGTGATTTGTGCCACAGAATATATCACTGTAATCCAGTGCTACTATATCTCAAATGAGCCAAGAGTGTGAGTTTCTTAGAGGAAGTTGTTTGTTATATAGAGCCACAAAGAATGAGTTATAGCGAGGAGAGCCACCAAAGAGAATACGATCCATTGTTTAGAGCATGTGAGCCACAGATTGTTGTGTGAGTCATTGTAGAAGAGTGCGGGTTATAAAAAGGACATATTCGAGCCACCTTAGAAGAGTAGCGAGCCACACCACAGTCACACCATACTGTAAATCAACAAATCTTCATAGTAAAAGACATAAAGAGGCAATTCAAACTGTTTCATAACCTCAGACGGGTAGTTCAGACTTCATCAATAGGAAACCACACAAAACTTGTGAATTAACTCAGATCATAGACTCCCCCAGAAATTTGTATTAATTCAAAATACAATAGGGAGCTCGCATTACTTCCTTAGAAATCATCACTTAAGGAGCAAAGAACTCTAACAGGAGTGATCTTCAGAACTGCCATCCATTAACCTTAGCTCTGATACTATGTTGAGAAATCACTAGGGCAGCCAATTAGGGCTTGATTTCTCTTACTTGATAATTGCTTGTGAACATATGTTAGATTCTTATTACATTTATTGTGTTTTCTTCATCAAACAATTACCAAAACATAAACATGAAGATCACAAGAAGACAATGAACACTAGGTATAGGCTCCAAGCTAGGGAAAAACCCCTTCTAAGGGGAAAACCCAGTCAACTTTTCTCTTCTTATAGAATCAGATTAAAGTGAGAAATCCAAGACCAAAATCCAAGACAAGACCTCCAAGAAGCCATGTCAAGCCCTCCAAATTCTGTTTCATCATGATAGAATCCATCAACACCAATCTTAGCCATAAAAACTCATAAGCCACAGGAAACTCACATAAGTTTAAGATCTTCCAAAAAATTCGCACTTATTTCAGATCTTCAATAGCTTAGGAACTCACATTTATCTTCAAGATATAACTTCAGAACTTCGTATATCTGTCTCAGAACACATCATAGAAAGCCCAAAAATACTTGCCCAGTTGGAGGAGGATGCATGCCTATATATAGTTGTTCTCATATGCGAAAAGACACAACTGTTGGGTGAGCCGACTTGTCATCCAGGAGGGCCAACTTGGCTTCTTGAGTGCATTCAGGCGGGTTGTGTCGTGTCATGTGCGGGCGCTCGGGCACACGGGGCCGTGCAAAAAATGCTAAGTTGTGATCGCCCGTGTGCCTTATGCACATTCGTGCGACCCGTTTGTCAGTTGCTCCCTTGTGCCTTCGTTTGGGTCATGCGCCCTTGGAAACCCCCAATGTCGTTCGGGCGGGTCGGGTGGTGCCATGTGTGGGCGCCCATGGAAACGCGTTCGGACGGGCGCACAAGGCCGTGCCAAAAATGCTAAGAAAAGGTGAATTTCCCAAATTATATTTTCAAAAATTCTTTCTGCTTTTTTTTCTCTTTACACAAAGTCCAAACAGGACTTTTGACTCTTTGACTCAACAAATCCTAGAAGCAAGGACTTATCTTCTTTATGCTTTTTACATAAAACCTTTATCTACGTTATCGGATTCGCGGGGGGTAACTGACATAACCACAGATCTTCGTACCTGAAACGAATATGGATACCGATTCGCTTGGGTGATGATTCGAAATGTGACATCATCTGATTGGAGGTGTTTGGCAGCGGTTCTGGCAGTTTTGCAGGCGGATCTGGCCAACAAAACTCCTACTTTGACTCCAATTAGTTTAACACTTCAAATCCTTTAATTAATGGTCTGACTCCTTCAATTAATAGTGCGACTTCTTCAATTAACAGTTCGACTGGCGTGATTAGCAATTAGACTCCTTCAATTAACAGTTCGACTGGCGTGGCTTCGTTCATCATAAACATTATGGCATTTTTCCAGTCTTTCTCCATATTATAAAACTTGACAGTACGGGTCGAAATCGTACTCTGTTGCTGAGCGTTGGTCGAGAGAAATTATGTTCAAATTAGAGCTGTTGATGGACTGGTCGTGGTTCAAAATCAACCGCCGACGCTACTCGGGGGTCGCACTTGTGGTCGATTGGTCGCTGTCATTGTGCAGGCGGTTCCATCGTGGTCGTGTGCTGCAGGTGGTCGGGTCGATTCAACGTGGCTCAAATGCGTTTTGTTAAAAGCTTATGATTTTAATTTTAATTTTGTTTGTCTAATTTTAACTTTCATATAATTTTTTTGTGTTTAATTTTAAATTTTATATTGTTTGTGTTTAATATATAGTCTAATTTTAAAGTTAGGTTTTGTATTTTTTGCCATTTTAATTTTGTTTTATTATTATTATATATATATAAATTTAAAGTAAATTAACTTTCGTTTGTTTTATATAAATATATAATTATAACTATAATTATTATATAACCATATATTTTATAAATATATAAATAAATAAAGCTGATTATATATAAAGTTAGTTATATATAACTATGTCTTTGTATTTATATTACAATTTAGAATATTAGATTTTTTATTTTTATTCTATTTTTGAGACACATCTATTAATTATAAAATAGCAATTTTTTTTTGATGGTTATAATTTTACTAATTTATATTTGATTATAAATGCAGAGTGATAAACATTGAACCATCACGACATGAAACAATTGAGGAGACAAATGTCAATAAAGATCCAAAATCTCCTTTATGGCAGTGTTAAAGAAAATTAAAATAAACACAAATAAAATATCAGAGACATAAACGTGGCAGAAAAGGCTTCACAAGCCTCAATGTATTGTGTTCCTCACATACACAAATAATGATAATGATACAACATATAAATACATCAAGAGTATGTCTCAAGATAGTGTGTCTATCTTGGACACTCTATCAGCTGAAAAAAATCCAATATGAAGAGAACATGAATCAGTTGCAAGTTTGATACATCCCTGAAAGTTTGCTCGATAACTCCATCAAATGCCAAGCTGCAATACAAAATGATCCATCTGTCCTTTGCTTGGTCCAATGACCATCAATGTGAACAAAAGAATGTCCACAAATTCTCTCAATCAACATCCCAATCGCTTGTCCACTGACAAAATGTAGATGACGCCCACTGGCGAATTTGTTAAAGTTCAGATTCCCAATTTGTCTCCCATTGGAAAATTTGACGATGCCCACTGGCTGCTTTGACGATGCCCACTGGCTGATTTGTTGATGTTGTCGAAACCTTTAGTTTGACAACCACCTTCAATTCCATTATCATTTCCCCCCTTTATCTTCTGAAAGGAGAGACAATCATCAGCATTGAACTTCCCCCCCTTAAGGTGTAGGAGAGTTTCATAGGAAACTTTACCTCTGTCTTAAGTAGATTATAGGACTTATGTAGTTTCTTCATTTTTAGATTCCAACTCCAAGGGTTTATCCAACCATAATTAAGTGTCACTTTAGTCTACATTCGACATTTCTCAGATAGATGACTTTTCTTGCCATAATGGTGACAAGGATGGAGGTCAAAACATTTACTTTCCATATGACCATTTCTCTTACAATGGTTACACTTAACAATATTCTGAGCACTTTCTAGAAAACCTGCATTTACAAACTGAACTGGTTTTGTGAAATCTGGAACATAAAAAGTGTTTTCTTTGTTGTAACCCAAGCCATGTCGATCTTTGTTGAAAGAAATTTCTTCCCAAGGTCTGATCACCTTCTTGGAAAGACCATTTCGTTGTTGTTCTTTACACCTGCTAGTGCTGTTGACATTCTGTGTTGAATTCATTAAGTCATCTGTATCACACTGAGCATCAATCATTTTTATTAACAATTCATTTGTATCACATGCTGCATCAAACTGTTCACTTAGATCTTCAATACTACTAGTTGCATCATTTAGTAGTACAACTAGATGGATAAAATCATCTGTGTCACAACTTTCTTCAATCTTGTGGATTAGATCATTTGTGTCACAACTTTCATCAACTTGCCGAATGAGGTCATTTGTATCCATAGTTTTAAAACCAGCCCGATTCGAATCGGACCAGGCCTGGTTGACCAAGCCGAAAGGCCTACCGGTCTGACCAGGTGGATGAAACGGCCAGTCGGCTGGTTTGTTACCGAGCCGGCCGGTTTTTTGACCGACTCGGCCGGCTCGGTAACAAACTGGTCGACCAGGCCTGGTCCGAGTTAACTCGGCCTAGTCAATCCAGCTGGTCGGTGGGCCCAAAAAATTGAAAAAAACTGACTTAAAACTCAAATTAATTCTGCTGTTAGGTTTTTTTTAGGTTTTCTAACCCCTCCCCATCCTATTTAACTAACCCAACCCCTCTCAATACCTCACATATTTCTCATTCAATTTGCTTGAGCATTTGTGAGGGTTTTCTGAAGAGTTGTGGAGTTAGTTTTTGGAGCAGCTTCATGGTAATGTTAAATTTTTGAAGTAAAAGTGACATTCTCCTTAATCTTCATTTTCATCCTTTTACTTAAATTTTTAACATTACCATGAAATGACTCAGGATGTTTGAGAGTGGTTCCGACCTCATTGGATTTCATATGGAGAAAGTAGAATTTTAGATCTCATTCAAAATCCAGTAGACTTATCAGTTTTTCAGGATTTCAGGATTGGGTTATTGCCATCTAGTTGCTGGTGCAGGCACTTCCTCTAGTCAGCCACGACGGAGACGCATAACTCGTCTATTTGATTCTCAAGGTGGTAAGGGCAAGGGTATAGTTCCAGTTGAGGATGTTGATTCAGAGGACGAGGCGGAGCGAGCGTTTTCCCCCTCTGGTTCAGAGTTTGAGGAAGAGGACATTGGCTTGTCACAGTCAGATGACTAGCAGTAGTTACTAGTGACTATTCATGTTTTGTTGTAGAGGCCATTTAGAGCCTCCTTAGTTATGTTTTTTGTTTTGATCTCTATATCATCATCATGTATTGGTCCTTGGACAGTGCACTGGGTGCAATTTTGATATTCATATAATGGATATATTCATGAGCCTACTTTGATCATATGTTGTCTTTTGTCTATATTGTAATGCTTTGTGTTTGGAAACATGAATAAAAATCTTTAAATTTATGTTTTTGTACAAAAAAAATAATATTTAATGTATTTTTTACAAAAACCGAGTCATTGAAACCGAGTCGACCGAGTCATTACCGATTCAGAGTCCGAGTTCGAGTCGACCCTCGGCCTGGTAGCTGACTGATTCCGTTTTTTAAAACACTGTTTGTATCACAACTTGCATTTGATGTTTGGATGAGGTCTTCTGTGTCACACACTGCATCTATCTTCTCTGTACATTGTGCATAAAGTAAATCTTGTTTTTCACTTAATTTTATCTGGAGTGCATTAATGAGTTGTTCCTTCATTTCTAGCTCAATTTGAAAACCTTTTGTTGCTTCTAATGTGTTGGTCAATTGATTGATTAAGTTTTGATTTTGTTTTAATTTCCACTCAGGGATTTCAATTGTGTTGTGTAATTCATGATTGCACTCTTTCAATTCTTTAATTTTCAGCTCTGCACTTTGAAGACGTTTTCCTCCTTTACCCATTTTGACACTTGCTTGTACTTGCTCGTTTGATTATCAGGCTCGCTTTCTTTTTCCAACTCGCTCGCTTGATGCTTGTATTTCACGCTTGCTTGAACTTGTGTTAACAATTGAATGCTTGAACTCACGCTCGCTTGATTTTTGCTTCAATAGGATGAGGGTGTCAGATACAACCAAAAATGCACCCAATAGAATTTTTCCAATGATTTAATGACAAGTTCAAATGACTTAGACTTTGCAAGAACTCAACCTCCTATCTATTTTGCTAAATGACTAGTTTAGGGTGTCGAGCTCCACTGATCGTGCACCCAATTACAATCAATGCATTACTTGGCTTACTCACTTGAAAAAAAGACAATGATTGACTCACTTGTCTTAACTAAACCCTTATTCAATTTCAGTCAAGTCTTCTTACAATAAATAATCTTGTGAATAACCTCTTCAAAACAAAATATTATAATAACTCATTATGTCCCCAAAAACTTTAAAGACATCACCCTTATAAATACAAATAAAAAATTATCCACTCATTGTTACTCCACAACACTCCTTATTTCTCCAATAAAAAACTTTAATCTCTTTTATCCTCACCTTAAAAAAGGAATTTATGAAGTCCCTATAAAAAGGTGAATTAACTTTTATGAAACCGCTTTTAGAAGGTGAATTAACCTTTCAAGCTTCAAGCTTTAAAATTATGCATGTAAAAGTATAAAGCCATTTGATTTATGAAATTATTATGTTGGAGAAGTACGCACCATAAATTTGAAAGAGAAACGAAAAAAAAAACCTTTCACCTTCACAATCTACCCTTCTTGGCATTCTGCTCGCAATTGACAATCAAAGGAAAATTTATGAGAGTGTAGTGATGCAAAGGATCGTGGACAATGCGCTTGGCGTTGCGAAAGAGTCAATAAAAAAAAATTGCACAAGAAACCTTCAATAACATCAAACAACTGAATATGGCGGAGACCAGAGGCACGTCCACGCTGCTTTCCTCCGATGCACAATTATTTCCCTCTGCAAGTGATTAGCTCCTCCACAGTGATCTCTAAACGCTACATTACCAGCACTGTTCTCTAAACGCTGTTGGCTCAAATTGTATTCACGTCGCTGGTTCACGAGCTCGCTCCTCCACGATGGCTACTCGTTGGGTCAACGCTTCGCTACCTCGCCAACAATGCTGACTTTTCTCTTTCAGATTTGATTTGGTTCATCTTCAAGATGTTGAGAATTTGATAGAGCACAATTTAATTCAATTCTCTACTTGATAATTACTTGTGAACTTATTTCTCTTACTTTGATCTTCTCGTCATTAGCTTATTAGGTCTTTCATCAAGTCAATTATAAAAACACAAAAGGCACAAGATTTTGGCTCTTCAAGCTAGGGCCAAAACCTCTCCCTCTTGGAGAGGAAAACCCGCAAGTAATTCTTCTTATAGACTTTCAGTTACCATGATCATGACACAAACCTTTGACCTATGTATGCCTCCAAAACCTTGTCACTGCTCTTATCTTGGTGCCTTATGCTGATCTTCCTTTTCTGCAATGTTCTGCATCAATACTAGAGAAATTCTGTCTCTAACTTGTCTGTTCCAAACAATATGCTTCTTGGTCTCCTTAGGTTCCTTCGCTAGTCTTCTTTCTGCATCTTACATGTGTCACCTTTCAAGAGCAAGGTCCTTGAACAACCCCTAACCCTTTTGAAATATAATTCAAATCAAGACTGAAACTAGAAGGCCCTAATCTTGGTCTCCTTTATTTCTTACACGCTGAGATTACTTCTGAGATATGCAAGCTAGAAAAGTACCCAAACAGAGAGCACTTTACTTTGCTGAGATATCTCTCTCTTGATCTTTAGTACAATCCTCTTCTTTGCATGCCCTTGTAGCCTTTTCTTCTGTGGTATAGTCCTCCTCCTTCGCATTGTAGTTCGGATATCTTTATTCAGATTTAGACCGAGATTAATAGACCCAAACAGAGATATGTGAGAGCCTTTATTCCTTCGCTGAACTTGTCGCCTTACTTCGCACCAAACATGGACTTCTTATCTTGCACTTCTATTGCCAACTTGTCCAAATTCTTGTGGTTACAATGAGGCCGCAGTCACCTTTATATAGTGACTGTCCTTTAGCTTCTAGGCCCACATGAGTTGGAGGGTGGGTCGACTTCACTCAGGGAGGGTATTTCATCACATCTTAAGCTGACTTGTGGAGCATATTGACAAGGTCTTGGAGTATACTTTTACATCAATATTTGTCCTTTTACACGTGTAACATTACTTCATATACATGACTGTAAATGACAAGATGACAAACTCCTAAACACATCAAGAAGAAGTCTTTGACCTATAATAAAACTCCTTGCTCATGAAATCCATGAGACAAGCATTACAAATACATTTTATTATCTTTGTCTTCTTCATTATGAAGACCGAGCCTAGTTACACTTTTCAACACAAGATACACAACTCTATTCATACAGGATCAACGCATTCCTTCTAGAGACGGAGAAATGGTTCATTGCGATTGTCCAGGTACAATGATCAAGTGCCTACAATTTAAACAAAGAGTGGTCAATATAATGGTAGTGGTGTTATTGATCAAAAGACGCCGAAGCATTTGAATTAGCATTAGCAATATAACTAGTTGAACTTCGTTAGTTGACTATGCTACTTGGAACAAATATTCAACTAACCCCTTGTAAATGTAGCGACATAAGCCTCTATACTGGTGTGCTTAATATCAACAGACACAATGTTCAACAGATAATTTTCTTGCCAGATTAGTCTTACGAATTCCATACGTCAAGGCAGTGGTCGCAGTATCGTGCATGAAGCGGAGGGGATTTAGGTACAAAATAGCAGTAGCATCAAAAAAGGCTTCTTTGAATAAATGAATCTCCACACCCCATTGGGTCCTCAACAAACGATTAACGAGAAGCTTTACAAAAACATGTGGATTTTAGGATTGTCAGATTGATACGCAATCCGATTTGGGTTCGGGCAGCTGGGGGCATTGTCGACCTTCCTTTCCTCATTCCACGTGTATGTTAATAATAAGCTTCTTATGGAGTTCTCTGTCATTGATGATTATGTGAAAAGCACAATAAACAACTCTAGTCCCAAATAAAACCACACAATGGTGCTTAGACAATGATGCTCACTGTGGCGTTCATTAGCATTGTAGGAATAGCAAGATGTTTCACCTGTTGTTTCAATCAAACCTTTGCAACGATTCAATTCTCCAACCTTTATTCTATGCAGGTTCCTTTAGTGGGTCCTATACACAGTCTTGGTCCTCAGGCCGATGAACCACTCTGCTTGCTTTGTGGCTGGTGCTATATGACCATTCAGGATGCACTCAATTTGAATGACATGAGTGGTGACCTCTTTCCAACACTCGATATGCTCTTGAAGGATTTGTAGTCTTGTTCCAGTGGATGACAATGTAATGGATCTCAAGTCTTGTTCCAAAGTAGCTTATTCCTCTTCCTTTCTTTGGCTTCCGCTTTTCACAATGTTGTGCCACCGTCGCAGTGGTTGTTACTGGAGTTTTTACGTGTCTAGAAAATTTATCCTGCGATGCATCATTGATTGAATGCTAGTAATTTTTTAGAGTAGAAGACTTTCTTCAACAACAATCTTCAAGCGGCCTCGTCTAGGACACCAGAAACTAGTAGACTCGTTGGAACAACTCCTCCACCTCAAGGGAAGGAAACCAACCAATGGAATTTGTAGCCAACAACAGGCTCAATGCACTTGCAACTCCTCCTACACGCAAGCCAACAACAACTTCAAGCTGCATGTAGTCACACAAACAACTTCAATAATCACATATCCACAGTCCATAGTTTCTTAGCCACACTCATGCACATCCTGGGAACTGTGAACCCCCAAAATGAGAACTTCGCGCGGAACCTCGACTGGTTAATACATACCACAATTTCCTCCCTTATGTATGAAAGAGATATGATCTGGCTTCATCACTATGCAACATAGTTATCTTCCCAAGAGAAGACGATTTGTTTCAACACATAAGGATTCTGAACACAGAGAACACTATTCAATATGCTATTGTTCTCACAAATAATACACAACACTTTGAACTTTGATCAATTACAGAGGGTTGATAATTACAAAATAGGTAATGTACTGTGCTATCCTTCTTGGTCTCGTTCACAATCACATTCACACTCCTCCAACAACACTATGGCATGTAGCCCACGCTTTGATACCAAATAAAGAAAATTTAAATAAACGCAAATAAAATATGAGAGACATAAACATGGTGGAAAATGCTTCACAAGCCTCAATGTATTGTATTCCTCACATACACAAATAATGATAATGATACAACATATAAATACATCAAGAGTATGTCTCAAGATAGTGCATCTATCTTGGACACTCAATCACTTTGGTTGAGTAAATATCTCAACCACACACTAATCTAGGAGCCTAACTAGTTGGAGAGAATCTCTCAACCAAATAACTTAAACAAACTCCCAAGTTTGAGGAACTAACTCAATCTAGAATAGATAGGTAGGAATAAATCCAAGGTTTACAATTTTAATTATTTTGAATATTTTGGACTTATTATTGTTTTTATGTGAGTGAGGCTAACAAGTATGTCGAAATTCTTGGTAAAAATTTAGGGGGCGGTTCGTACGAATGGAGGTGTAGTGAATGCAATAGCATTCAAAATGGCTCATATACTAGAGTGAAGGCCCATCTGACTGGGCAAACTAAAACAGAGGTGTTGGTATGCATAGGTCCAAATGGTCCAAATGGCCATCCCGAGACTGATTTAAGTCCTGCAAAACTTAAGTTTTATGCATCTTTGCAAGATGCCGTTGATAGGAGATTCACCAAGGGAAAAAAAAATGTACAAGCCTCCACAACCAAGTCTCCATTGCCATCTACACCAGCTGTCATATTTAATAAAAGACCTATTCTAGGACCTCTTGAAGCAACATTCAGTAACCAAGTCAAAGAAGTTGCATCTGAGGATGTTGCCCGTTGCATCTATGCAAATGGGCTAGCATTCAATTTGGTGCATTCTCCTTATTGGAAACAAATGATTAAAGCAACTAATGAAGCACCAAAATGATACAAGAGCCCTAGCTATGTAAAGGTACACACCACTTTGTTAACATCAGAAAGACAATTTGTGGATAGACAATTACAATCAATCCGTGATACATGGGCAAAAACAGGGGTGTCCATCATTTCTGATGGATGGAGAGACCAAAGAAATCGCCCTTTAATTAATGTTATCGCAGTATGTCCCCAAGGAGCAATGTTTTTGAAGGCCATTGATTGTAGTGGAGTGGAAAAAGATGCAACGTTCATCTCCACAATTCTTATCGATGCAATAGAAAGTGCGTGACTACAAAATGTTGTCCAATTTATCATGGACAATGCAAAGGTTTGTAGAGCTTCGGGCTTGATTGTGGAGGGTCAATATGATCACATCTTCTGGACTCCATGTGCAGTGCATTCATTAAACCTTATGCTTGCCAAGATTGGTGAGCTTGAGTGGATCAATGAAATATATGTAGCATCAAAGGAGATCCAAATGTTTATCACCAATCATTTGATGTCCCAAGCCATATATCGAAGTTTTGCAAAGTTGGAGCTACTAAAGGTACTCAATTTTTAATCAATGTTATGCATTATAATTTATGAGTTCTTAATTTTAATTTTAATTTATTTTATTTCTAATTTGAAATTTGACTTGTGAAAACAGATGTAGGTTGCTGAAACTCGTTTTGCTTACCATACTTTAGTCACAAAGAGGCTTGTGGAGGTTAGACAAGCATTGCAGGCAATGATCATTGACCCTCTTTGGGAATCATGGAGCACTTCAACTTCTGATAGAGGACAAAGAATAAAGTCTATCATTCTTGATGATGCATGGTGGGACAAGGTCCACTGTACCTTTTGCAATTCACAGAACCAATCCTAACCATGATCATGACATTTGACATAGATATGCCGTGGTTGGGGGAAGTCTAAGAAAACATATATAGTATGTTGGAGAGGATACATGAAATTATCAAGGCAAGTGAACGTGACCCCTTTGAAGTATTTTACAATGAAGTGAAAGACATAGTTACAAAAAGGTGGAACAAAATGACCACGCCATTACACCTTTTGGCGTATGCACTACACCCCAAATATTATCATTCCAAAATATTGTATTTACCTAGTAGAGCAACTCCAAACATAGATTCTGAAGTGGTACATGGATATAAGACAACTTTGAGGAACATCTATAGGGAAGTGGGAATTGCAAAGGAAGTACGTGAGGAATTTGGAGCATTTGTACAATCCACAGGGATATTTTCAGATCCACTAACCATGGATGATCGGGGGTATATGGATCCTATTACTTGGTGGGGCTTCCATGGCGGGGACAACACTTATCTCTCATCTCTAGCCACAAGGTTGTTATCATAGGTTGCCAGTTCCTCATCAGTTGAGAGGAACCGGAGTACATATGGCTTCATCCCATTCAGTGAAGTGAAATAGATTGAGAGCAGTGAAGGTTGAGGATCTTGTATATGTTCATTTCAACCTTCGCCTTCTATCACATTCTAGTGCATAGTATAAGAAAGGTCCAAGTAAGATGTGGGATGTGGAACTCAGGATATCTGACTTAAACATGACATTGAATGCCATGACTCACCTTAATCTACTTGAGGATGCTACACAATCAATTCCTACTTCTACGACAACTTTTGACATTCCTGGCCCACGATCGTCTATTCATGATGTAGAGTATGCAGATGATGATGATGTAGACCCATTTCAAGATTTGTAGACAAACCTACTTTATATTATCATACTAATAAAGTGATCATTGATGAAACACTCATTTTGTATTTACTACTATCGTTTTGTATGAGGCAAGATGCATCATTTCAGTGTTTAGATTCATAAATTATTTAATAATTTTAGTTCTAATGTAGTGATTCATGAATGGTTTTGATTTTAAACTTCAAATATGTTTTCTAAATTTAAAAAAATTATACTATATATTTTTCCACCTGCCGTATCCTCGCAGTATCTGGATCCTAGCTGTTCAAAAATCAGTATCCGTATCCGGATCCAGATCCATATCTGTATCTGTATCCGTATCCTGGTAACTTAGCATAAAATACATAATGATACAAGTACAATGAAAATTATGAAGACAGAACCTAGTTACACTTTTCAACAATTTAGAAGGTTCTGTCTGATCATTTGAGTTTCCAGTCGGTACAAGATGGCAAAATTTTGTTTAGAGAGGAAAATTCCATGGTCTCATTTGGATATCTTATAAGCAAATTCAGCCTTCAAACTTTATTTCAGCCACTAATTTGGTTTTTCGTTTGCCTTCATCATAGGCTGTTGGGTTTGCTTATAGGCAACACTTATTCCCTGTTATGTCTGTGAGTGCATCTCTTCCAAATTTCTATCTTCTTCTCTGTGCAGGCTCAGCACAGCCCGGTTCAGGCAACAGGAAAGGTGGAGTAGCTCTCATACTACAGCAGCCACGTCCTCAGCTACAACTGCCATTTTTACAGCACAATGTAAACTTAATTTTCTGGAACTTTATATCAATACTGTTGTTTCACCTTTTGTTCTACATGATAAGATTCATTGTGCATCTATGCATTTTTGTGCCATGGAATTTATCATCATGCCTTTGATTTCTGCTAGATGTGACCTCGGGGTAATGTGTGTTTTTATCTTCCTGTAAGGGATGCGAATGACATTGATTTGCTTGGAATTGCTGGAGGGAAGCATCCTTTACCATTAGACACCTGCAACATTCCTTTATTTGCAGTTGAGACAGCCATCTTACAGTCTGTACCTCACGGAGCTTTGGTTTCAGCTGTTGAAGGTGCAAATCTGTAACAACAATGAATGAAATTCATCTGACATTACTTACTGATCATGCTTCATAAACCCGTATGTTTTCTGCTAAATTTATGGAATTTTGAGTCACTGTCAACGTTTATTATGTTTGAATTCTTTCACAAAATCAAATTTCAATCGGCTAATGCTTATTCTGGTTGCTTTGTTTATTTTCTATTTTGAATTCAACACATGTGGATATCATTTTGCAGATGCTTGGAGAAACCTTCTAACCCTTGGTCAATCAGTTGGAACATAATCCTGTGGCCAATGTTACTTGTACGGTTTTGGAAATGGAGCAAATTGAGGTTATCCATCTTCTAGGGTTTCTTGAAGCCTTAAAGGGTAAGTGCAGAAGCCATGGAGGTTTTATGAAATGTGGCACATGCTGAAGCGAGTCGGGCTGATGAATTTGCAACTTTATATTTGAATGATAATATATAAATTATAGTGCAGTGGACTGTTCATACTGGAGTTGTGGTGTAGAGCGCATAAGTTTTGCTGTATTCTATTTTCTTGGAAGCATAACCCTAAGATAACAATTAAGTCATTGATGTTGGTGCTAGCATCCAGATGAGACTCCATGACATATTTATTCTCAAAGAATCCTCCAGCAGTATATAGATGATATGGCTTGGTTTTCATGTGGCAAATATGAGAAAAATTCAATATGTTTGCTTCCAACATTGCCATGGTTGACTATGTTGAAAAGTGTAACTAGGTCGGTCTTCATGTTGACTATGTATTTATGTAAAAAAGAAGACAAAGATAATAAAATGTAATTTTGTTATACCTGCTATAGGTCTCTAGACTTTTTCTTGATGTCTATCTAGGGTTTTGTCTTCTAGGTAAAAATGTAATTTAGTGTCATGTGTGTATGAAGAATCTGGTCTAGTATATGCTCCAAGACCTTGTCAAAGAAATCATGGAAGGATGATTTATTCAGCTTTCAATACACGTTGGAAGATAAACTACAATGCTGGGTTATAGTCGGCCTAAAGCACAATATTGAAGTCGGCCTTCATCAACAAGATAAGTCGGTTTTCAAACTAAAGGTATGGTCGGCCTCAAGGCAGAGAATCTGTCTCTATAAATACTACTGTTCTGCGAACCATTAGAATACACAAGCTTCGGTCATCTCTGAAGTTTAAATGCGGATAACAGTATGAGCTTAAAAGCGGATTCTACAGAAGTTGCGGACAAGTATGGTTAGTATTGCGGACTGTCTTGAAGAAGAATAATCAAACAAACACAAATTGAATACGGTTTCCTCTGTAAATTGCAGATAAGTCTGAGCCACCATTGCAGGAAGTATTTATGGATCTACCACAGCAGAGACAGCATATCTATATATTAAGATAGTGCGGATACCACGACAGAGACAGCGTATATATATAAGACAGTGCGGATGCCACAGCTGAGACAGTGTATATATATACTAAGATAGTACGGATACCACAGCAGAGGCAGAGTAAATATATATACAAAGATAGTATGGAACTTACAGCAGACTTCAGTGCGGACATATAAAAGAAGAACAGAACTGCGGAAGACAGATAAAAGAAGAACAGAAGTGCGGATACGAGATGGTGATCATAAGAAGCGGAAGTAATAGTGAGGAAGATTTACCTTCTCACAGTCCAAGCAAATCAAATAGAAGCATACACAAGGTGAAGATCAAGGTTCTGGAAGAAAATCTAGGTCTAGGGTCTAAGTCTAGGTCATGGTACTTGTCATTTGAAAATCTATAAGAAGAATTCTTTGCGGGTTTTCCTCTCCAAGAGGGAGAGGTTTTGCCCTGGCTCTAGGAGCCTAACCTTTGTGTCTTGTGTTTTGATAATTGACTTGATGAAAGATCAACTTAACTAAAAGAAGAGAATACATAAGTACCTCAAGTAAGTTCACAAGTAATTATCAAGAAGAGAATTTGTATTAACCTAAAGCCCTCCAAATTCTCAACAGACTATAACATTGATTTTAGTATTTGTTGTCTGGTACCAAGTTGTGTGAGAAGACCAAGATATCCTTCCTAGTTTCACAACAATTTAACCCTGTATGGAGCAACTGCTGTTACAAATAAGCCACCCTACACTGGATATCATCGACATTGCTCCTGATAATATAAATATTGGAAAGATCCTCTCAGGGACAGGAACAGGGTTAGGGTGGTCATGGTCCACCACTTCTACAGTTTCCGGGTATTGGCCTTACTCCAGATTAACTTTAGCTTCATCTCCCATCTTGAATTCTCTCAAACAACAATCAACTACTAGCGGCGGAAATAAGCTTTCTATTGGGCTGAACAATAAGCAGTAGGAATATAGTATAGAGAGATCTTCAGGTTTTTTAAAGAAATTCTTGTTTATTCAGAAAAATTAAAGTTTTTTGGATCAATGACACCCTGGTCAATGTAATGATTTATACATCTCCCTTGAAACCTCCCAAAAATCCTCACAGATCATTATCCATTTCTGCTGCTTGTAAAAGGAGAATAAGAGATTATAACTGCTACACTTAAAGATCTTCAAATGGATTACCATTTCGGTTGCTGATCGATCACATGAGCTAAGGCTATGGGAATGTCTAATTGCTCCTTTTAGACTTTTCATTTAGAAACTTTGAGGTTATGATTCATGAGTCAAATTCCTATTGGGTTGTGCCGCAATGATCTCCCAGAAAGACAACATGAATAGAACACGCAAGAGAGATCTTTGCTGCCATTGAAAATACCTCCGCAGGGTTTTGTATTTGCATTAGCCTTTGTCAATCATCATGGAATTTAACTCTCATTTCCTTAATGTTGAATATACATATATATTTTATTTTTTAAAATTTTTTATAAACTCTACAAGGACTCCCCAGTTAAGGGTGTTAGGTTAGAATAGGATATGCATGGTTGACATCTTTAATGTTGCATCCACCACCCTCCTTGCATCCTGCATCATTTTACGTAGGTTTTGAGGTGGATCGATTAGTTAAACTTCCTATATAGGTGAGCGCTGTGCTTGTCTTGGTTTATTGAACATTAAAGCAAAACACGTGAGGGAGCACACCAAACCTTGAGCACTTGAACTCTCATTATGCTATTATATTAAGCTTAAATACAAATCGATTGGTTAAGTTCTTATTCCGGGAGATATCTATTAATTAAGTAACTAGAGTTTTTTCTTTCGCTTTGAAAGGTTTTGAAGAAGATTTGGCTTATCATTGAAGTGGATTTTAATTATTATTGATTTATAAATTATAATTTATGAAGCGTAAAAGGATTTGGATGGATAAGGTTCTCTATTGTTGCCTTCAAACCATACTATTAAAGAAGCCCGCTAGCTTAGTTAGGTTTTGAAGCATATCTGGTTTACATTCGAAGCAGATTTGAAGTACTATTAATTAAAAGATTGAAGATTAATATGGTATGTACTCGATCCCTTCTATCTCCCAGCCTCGCGAATTAAATCGAATTAGTTGAGACAAAATATTCCACAAAGGGTTCATTATATTTCAATGGCTCTATTTTACTTGAAATTGAAACACTAAGTGGAACTATCAATGATTGAAAATTCTCCACCTTACGGTTTCAGGTGCCAGTGGACTTCTCAGTCCTTGCAATGATTCTATCACCGAGGTTCACAATTTTTTTCTATCTATCTTTGTCTTGCTAGACCCTTTTTTTATTTTTTTCAACTTTTTAAGGCAATGGAGAGAACTCACGAGAAGTTGGGACTAGAACTTAAAGGGATACTTTCCATACTAACCATTGAATTTCTGTGACTGTTTAGATTCAAATATTTACACATTCATAAACACAAAATTATAGAGGAAAAACATAATAAATTTCAAAAGGATGTGTTGAGCTGAATATTTAACATCCAAATTTGCATGGACATTGTAGGATCATAACTTCATTTAAAACTTGTAAAAGTAGAAATAAAATTAAACCAACATATTGATAAGCAAGAAGAAATTGAAAATAGGGTACGAAAATTTGGAAGAAGCAAAATGTCATTGTTCTAACTCAGTCATACCACCATCATAGAGGGCACTATAGGCCTCAAACTTAAGGAACTTGAGGATACAATTTATCCCCAACCAGTTTTGAAGCCAAACATTGATATCTCACTAATTGGAGGCAAAATGTACAATCTTCTTGAACTCAAGCACATTAAACGAGTTTATCTAATATGAATAAGGGTAGAATCAATCACAAAGATTAAACACGGTTAAAAAAAAGTCCAAACCTAAAAAAAGTGGGTACATTAATGAGCGAAGGCCTTATCCAACAAGACCAAAATCAAATTTAAGAAATTAAATTCAAAAGGTGAAAGATGCTAATAAATAAGGCAAATGGGCAATAGTAAGGAACATAAGGGTCATAAAGGATAATTTCAAAAATAACAAACAAGGACTAAGAAAACTTAGAATTATGACATGGAATTGTCAAGGATTCTCTTTGAGGGACAATTCCAAGCTAAGCTAGATACCAACCTCAATTGTTCTTATATTGCTAGTTGAAATCATAATGTATCTAGAAGGCTAATATAAGGTACCTATGAGGAATAATAATAGTTACGTGCTTATGTATTGTTATGTATGGATGCTATTTCTAGTAGATGAGGTCCATGTGGTAATGTGAAAACAATAAATGCAAGAAGACTTACTAGAAGGTTCCATTTATTAGAAAATTCCTTCTCAAGAATATTTCTAGGAGGTAGATAGTATTATATAAAGAAGTATAAACAAGATAATGAGGTATCATGAGTTATTGTAATTGTAGCAAGCAAGCATTGTTTGTGGAGTGTTTTCTTTAAATAATAATATATGGTGTTACTATACCTCAAGGGTTTTCTATAATTCTTGCTTGTTTATTCCTTTTGTTATCTATTGTCTGGACCTTTTATTTTTGAAAGTATATATATATATATATATATATAACATTTGGTAGTAGAGCTCTTTATTCGAACCAAAAAAATGGACGATTTTTTTCTTTTTAGGTTCTAATTTTAGATTTTTCAAAGGAAAAAAACATGGTGGTGGACTTCATATTAATTTCTAAAACTTTATGAATAGGATTTGAAGAACTTAGTTGGATATTTGAGTTCCTCTTGGTAAAAGAACTATTAAAAAAGTTGTTTGAAATAGAGTCTAGTAAGTGGTGATGTCATTGATTTAAAATCTGCTATTTTAGGGCCTTTTCCTAGGAATGTCTACTCAATTTGCAATTCATGTACCTTTTGATAGAGTGATTAAATTTAATCAATGCCATTAAATGTATAGATTGGCCATGGAATTTCATAATTGTGGTCATAGTAGCAAATTGGGGAAGTGCAACAGATGTTATGATAACTTTAATTTACTTGTACCAAGGAGCTCCTTTGCAAAGTAAGTTATTTATGTAAACCCTAGTTTTATTTTTGGATTATTCCAAGCAAGATGCATTTCACAGGAAAAGATGACGATCTGGTCTTGAAGAATATATAAAAGAGACAAAGTTCACAAAGACAGCTTTGGAGAGGGTGCCTTTATATGCATTTAAAAGATGATGCATCCATGTGGTGGAGTTTGCTTAACCATGATAAGATGGTGATGCTTTCACACAATGCACATGAAAAAGTATTTCCAGACTAGTGGTGTCAAGTTGCGAAGAAGGATAAAAAGAGCACTAGGGGTTTATTTTCACATGGCAATTCCATATTATAGATTTACATGTGTATTCAACAAGAAAAATTCATTTTTTTATTAACCCTAGTTGCAAGCATAATTTTATTAATATTAACTTGCTTGAAAGATTGCAAGTTGATGGCTCTCAGTATTGCAGCAATAATGTGCAACCTCCAAGGGTCTCAGATTTAATTATCTACTCAGGGTTTGTGCAAACTTAACAGGGGTTGGCACTGTATGTGCAACAAACACTATATTCTTATTTCAATTCTAGGTGGGAGATTGTAGGTTAGATGAGCATAGACTAGGTTAAGTTGATGAACTAAGCTATGCTATAGGAAAGTAGATTTGCATAAATGAATTGCAAAAAATGAAATGGCACACACATCTGTGGTAATGAAAATGAATGAAAAAGCACACTTCCTGGAAATAAATGATTAAGAATCTAAACCCTACGTTGCATAAAACAACACTTGGAAAATAATTGATAAAGACATCGAAGAGCAACTTCGTGAGTTCTCTCTATACTTCTAAATTCCACCATCAACATCCTAGAGGTGTTGTAATACATTAAAGAGGTCAAACCAAATGTTTATTGCTAAGTGGGCAAGAAAAGGTGATTCTTTATAGGTTGCTATAGGATTCTTTGTATTGCTACATGAAAAGTCCGACAAGCTTGTAAAACAGTTAGAATGCAAACCTAAGGTGAGGGAAATAGGTCATAATGTAGAAATTTGATAGGAATTGCAACTACTCATGATTTCAAACATAAAAACATGAGACACAACTCTACTCTACTGATTTGCGAAATGGAAATCACAATTTAGAACATGATGCATAGACATGCAACACGCAAAACCACAAGTACATAATGATTTCTAGGGGAACCCAATTGGGAAAAACCCCTCAATCCTCTTTGTGTAGAAATTTTAAGACCCAACCCCGATTTTCAGTTTCTCCTTATTTTTTCCATAAAGTTAAATGCCCATTCCCATAACCATACATTCAACAAGCGGGAAAAATAAATGTTTTCTGAAAACACAAATTCTGGAAATTTCATAGTGCTAAAAATGCATAAATAAAAACTCCGAAAAATAAATCAACCACACACAGAATTTTGACACGCTGATTTTTGGTCAAGATGACCATGGAAAAACCCCCTACAACTATTGGGGAAAACTAGTTCGAAAGTTTCTCTTTATTTTTGAATATGCTTTTATAGTGAACAATAAAACACAGTAAAATTACAACAAATACAAAACCCACTTATCTCGATTTCCGTGTCAACCTCCAACCTTGAAAATCGTGCCAACAACAAACATAAATTTAACAGGAAAATTACAGCATTAAATGCTGTACTTGTAGCCTTGAAAAAATGTGCCAGAATCTGCCTGTACGGATTGTACGAAATTGTACAACAGCCTCTCCTCGATTTTCGAGCCCTGAAATAGCCTCAAAATTCGTGCCCTTGACTGCTGGAAACCGCTCCTCAAAATTTGTGTTGTACCTTGCCTCGAAATGCATGCAACCTTGCTGTATGGATTTTCTGTCTTGGTAAATGTGCCAATAAACGATGCTGTACAGAAATGCTGCCTTGGGAAATGTGCCCTCTTGCTGTACGGATTTTCTGTGTAGCTTTTGTTGCTCTCCCTTAGCTCAGAAATTTCTCTTTAGCTTTCTCTCCTCCTCTCTCAATCTGCTCATGAAAGATTGAATGATCTTTTCTCTCCTTTTCCTCCTTTATCCTAACCCTAAGTGACTTTTGGGGAATCCCTAAATCCAATGGCTGAGATAGCTTTAGATCTAGGGCTGAGATTAAATGCTCATTTAAATCTCACTTTCTATTTTTTAATTCACCCAACTTTAATAAACACCCTCTTAGTCATTTATTCCAAAGTCATTTTTCACTTTCTAATTTCACATTGACTTTATTAAAGTCACTTTAAAATTAGACTTAGTAAGTTTATCACTTAAAGTCACTTCTAAATTAGATTTGACTTTATAACTCTATAAAGTCACTTTAGGAGAAAAATTAAATTCTTTTGGACACTTTTCCCTAGGCCAAAGATCAAAGCCTTAAGGAACCACCTGTCATCTGGTAACCAAATTTCAACACTCCCTCTTATCGAGGAAGGTGTTCCTCACCACACCCATCTTGTCTCTGAAGTAGACATGCTTGCTCTGTGGTAAGGCTTTGGTAAGAATATCTGCAACTTGCTCATCAGTGGGAATATACTCAAGCTTCACAGCTCCCTTCTGAACATAGTCTCTGATGAAATGATATCTGATGCCGATATGCTTTGACCTGTCATGAAATACTGGATTCTCCGTGAGTTTAATGCAACTCTGATTATCACAGTATATCACTGAAGGTCTCAACGACTGACCAAATAAGCCAAACAACATATTGCGAAGCCATATGGCCTCACAACTAGCTAGACTGGCTGCCATGTACTCTGTTTCCGCTGAGCTCAATGCCATTGACTCCTGCTTTCGGCTAAACCACGACACAACTGCCGAAACCAACCCAAAACAACACCCTAAAGTGCTCTTCCTATTAGAAGCACAACCTGCTCAATTAGAATCAGTGTACCTTGCCAATCTCACTCCATCTCCTTGCCTATAATCAAGACCATACTCCACAATCCCCTGCAAGTATCGCAAAATGTGTTTTGCAGCAACCTAGTGCACCCTCCTGGGCTCACACATGAACTGGCTCATCGTGTTGACTGCAAAACATATTTATGGTCTAGTGTTGACCAAATACATCAAGGAACCAATCAGCTGTATATACAATGTGGGATCCACTAACTCAGAATTTGAAGTGTGAAGCTTCTTCCAGTTGGTGATCATAGGTGTCAACATGGGTTTACAATCCTCCATGTGGAATCTGCCAAGGATGTCCACAATATACTTCCCTTGTCCCAGGAAGAAATGCCCCTCCTCCTGCCACACCTCCAAACCTAAAAAGTAATGCATCAAGCCAATGTCCTTCATCTCGAACTCCGACACAAGATCTCTCTTGCAGCTCTCTATGAGTCTCTCTGCACCCGTAATGACCAAGTCATCCACATACAACACCAGAATGAGAGGCTCCTCACCTATCACAATAAAGTAAAGGTTTGGATCTGAACCACTCTTTTTGAAACCCATCTCCTGCAAGTAAGTATCAATCCTAGAGTACCAAGCTTTAGGAGCTTGCTTTAGGCCATAAAGGGCCTTCTTTAGTCTGCACACATGGGACTCCTTCCCATGCACCTCAAAGCCCTGTGGCTGCTCAATGTACACCTCCTCCTGTATGAAGCCATTGAGAAATGCGGTCTTCACATCCATCTGGTGGATCTTCCAACCCATCTTTGCTGTTATCGATATAATGGAGCGAAAGGAAGTATATCGAGCCACAGGAGCGAAGGTCTCCTCATAGTCTACTCCCTCTACCTGGGAGAACCCCCTAGCCACAAACCTTGCCTTGAATTTCTCAATGCTGCCATCTGCAACGTGCTTTACCTTGTAAAGCCATCTGGAAGTAACCACAGATTTGCCCTCAGGCCTCGACACCACCTCCCAAACATCATTCTTCATGATAGAAGAATACTCCCCCTGCATGGCCTCTCTCCAGACCTGCTGGCTAGCTGCCTCCTCATAGCTAGGAGGCTCAGATTCAATGATGTTGGCAACCATTGCCATATAGCTATAGAACTGCTCAGGTGGTATGGTTTCTCTAACTGGTCTCTTCGGCCCAACAACAGATGTGGCCTCTCTCAAGGTGTCCTGAAGCCACTTGGGCTTCCTCTTCCTTGAGCACACTTCTCCCATCGGAGAATGAAATTCCTCATCCTCATCAGGAGCTTGAACTCCTGAATGTCTGTCAGCTGTCCTCCTGCCTGAACCTGAACCTGTAGATGCTGAAGTACCGTGTGAACTGTCCATCAGTGGACTAACTAGTGAACTGCTCTGCATGTTGCCCGAAGCACCACCCCTCTGACTCTGTGAGCCACTGCTCATTGATGGACCTGACACCGTAGTCGATGTACCTCCTGATCCTTGCCCACTAGATCCCTGTGCCTGACTCAGCTGCTCTTGAGGGTTTGGCTGATCCATATACTCTAACTCCCGTGACCTCCTAAAAGCCCTGTCCTCCTCAAACTTCACATCTCGCCTGACAACAACTCTCCTCTATGCAGAAATATAAATCCGAAAGGGTTTCGAGGTCTCACTGTAGCCCACAAAGATACCCTTCTCTGCTGTGGGATCTAGCTTGGTCCTCTTCTCCTTGGGTACGTAGGAGTATGCAATACACCCAAAGATACGAAAATGACCAACATCAGGCTTCTTCCCAGAAAAAACCTCCTTCGGAGTCACATGCCCCAAGGCATGATGTGGGCTCCTGTTCTGCAAATAAACAACAGTGTTGCAGGCCTCTGCCCACAAAAACAATGGCAATCCCTGATCATGTAGCATGGCTTTGGCAGCCCCAACGATGGATCTGTTCTTCCTCTCCACAACCCCGTAGTGTTGGGGGTTGTAAGGAATTGTGAACTCCCTCCTGATGCCTGCCTCCGCACAATAATCAACAAACTCACCAAGGGTGTACTCCCCCCCATTGTTCGACCCGACGGACTTGATCTTCCAACCTGTCTGAGTCTCCACAAGAGCTCTGAACTCCTGAAACCGCTTGAAGACCTCACTCTTGGTCTTCAAGAAATAAATCCAGGTCCTCCTGGAGTGATCATCAATGAATAAAACATAATACTCATATCCACTCAAGGAAAGATGAGACATCCGACCGCTCACATTGGTATGAATCAAATCAAGTATCCCAGTTGATCTGCTGTCACTGCTGGGAAAAGGGGGTTTGGCAAACTTGCCCATAGCACATCCTCTGCATGTATCTAGGTGATCAGTATTGAAATTTGGCACACCTGTAGTGATCTCCCGCAATGTCCTCAAGGCCCCATGATACATGTGCCCCATCCTACGGTGCCAAATCTCGCACAGCTTTGAACTGCTAGCTCTGCTGCCAGCACTACTGCTCAATGCCAAAAGGGGTTGAAATGCAAACTTGTACACCTTTGCATGGCGTACACCAATCACTCTAGCTGACTCAGTTGGAGCGCCCCTGGGATATATAAGCTCCTGTCCTCTACTGAAAAATACCTCATACCCTCTGTCCTCCAATGCTGAGACAAATATAAGGTTCTTCCTCATCCTTGGCACATATAGAACATCTGACACCTTCAAGGGAGGCTTGGGTTCCCTATCAAATGTCAATGTCCCCACATCAATTGCTCTAACAACGCTGTCATCTTTGAGTACTACCTCTATATTAGTGCCACTCTCTGAAAGCTCGAAGAAGTACTCACTGACTCTTGTCATATGACGTGAAGCCCCACTGTCAACATACCAGATACCTGAAGATGCTCCGCTAGTGGAGAGAAATGCACACTCCCTCTCACCCTCCGTGGCAGGTGATCCTGCACTAGTGGACTCACAAGCAATGAACCCAAACTCCTGGTCAAAGCTCTCCGAAAAGTCCTCTATCTCTACTGATGCTACCATGGTCTTGTTCTTCCCCTTCTTCTTATTCTCCGGACACACAACTGCATAGTGTCTCGTCTTCTGACAATTCCAACACTTCACCTTGGAATAGTCCTCCTTGTTCAGCTGCTTACCTTTACCTTTGCCTTTGCCCCCACCACTACTTGTGTAAGCTTGCTTCTTTCCCTTGCCTTTCTTGCCTCCTGCTTACAGTGCTACATCCTCATCCTGCTCAACTGGTTTGGCTACCCCAAGCTAGTTCTTTCTGATTTCATTTTGTATGCAATCATCCCAGAACCTCTCCCAAGTGGGAAGGGTCTCACGTGCACAAATCCCATCAACAAAGTTTAGCCATGAATTGGGAAGGCCATTCACTACAATCCACACCAACTCAGTGGGTGGAACGACCTCTCCAACTGCTGCCAACTCATCTCTCACATTTGTGATCTTTGTGGGGTATGCAGTAGCACTATCAGTCTTTTCCATCTTAATGGCCTTCATCTTCTCCCTTAGGACCATTTTTCTGTTCTCATTGGTACTCTCGTAGAGATTGGTCAAGGCTGTCCACATCTCATAAGCAAGTCTCTTCCCTCTCACAGGAGGAATACAATGGTCTTTAATACCATATAGAATCAGTCTCTTGCCCTTGTTATTCTTCTTATTAAAGTCTGCCAGCTGAACAGGGTCAGCAGACACATTAATAGGACGCTGTTGGGTATGCACCATTATACCCTAGACTTCTGCCTCCTCAAAAATGCTCTGCATTCTTTCATTCCATACACTGTAGTTGCTATGCCCATCCAACCTATCCTCCACCCTCAAGCCCAAAGACATGTTAGCTGTCCTAATAAACTGAAAAAGACACTGCTGTGGTAAAGGTTCTGTTTTCTGTGTGTAAAATCAGCTTGTTGTAATTTTCCTCTTTGCTATCCCAAACTACACTTTTCAGCAAACTACCTCTGATACCATGTAGAAATTTTAAGACCCAACCTCGGTTTTCAGTTTCTCCTTATTTCTCCCATAAAGTTAAATGCCCATTCCCATAACCATACATTCAACAAGCTGGAAAAATAAATATTTTCTGAAAACACAAATCCTGGAAATTTCACTGTGTTGAAAATGCAGAAATAAAAACTCACAAAAATAAATCAGCGACACACAGAATTTTGACACGTTGATTTTTGGTCAAGATGACTCTGGAAAAAACCCCTACAACTCTTGGGGAAAACCAGTTCGAAAGCTTCTCTTTATTTCTGAATATGCTTTTACACTGAACAGTAAAACACAATAAAAATTGCAGCAACCTTGAAAATCGTGCCAATAGAAAACATAAATTTAACAGAAAAATTACAACATTAAATGTTGTACTTGCAGCCTCGAAAAATGTGCCAGAATATGCTTGTACAGACTGTACAAAATTATACAACAAACACTCCTCGATTTCTGAGCCCTGAAACAACCTCGAAATTTGTGCCCTTTACTGTTGGAAACTGCTCCTCAAAATGTGCTGTACCTTGCCTCGAAATGTGCACAATCTTGCTATATGGATTTTCTGTCTTGGTAAACGTGCCAATAAATATTGATGTACTGAAATGCTACCTTGAGAAATGTGCCCTCTTGCTGTACGAATTTTCTATGTAGCTTTTGTTGCTCTCCCTCCGCTCAGAAATTTCTCTTTAGCTTTCTCTCCTTCTCTCTCAATCTGCTCATGAAAGACTGCATGATATTTTCTCTCATTTTCCTCCTTTAACTTAATCCTAAGTGACTTTTGGGGAATCCCTAAATCCAATCGCTGAGATAGCTTTAGATCTAGGGCTGAGATTAAATGCTCATTTAAATCTCACTTTCTATTTTTTAATTTACCCCATTTTAATAAAGGCCCTCTTAGTCATTTATTTCCAAAGTCACTTTTCACTTTCTAATTTCACATTGACTTTATTAAAGTCACTTTAAAATTAGACTTAGTAAGTTTATCACTTAAAGTCACTTTTAAATTAGATTTGACTTTATAACTTTATAAAGTCACTTTAGGAGAAAAATTAAATTCTTTTGGACACTTTTCCCTAGGCCAAAGATCAAAGCCTTAGGGAACCACCTGTCTTCCAGTAACCAAATTTCAACACTTTGCATTAATTTGTTGAATAGAGAAACTATTACAATTGTTTGCTCCAACTTTGAGCATAACTTGTGAAAGAATAATTGTTCTCTCTGCTGAATGAGAAACTCTGACCAACACTTAGCCAATTATCTTCTCATCTATCCTCCTATTTCCTTGCGTAATCCTTGAGGAAATTAACTCCTAAAAGATAGGAATTTCCTCCTATTTGCTTGCGCAATTCCCAAGGATTGATCTCTTCACTGCATGCAACAACTGTACACTCAAAATAGTTTACAACTCGTGTTACACTAGCCTTGTCTCTTCCACTTCAGCTAAGAAATTTGAATTCCATGCATGCATTAGCTATTTTGGGTTGATTGATCAGTTAATTGATAGGATCTTTGAGTTAGACTGCTGTCCCATTACACAACTGACCTTCAACTGAATCTATTAATAGTTAGAGGTCGGTTCACTGAATACAACTGAAAATAGTTGAACTAGATTTCTAAAATTTAGCAATCACACATGCATGACTGAACTCCAAGCCCTTTAACTCGAATTTGCTTAGCTAATTGAGTGACAAAAGGCATGTCACATTAGTTAACTACCTCCAAGTTGTCTCGTTGATGTGGAAATTCGATTTACTCAATTTCACTAAGGCTAAAGTCAAATTGAGCCTTTATTGCTACATTTTTTTAAAACTCCCTCTTAGCAAGACATTTTTTTTCAGCACCCCTATCCTGCACATGTGGAATTCAAATTTACTTCTTGACAATGCCTTTGTCAAGGTGTTAGCATCTTGCTTCTTAGTTGGAATGTACTGTAGCAACATAATTCTCCTCTGCACACAATCCTGCAAATGATGATACCAAATATCAAAATGCTTGGACCTATCATGAAATACAAGATTCCCAGAGAGCTTAATGCAACTTTGATTATCACAATATATCACTGCCAGATCTATCTCCTGACTGAAAAGACCCACAAGTATTTTCCTCATCCATATGGCCTCACATGCTACTTGACTTCAACCATGTATTTAGCCTCTACTGAGCTGAGCACCACAGACCTCTGCTTCTTGCTGTACCAGGAAATAACTACAGACCCAACACTGAAAATAACATCTTTAGTACTTTTCCTGTCTGATGGACTTCCTGCCCAATCTGCATCAGTGAAACCTTGAAGCTTCACTCCCTCTGTCCCCCTGTACCATAATTCAGACTCGGTAGTGCCTCTGAGGTACCGTAACACGTGCTTGGCTGCCTTCCAATACAACTTGGTAGGCCTCACCATTTCTTGACTTAACTGGTTTACTACATAGCACATGTCAGGTCTTGTGTTCACAAGATATATTAAAGACCCCACAAGCTGCCTGTAAATGGTAGCATCAACCTCTTCACTTGGAGTGGAATTCTCCTTCCTCTAGTTTATAGCTAGAGGTATGTCCACGGGCTTACAATTCTCCATGTGAAATCTTTGAAGTATTTCAGAGGCATACTTCCCTCGAGACACAAACAATTCGCCATCACCTTGCCATACTTCTGTTGAGAATTTTGAGGGCTAGCGATTGTTGTAAAATGTAACTAGGTCGGTCTTCATGATTATGAAAAGAAGGAGAAAAAGATAATAAAATGTATTTTGTTTTACTTGCTTCATGGGTTTCATGAGCAAGATTTTATTATAGGTCTATAGACTTCTTCTTGATGTCTATTAGGTTTTATCTTATGAACATAAATGTAATTAAGAGTCATGTAAATGGAGTGTTTAGTCTGAAGAATATCCTCCAAGGCATTGCAGAAGAATGGCCTTCAAGATTTCTCATATTCAACGTTGGAGATAAGTCTATTTGTTGTAAGGAAGTCGGCCTACAAAACTGTGTTGAAGCCGGCCTACATGTCGGCTTATTATCTGGCAGGAACAACTATTAATACCCCTACATATACTGCACAAAAAAGACAATTAATTGCGGATCTGTATGAGGTTTGATAGCATTTAAAAGTGCAGAAGTTAGTGTGGATTGAAGAGTGTAAATTGCGGAAATGACTGAAGGTATAGTTTGACAGTATAGACTGAAGGTATAGACTGCAGAAGTGACTGAAGGCTACAGATTGCGAAAGTGACTGAAGGGTACAGATTGTGGAAGGCACTGTTTGAAGACAGGTATAATAAGGTACAGAATTGGTGCAGTAGATTGCAGAAGGCGCAGGAAGGATACAACAAGGACATCTTTGAGTTTAAAGTAGCTGAGGAAAGAATTTGTCAAAGTCAAGATAGTGATCTAAAGGTGATAGAAAGTGAGGAAGGTAAATCATAGATTTACCTTCCTAACTACATTTCAAGATATTCAGTTACAAGTGCAATTAATTCTGTCTCTACATTTGACTAAGTATTTTGATAATTGACTTGATGAAAGATTAACTAAGTGAAATAAGAGAATACATAAGCAAGCTCACAAGTAATTTTCAAGAAGAGAATTGTATTAACCTACAACCCTACAAATTCTCAACATGGTATCAGAGCTAAGGTAACAGTTAAAGAAAGGGCATACAATCTAAGAGACACTCAAGGAATCTCAGATCAGTCCACCAAGACAATATTCGGAAATCCTTCTCTGAAATTTTCGATGATAGACCTCTGTGATTTTCGGATGGCACAACAGAGATTGAAATTCTCTGAGTTTTTCGGAAGGCATTACAGGATGACTGACATTGTCATAATTTTGGATATCTCTCACTGCAAAGATCATAGTCTCGGGCCAATCACAACATGTGATCTCTTCTGTTGAAATCATAGTCATGATCTTGGTGGTAGTAGGACGGTACAGTGCCATGAAAGGGTGTTGTGCCTTCTCGGTGCTATCACAGTGAAAGATGAGGGCGCAAAGATCTTGGTGCTATGGCTTGGTGTCAACTTAATGGTCTCAATGATGAAGCAATGATCTACATTGAAGAAAATCCTTTTCATTTGGAAGCATATCATCCAAAAAGGGAAAGAACTAACACATCTTCTCTCAACAATCATTGAAGAAGACAAGCTGAAGACTTTATCTTCACTTATCAAGTAAGTATCTTTTATTTTATAATCAAATTTGGTTAAATGAATTTGTTTTTGCAGGGAGATATATAAGCTGGTTAGGTTACCAAGAATCCTTGCATGAGGAGGATAGTCACAGTCCTCGAAGAAAGCAAAGTCATGAAAAGTCTATGAAGGATTGGAGACATCAAGAGAATATATGATAAGCTGAAAGAGCTATTCTATGCAATAAATAAGGTTATGTCACTTAGACCAAATTTACACAAAATTGAGGTATCAAAAGATGAAGGGATATCTTCATAAGATCTCAATTGTGAGATCTGGAAAAGATGATAAGATGGACAACGTAACAAATAGACAAGAAAATTACCTCATTCAACTAGTGGTCTCTATACTAGATGGAAAAAGACAAATTAGGGGCAAAATTTTTGAAGGATAAGAGACTCAAACATTTGTAGAAGGAAAAAGGGAAGTTGAGGAAATTACAAGAAAGATGGTCCTAAAGGGACAATCTCAATAGGAGAAAGAAAAGAAGATTCAAGGAAAATCACACAAACTTATAAGGAATTGATTTCTGTTGGTTATATGATAGGAAGCAATGTAGCATCCTGATCTAAGCATGGCAGGAACTCCCGGTGAATCAACTCTGGGAAAAACTCTTTGACAAACTTTAAGAAAGTAGTCATCAAAGAGCAAGGGTCATCCTAGAAACATACTTCTGGGATGTGATGACATATTGATGAAATAAGCCAAGTGAATGAAGCTATTCATTCCTAAAAATTGCTATAGGATGACTCAAGGGAAAAAGAGTAAGAGGTATGTATATATTTATATGCTAACATTGGATGCTGTGAAGTCAAGTCATATGGTTGCAAGTAATGAACTTCTGTATTTAGAAGTATGATCTATGGAGGAGTATCTCTCAGTACATGGAAAAATGAAATCAACATAATATGTCCTCATGAAATATGAGGTGGTTGTATATGAACAAGAAACTAGAAAGGTTATAAGTTCCTGGGAATAAAGAATGTGCAGAGAGGAAGAGATCATGAAATGAAACCATGCCAAGATGTGACTAAGAGATCTCCTGGAAAGATATGTAGACTCTGACGGAAGTCTGGTAAAGAAAAAGACCTTTGGAAAAAATCATATCATTAGGAGATGTGTCAATCTGTATGAAGGATGACGATGCCTTCAAGAAGATGTCATGGTGAAAGATTGTCACTAAAATATTAATATGAATATGTTTATCTGGAAGAATTTGTGTAGGGTTGCTAATCATGAGTAAGGATGTATGATCCTTGGAGATGATTTGAAGTAAAGAAGCATGGCATAACAATGGACCAGATAAGGAAATATGATGAATCACTTTCTAATAGTTGACATGACTTAGGATGAAAGTGATGGATGATCTGTGCCCTATGAAGCTAAAAGTTGGAGATTCCTTAATATCAAAATCCATGACATCAAGGACAAGAATTCTTCATGAGCATCTGGGTATCTCACCATTGTTGCTATAGGTCCCTGGTTAAGAGGGAGCCTGATGGTAAGTTTCTTACTTGGAAGAAACTTGGTAATTCCTAAGGATGAACTTAGGTACATTATTTGTATAAGAATGAGTACATTCCCTTGTGGAATAAGGTCCTCCCTGATTGAGAGGGAGAGATAGACACATCATTCTGGTCTTAGGAAGACATAATGGAGGATTGGGTAATCATCTGGCATTCGATACTCTTTGAGAATGTGATAGGACATTCAAGATAAGTGTTAGGTCCCTATATTACTAGTATAGTCCCTTATTTTTGTTAGTGTAACCCCCTTGTTGTTATTATTGTACCCCTGTAACCCCCATATTGTTATTATTGTGCCCTTAAATTATTATTGTTAGGTCAGCTAGAATTACATTGTGGCCCACTAGGATTACATTGTGGTCCCATGGACTCCTATATATAGAAAGGAGGTTTTGTAATTTGTATCATCCAAGAATTGTTCATTCATGTAATGTATTGGAGGTTGCCCCCTCGAAGTGGCTTATTTATAAGGTGTTGATATCTCTTTTCTTCTATTTTGGAGCTGGTTTCACAACATTTGGTATCAGAGCTTTGGGATTCTGGGGTTTCGCTGCTCCAAACAGGTCATCGTGGAATTTTCCCCAATGTGCAACCCTTGCAGACATCCTGTTGGTCAAGGGAGATTTTAGGGATACTCATGGTAATTTATTGCATGATTTTTAAGGCACCATGGTGTAGATGACCTAATCTTTCGTGCCAGAATTCTCCAACATCTCGTTTATGCACTTTTTCAGCCTTGCTGCTCAATGCAGTGTAATCTCCCACCTCAAGTTTGTATAGGTTCTTCACTCGAACTCCAATCTTCTTCACTTTAACAGTTGCTTTGTGTCTAAGAAAGACTTTCCCTTGACTAAAAATAACATCGTCGCCTCTATTCTCCAAAATTGCCATAGAGATCAGGTTCTTCTTCATCCCAAGTACAAACATAACATCTTTGAGGCGAAGAGGAGAGGATTTCTCCTTCTCAAAGGTGAAAGTACCAATTGTAGCACTGTATCTCCTGTCATTCTCCATTTCGATATGAATTTGGAGATCCTTCTCCTCCAAGCTACTAAAAAACTCCTTGCACCTTGTCATATGGAACGAGGCACCAGAATCAACACAATCCCCATAACCGTGCTGGCCATGGATGCTATTAGGGTGAATTCTAATTCGATTTGTGAAGCCAAATTATGCTTCACCTCCTGCTCCTCCTGAAGGCTTCTTGTGCGGAAATTTTGTTGCATAGTGCCTGTATTCGTGGCAGTGGAAACATTTTATCTTGCTCAAGTCTTTCTTCTTGCCATTCTTTTGGCTAGATTTAGGTTTGCTTTGGGTCTTCTTTCCTTTTCCCTTCTTCCCATTTCCAACCAAGGAAAACTTCTCTCCATCCTCTAGTTTGGATGAAGTTCCATCTTTGGTATTTCTCTCGAACTCTTCTTGAACCAAATCGGACCACCATCTTTTCCAATTCGGTGATTTTTCCCTTCCATTTACAGAGTCCTAGTAGCTATGCTAGGATTTTGGAAGGTCTACAAGAGCTAGGCTCAACAGGTCATCTTCTGGAACATTCACCCCAACCCCTCCAAGCTCATCCCGAACTTGTGTGAATGTCGAGAGAGATTGTGGAAATGTATCATTCTTTTGCATTCTAATGTTTCGAAGTTTGTCTTTCAGGGCCAATTTTCTATGGTCACTGCTATTTTTGAATAGCTCAGTCAATTTCTTCCACATAATGGTGTCTCTTTTCCATGGAGATTTAGACCACATGGTCTCTCACACCTTTCAGAAGAATAATTTTGGCCTTTGCAACATCCTTAGTCCATTGGGTTAAATGTTGCACATCAGATTGCTGAGGCTTTGCAATTTTATGTTAACATATTCTAACACACCATTATCATCAAGCATTGCTTCCATTCGAACTTTCCATGCTATGAAATTCGAGCTACCCTCCAAGGCATACTCCAATCTCAATCTGTTGAAACACATCCACCCGATTTTGAAGAAAAACTACTGCATTGAAGCTGTAAATTCAAAATTCCCGGGGGACAAATTTGAAATACTGGTTTTAATGTGATTTCAGAGCTTCGATACCATGTAGAAATTTGATAGAAATTGCAACTGCTCAAGATTTCAATCTAAAAAACAAGAGACACAATTTTACTCTATTGATATGCGAAATGGAAATCACAATTTAGAACAACATGCATAGACATGCAACAAGCAAAACCAAAAGTACACAATGATTTCTAGAGGAACCCAATTGGGAAAACCCCCTTACGCATCGTTGCATTAATTAGTTGAATAGAGAAATTATTACAATTGCTTGCTCCAACTCTGAGCACAACCTGCAAAAGAATAACTATTATATCTGCTGAATGAAAAACTCTGGCCAACACTTAGCCAATTATCTACTCATCTAGCCTCCCTTTTCCTTGCACAATCCTTAAGAAAATTAGCTCCTTAAAGATAGGGATTTCCTTCTATTTTCTTGTGCAGTTCCCAGGGATTGATCTCCCGACTACATGCAACAACTGTACACTCAAACAAGTATACAACTCATGTTACAATGGCCTTGTCTCTTCCACTTCAGCTGGGCAATTCGAATTCCATGCATGCATTAGCTATTTTGGGCTAATTGATCAGTTAACTGACAAATCTATGAGTTATAATGTTGTCCCACTGCACAACTAACCTTCAATTGACTCTATTAATAGTTAGATGTAAGTTAGCTGAATACAACTGAAAATAATTGAACTAGATTGCTAAAATTTAGCAATCACACATGCATGACTGAACTCCAAGCCCTGTAACTCGAATTTATTGAGCTAACTGAGTGTCAAGAGCCATGTCATACTAGTTAACTGCCTCCAAGTTGTCATGCTGATGTGAGAATTCAATTTACTCAATTTGACTAAGGCTAAAGTCAAATTAAGCCTTTCTTGCTACATTTTTTTAACACATAATGCTGAAAAATGATGTCATTCAATTTGTAAAGGCTTAAGGAATCTTGATTCAAGCTTTATCATCATGAAACCGAATCCTGTTTGTCTGTTGTAGCTATAAAATCAATTGTGCAATGAAACAATAAACCAAATAATTCATAGTAGCAAAACTGTTGAATTTTCTATGTAAGAGTGCAGTAGATACAACTTTCTGCTATATAATTATTTCCTAATGATCTTCAACCAATATTTTATGCCACTATTATCATTGAATAATACACTTCAAAAAATCTCAATAGTAAATTTAGTGGAAAACATAAAGAACATAGAATGAAAACCATGCACAATAGAGACAATAATTTTTATGATGGGAAACTTGACCTTGGGAGAGAACCCAACAATTCTTATTTTTGAAAAAATATTTTTCGGCAAGGTTTCCAAATCAGATATTTGTCTAGAAATTTGTACCAATATCCATGTCAAAGTACTAGTCAAACTTGGCCAACCTGTTGTCCTTTGAGGTCAACCAATTTAGCCCTTCTTTAGCCTTGTTTCACCTCCATCTAGTGGCATTCCTGTGGCTTTTGCGGCTCTTGTAGCCTTCTTGCGGCTCCTGGGGCCTTCTTGCAACTCCTGCGACCTTCCTGCTCCACATGTGCGATTTTACAAGAGGGATAAGAGGAATGATGAAGAGAGAGAATAAACTTGCTCTTTCTTGGTGGAGAAAAATGAGACATCACACCCTCTATTTATACTTTTCGAGTGAAGTGAAATAAGCCAAGGGACACTCCCCTTGATACGCTGGGCTGACCTATCTTTCTTGGGCTAACTTGTCACTTCAAAAATTATTTTTTTCATAATTCTTCTAGGCTGACTTGAAAACCATTTATCCATATAGGAATACCTCACATTGCTATACAAAAATCAACAATCCCTCTTAGCGAGGGAGGTATTCTCCTTAGCTGAAAACATATTTCCCCTTAGCTAAAAATTTTCCTCCATAAGAAAAGTTCACGAGATTTCTATGTTGATGTAGTGTCTCCTCACATGCATGTATATATATATAGATCACTCCATGGAGCAGACAATGTGAGTAACGCGAACCATTTATACCTAGACAAATCAACATGGCTTCTTAAGAGATGGTCTGCCCCCCAGCCATTCACCCCTGGCCAAATCAGCATGGCCTAGCCAAATCAACATTGATTCTTAGGTGAATGCATCATTCTTCTCTGGTAAAATTAGCATGACCTTATGGATTCCAAATCAACATGTCTCCAATGGAAGAATTTTTTCCTATGCTGCAGTTGCCCTGGGCTATTCACCCCTAGCCAAATCAACGTGGCTTCAAGGGTAAATGTATCAATCTACTCTAGTCAAATCAACATGACCTTAGCCAAATCAACATGGTCCAATGGGTGAATGTATCATTCTCGCTTAGTCAAATTAGCATGAACTCGTGGGAGAATATTTTCCCTATTCCTTCAAGTTGCAGAAACATCAACACTCCCTTTCAATATGGGATACATTTTGAATCATGCCAAGCTTGTCCTTGAAGTAGACAAACTTCACTCTAAATAGAGGTTTGGTGAGAATTTTTGCAATTTGTTCGTTTGAGGATACACCATGTCTCTGACCATATCCAATTGTACCACGCAAGTAATTTAACACATGCTTTGCCACATGCCTTGACTCAACCATAAACTGACCAACTTCCTTCTCTTGACCCATCACCAAAACTCTTTTCTAGTCACCTTGATTGGGTGCTCCCTCTGACATTGAATCTTATCCTCATGTGGCAATCCTGGTTGCTCCCATTGTCACAGAAGAAAATCCTCTTTTCATTGTTGCTCCCTTTGTCATTGAAGCATAACTACTTGTCTGGCATGGTCCCCTCATAGAAGGAAAAATGCTCCTAGAGACCTCTCGTCTCTAAGCATCTAATCTGACAATCTCAACCCATGACATCCTATTGGAAGGATACCCATTCCACTGCCTAACTATATTCTCTCTTTGAATTGGAAGCTCTTCTGGTCACCTGCCATGATCCAAGACGTCCTAACAATCTATACAATCCTCCCTCTCAAACTTCAATCACTCCTGTTGTGTCTATGCTCGAGCCCTTAGGCCATACAAGAGACTAACCTGTTTAGAATTAGGTAGGGCAGAGATTAATTCAAATTCTCTACTTTGATAATTACTTGTGAGCTTACTTCCGTTACTTATGTCTTCTCTTCTTAACTTATTATGTCTTTCATCAAGTAGACTATCAAAACACAAGAGACACAAATTTAGGCTCTTTGAGCTAGGGCCAAAACCTTTCCCTCTTGGAGAGGAAAACCCACAAGAAATTCTTCTTATAGACTTTCAGATGAAAAGTACCATGACCATGACACAGACCCTTGACCCTTGTATACCTCCAAGACCTTGTCACTGCTTCTTCATTGAATCCTTGAGATGATCCTTCTTTCTTGCATCGTCCTGCACGGTTCTGCACCTTTATGCACTAGGAATAGATAGCTCGGTCTCTACTTGTATTCTTCCTTCTTTGGATGTATGTGATACTTACTGAGATATCAACACCTTGATATGGACAGCCCTGTGCACACCTTGTATCTCCACTTGATCTTGCAGGCTAGTCTTCAATGTACACACTTCCAATATCTTCCAAACCATGTATGTATGACAACCCTCTTCCTTCGCTTATCAGTATCCTTTCTATGCATCAAAACACAGTCATCAACTCGCACTTATTACCTGTAACTATGCTTATATCACAGATCCTTTGTTCGAAATTCCTTCTTTGATGATTTTTTATTCTACGCATCAATTCACAAATTTATTCTCCCTTTCTTGCACTTTATATCAGTCGTGGAACCCTTTAACATAGTCATATAATTTCGTATATATATGATACTTAATTTCCCTCCTTTGCATCAAAATATAGTCCTGAACTCGCATTTGTTGCATACTTGAAGATCCGCACTAAATCATAGAAGCTGGTTCGAAAATCACAGAGAAGTCCGAAATTCTGTCTGTCTTTTCTGCGCAGTACACAAGGGTATATATAGTGGTCAACCCTATATTAGCCGACCTGATAGTTAATATACATGACTATTCATTGAGCTGACCCGTTGATTGTTAATAGACCAACTTGTAGGTTGTTTTGAAGAGTGTTACAACGCTGATCTTTGAGCCACATTCTGAGCCATGACTTCAAGGTTTATGTGACAAGGTCTTTAGGAAAATAAGTTTGACTTGAATCTTCATATACATGACTCTTAATTAGTACATTTATGACCAGATGAAAAATCCCCAAAAGAAATCAAGAAGAAGTCTTTTGACCTATAATAAACTTGCCCATGAAACCCATGAAGCAAGCATACCAAAAATATATTTTATTATATTTGTCTTATAATTACATGAATACATAATTACATAGTCAATATGAATATCGAACCTAGTTACACTTTCCAACACTCCCTCTTAACTGGGGAGGTATTCATAATGGTACATGGTCACTTTCAGTCTGAAGAATCTCAAAAGAAGAATCAGATTGGTAATCGCATTTGTATAGAATCATATCAAGCTGCATTGTCCTAGTGCAAGGCCTTGACTAACAACCCCATCTCTCAAAGAGAAAATGGGCTACACTGCTGGTGAGACACATGAATTATAGACACCATAGTCATTGTCTCTCTAAGGTACATACTCCACCTAGGTGTTCCCAGAGTATGACCTTTTTGGACTATTCTTCTCTTGGGTTGCCAGCCCTCAAAGAATATCGATCCCCTACTACTCTTATCTTGAATGCTCTATCTCATTCTCAAAGAGTATTGGATGCCAGATGATTACCCAATCTTCCATTCTGTCTTCCCAGGTGAAGACTAGAATGATGTGTCTATCCATTCTCTCCTCACGACCTTCACTAAGTCTTACAGTTGTTAGTCCTGGTCTAGTGCATGACACATAAATTTAGAGAATCATATTCATCACTTCCTTTTAATTCAGGAAGGACATACTTCAAGTTTATTCCAAGTAAGAAACTTACCACGAGGCTCCCTCTTAACCAGGGACCTGCAACAGCAATGGTGAGACACCCAACTGCTCATGAAGAATTCCTCCCCTTGATGTCATGGATTTCGATATTGAGGAATCTTCAACTTTTGGCTTCATAGGGCATAAGATCATCCATCACTTTCATCCATGAGTCACGTCATCCACCAAAAAGTGATTCATCAGTCCTTCTCATCCGGTTCCACCTTTATGCCATGCTGCTTTCCTTCGAACCATCTCCCAAGGATCTTACATCCTTCCACATGATTGGCAACCCTACATAAACTCATCTAGATAAACATATACATAAGAAATTTTAAATCAAAAGTTACCTCAGTGATGATATTTCACCATGACATCTTCATGTAGGCATCAACATACTCTATTTAGATTTACACATCTCCTAAATATTTGTATTGTCCAGGGTCTTCTTGTTTACCGTACTTCCATCAGAGTTCACATATCTTCCCAGGCGATCTCCTAGTCACATCATCTTGGCTTCCAGATGATAACCGCCTCTTGACATGGTTGCACTTTATGATCTTTTCCTTGCTTTCTCCACACAACTTTATTCCCAGGAACTTCCAGTATCCAGTTCCCTATATGCATACAACCACCTCATATTCCATATGAGGACGTATTTGTTTTCATATGTTAGTGGCAACCTGTGCACTAGAAGAGATCCTCCTTCCTTTGATCATAATTCTAAAGATAGAAGTCCATTACCTGAAACCATATGACATGACTTCACAACATCCAGTGTCATCACATAGATATATTTACCTCATCCTTTTTCTTTTGAGTCATCCTGCAACAATTTTACTAGAATGAAGAACTTCATTCCATTGACCTACTTTACTAGTATGTCATCATATCCTAATCCCAGAATTCTGCAAGATAGAATTCCCGATGAAACCTTTTTCTTTCTTTCTAGTCAGTGAGTATAGAGAGGACTCCATTAGAAAAATATCAACTCTTGATTCCATAGTGATTATTGAATGATGATCCTTGATCTTGATGACTTCCTTCCATCAATGTTGTTATCACTGAGGTTTCCAGGAGATATTTATTTGTTTTCAGTGAGGTTTCAAGTTCTCCTTCCATGCTTCTATCATGATGCTATTAATATACACTACTTCCTATCATACTATTTTACAACCAACATAAATCACTTAAAGAGGAAGATGATCTCAATCATAATAGAGATCTTTCACTTCTTCTTTCTTAGATTTATTTTCATCAAGTTCTTCCCTTTCATCTGAGACATGGGCTTTTCCATTTTTCCTCTTGTCCTTTCTAGATTTAGGACAATCCCTTTTATAATTAATTGTGAGCTTACTTTCGTTACTTATGTCTTGTCTTAGCTTATTATGTCTTTCATCAGTTAATTATCAAAAACCAAATAGCTTATTATGTATTCTCTTTTTCCTCTTTCCTCTTGTCCTTTCTAGATTTAGGACAATCCCTTTTATAATAACCAAAATCATTATATCCAAAGCATTGAGCTTTGTCCATATTTCTTCGTTTATTCCGAGGACCAAATTTACTGAATCTTCCTTTCTTCTTGGACATGACTGCAAAGGCTAGAATCCTTTCACTTGATCATGTATTATCTTTTACTTTCAATCTTGTTTCTTATATCTTACATAGATCTTGGAATGGCATTGCTTCTTCTTTCCCATCTATGCTTGAAGTGAAACTTCCCCATTCTTTAGGTAGAGCATTTTGTACCATGTTGAGAATTAGGTAGGGCATAGATTAATTCAAATTCTCTACTTTGATAATTAATTGTGAGCTTACTTCCGTTACTTATGTCTTGTCTTCTTAGCTTATTATGTCTTTCATCAAGTTAATTATCAAAATACAACTACCTTATTATGTCTTCCCTTTTCCCTTTTTCCTCTCGTCCTTTCTAGATTTAGGAAAATCCCTTAGTTCTCATACCATGTTGAGAATTAGGTAGGGCATAGATTAATTCAAAATTTCTACTCTGATAATTAATTATGAGCTTACTTCCGTTACTTATGTCTTGTCTTATTAGCTTATTATGTCTTTCATTAAGTTAATTATCAAAACACAACTAGCTTATTATGTCTTCCCTTTTCCATTTTTCCTCTCGTCCTTTATAGATTTAGGACAATCCATTTTATGATAACCAAAATCATTACATCCAAAGCATCGAGCTTTGCCCATATTTCTTTGTTTATTCTAAGGACCAAATTTACTGAATCTTCCTTTCTTCCTGGACATGACTGCAAAGGCTTGAATCCTTTCACTTGATCATGTATTATCTTTTACTTTCAATCTTGTTTCTTATATCTTACATAGATCCTGGAATGGCATTGCTTCTTCTTTCCCATCTATGCTTGAAGTGAAACTTCCCCATTCTTTAGGTAGAGAATTTTGTACCATAGTGAGTATTTCTCCATCAGACATTATTTCTCCCAGTTTCTGCAGTTAATATCGTATTTCGAAAATCTCCATCAGATATGGAATTATTCGTTCCTTTCTTGACATTCTCAATTTGTATAATTTTTGTCTTAGAGAGATTGCTTCTCCCACAATACTCACAGAAAATAGTTTTACTAGTTTCTCATATATTTCTTTTGAGGATTATAGATTTGATACATAGGGGATGAGAGAGTCATTTATGTATTCTATAAGAATCCTTCGGGCTCTTATGTCTCCCTTCATGTATTTGTCTCCCTTCATGTATTTGATATATGCTAGAATGTCTTCTTTTGAAGGTTGAATTGAAGATCCTTCGATGTAGCCCACAACTTCATTTTCAGTTAGATTCAAATATGTCCTCTTCTTCCATGCACTAAAGTTTGATGACCCAACCAATTTGTTGCTCTCTTTACAATAGGTCATTTTGACAGATTTAGATAAGGTCATATATACTTACTTGAGTAGGGCGACTTCCTCTTTCTAGCAGCTTCCTTGATGAAGATGAATTTAGGAACTCCTTCTTAGATTGAGTTCTCCAATGTAGATGTCTTCAAAGGTGATGGGTATTGTTGAATGGTAATTGATGATGTATCTTCCAACAATGTATTCAATATAAAACTTTGATGACAAATATCATATTCTTGATGAATGAATCCTTTGAAAGAGATTGAAGGTCTTCTTGAAATGGCTTGAGAATATTCCTTGCAAACTAAATTGACCTTTCAATGTAGACTTTGATTCTTGCTTCTTTGAGTGTCTCTTTTTCAAGTAGCCCTCGCCTTCAACACCTTAGCTCTGATACCATGTTGAGAATTAGGTAGGGAATATATTATTTCAAATTCTCTACTTTGATAATTAATTGTGAGCTTACTTCCGTTATTTATGTCTATACCATGTTGAGAATTAGGTAGGGCATATATTATTTCAAATTCTCTACTTTGATAATTAATTGTGAGCTTACTTCCGTTATTTATGTCTTGTCTTCTTAGCTTATTATGTCTTTCAAAAAGTTAATTATCAAAACACAACTAGCTTATTATGTCTTCTTAGCTTATTAGCTCTGATACCATGTTGAGAATTAGGTAGGGCATAGATTAATTCAAATTCTCTACTTTGATAATTAATTGTGAGCTTACTTACGTTACTTATGTCTTGTCTTCTTAGCTTATTATGTATTTCATTAAGTTAATTTAGGCTCTTCGAGCCATGGCAAAAACATCTCCCTCTTGGAGAGGAAAACCCACAAGAAATTCTTCTTATAGAATTTTAGATGACAAGTACCATGACCATGACACAAACCCTTGACCCTTGTATGCCTCCAAGACTTTGTCACTGCTTCTTCATTGACTCCTTGAGCCGATCCTTATTTATTGCATCGTCCTATACCGTTCTACACCTTTCTGCACCAAGACTAAAGAGCCCAGTCTCTACTTGTATTCTTCCTTCTCCGGATGTATGTGATCCTTACTGAGATATCAAAACCTTGATATGGACAATCCTATGCACACCTTGTATCTCCACTTGATCTTGCAAGCTGGTATTCAACGTACACACTTCCAATCTCTTCCAAACCATGTATGTATGACAACCCTCTTCCTTTTCTTATCAATCTTCTTTATATGCATCAAAACAAAATCATCAACTCACACTTGTTACAGTCCTGTAACTATGCTTATATCACAGATCCTTTGTCTGAAATTCCTTCTTTGATGATATGTTCTTCTATGCATCAATTCACAGATTTATTCTCCCTTTCTTGTACTTTTTATCAGTCCTAGAACCCTTTAACACATTCATATAATTTCGTATGTATATGATACTTTATTTCCCTCCTTTGCATCAAAATACAGTCCTAAACTCGCATTTGTTGCAGACTTGAAGATCTGCACTAAATCATAGAAGCTGGTTCGAAAAGCACGAAGTCCGAAATTGTGTCTCTGTCTTTTTTTGCGCAGTACACATGGGTATATATAGTGGTTAGCCCCTATATTAGCCGACCCAACAGTCAATAGACATGATTGTTCATTGAGCCGACCTGTTCATTGTTAATAGGCCGAATTGTAGGCTGTTTTGAAGAGTGTTAGAAAACTGATCTTTGAGCCACATTCTAAGCCATGACTTCAAGGCTTATGTGACAAGGTCCTTAGGCATATAAGTTTGACTTGAATCTTCATATACATGACTCTTAATTAGTACATTTATGCCCTATATCTCGCTCTTAATTATGGAGGACATATCTATTCCAATAAAGCAATGTACTCATTCCTATGGAAGGAATGTACCTAAACTCCCTCTTGGCTTAAGAATTTCGAAGTTTCTTCCAAGTAAGAAACTTGTTTCCAGGCTCCCTCTTAATTAGGGACCTTCAACAACTCCTTAGGTGGAGATAATAGGATAACCAGCTGCTTGAATAACTCCTCCTCACGATGTCATGAATTTATTTTCGTTATCTGGGAGTCTTCATGTTTGGGACTTCTACATAGGACACCAACCATTCATCACCATGTCATCATGGAAAGTGATCCATTAGTCCATATCCGACATTCCTTCATTCCATGTTTTACTTAAGCGTCTTTCATCCTACTACATGTGCATCCTTGGTTGAAGACATCCATAGATCTTCCCTTGACAGCCCTGCATAAACCTATCCATATATCTGTTCAAAAATAAAGGAATGAACATTAAATCAACATTACCTTTGTGATGGTCTTTCATCATGACATCTACAAGTTCGCATCAACATCCTGCATACATATCGACACATATCTCAAAGATATATATTGTCAAGGGTCTCTTTCTTTTTCAGGCTCCATCAGAGTCTTCATATCTTTCATGGAGGTATCTAGTCAAATCTTCTTGGTCCTTCAGATGTTGATTTCCTTTACCATGGTTGCATATTCCACGATCTCTTCCTTCCTTTCGTCACACATCTCATTCCTAGGAGCTTCCATTCAAAGTTCCTCAATTGTTGTCAACCACCTCATACTTCATATGAGGACATATTATGTTGATTTCATCTAGTGAATGTGTGAGCCATGCATTCCTGCATTCCTTCGAGGGAGGAGATCCTTCCTTTTGATCATGCTCTTAAGATAGAGCATTGGTTCATGATATCTGCAACCATATGACATGACTCTTCTGTAAACATACATACCTCATTTTCCTTTGGGTCATTCATACTTAATGCAACAACTTCCTTGATTAAAAGAGCTTCAATCCCTTGATATGATTTTCCTTTTATATCATCGTACCATCATCCACGAAATCCACAAGTTTGGAATTCTTGATGAAACACTTGCTTCCCCTCATGATCAGTGAACCTTTCAATGAAGATTCCATCAAAGAATCTTGAGGATCTAAAGTATCCCTATCAACAGATGTTTCCTTTTGACATATGTATGATGAACCTTGTATTAGATGACCTTGCCACTTATGTTTTCAATGAGATTTCCAAGAGCTATATCCTTGACTTCCATAGATTCTAACCATATTTCATGCTTTTTTATGATGATGTCTCGAGCTCTTGCTTTCAATGCTTCTATGATGCCTTGATGCATCCTATTTAGTGAATTATGATAGCCATATCTTACAACATAAGACTTAGGAACTTGAAAATAACTTAGGTGATGAAGACTATCTTAGTAATATATATCTCTTACTTCCTCTTTCTTGGACTTCTTCTTTTCAACTTCCTCTACTTCTCTGGCGATATGGGATTCTTATCTTCCTCTTTTGTTGTCCTTCTTGTCCTTAGGACAATCTCTTTTGTAGTGTCCATATTCATGACACCCATAGCATCGAATTTTAGACATGTGCCTTTTCTTTTTCCAAGAACCAGACTTTCAAAATTTAACTTTTCTTCTTGTCATTGCAACATAAGCTTGATTTTGCTCACCTGCTCCCACATTATATTTTGCCTTTTGTTTAGATTCTTCAATCTTGCATAGTGACCATAGATCCTGGAATGGAGTAGATTCTTTCTTCCCATAAATACTTGAAGTAAAGTTACCCCACTCCTCCGGTAGTGCATTTGATACAACTGTAGTCATTTCACTATCATATGTGACTTCTCCCAGATCTTGTAGTTGATCCCGGATCTTAGATATCCTCATAAAGTATGAGGCTATTCTATATTCTTTTGACATCTTCAATTTGTAGAGTTCTTGTCTTAATGAGTTGAATTATCCAACAATGCTTACATAATAACAATCTACCATTTTATCATATATTTATTTAGAAGTTTCGAGTTTAGATACATATGGGATGAGGGGATCTTTGATGGATTCAATAAGAATCATTTGAGCCCTAACTTCCCCTTTCATATATATTTCAAGTTCCTAAGCATATTCTTCTCTTGGTTTGGTGATACATCCTATGACATGATCCATACTCATTTTCCATGAGATTAGATCTGTCCTTTTCTTCCATGCAAGGTAGTTTGAAGCCCCAACCAATTTGTTTTTTTCCTTGCAAAAATACATTTTTATAGATTCAGATAGGGTCATATACTTACTTGATAGGATTCTCCTTTCTCCTTGCTACTTCCATGATGTTGATGATGATATAGATAATAGAAAACTTCTCCTTGATGAAGGTAATTTTCTTCAAGAATGATCCTTGATCACAAAGATGACACTACCTTCTGATTTAGCTTCCTTTGGATGAATAGTATTCAAAACACTTTAACTTGAGTAGATGTAGGGTTTTGGCCTTCTCCTTCTTGATGATGATCCCAATAATTCTTTGTAGACTTCTTTGCTCTAGGGTTATGGTGCTTCTTTTGACTTCAAGATGATCTGTGCTTTGATGCCTTCCTTGAGATTTGATTTTTTAATGTCCCTTGATAAGATGGCCTTCCTTGACTTAGTCACCTTAGCTCTGATACCATGTTGAGAAATCTAGGGCATATCAATTAATTGATTTCTCTTTTATTAGTAACTGCTTGTGAGTGCTTTTTACTTATTTAGATTAGGATCTTCTTTTACATAGGTTATTAGTGATCTTCTCCATCAAACAAATACCAATGCATAAACCGTAAAGAGACAAGAGACACAAAATATAAGCTACCATCCAGGACCAAAACCTCTCACTCTTTGAGAGGAAAACCCGAACAAATTATTCTTCTTATAGAGATTCCAATTGATGAATACCAAGACCATGTACTAGACCCTTGACTAAAATGACCTCTCCAAGACCAAGTCAACTTTCTGCAATTTAGCCTTCACTTCTCCAACTTAGATCTGAACTTTTCGGTCTCCTTGACTGTAGTCTTACCGTAGTTTCCTTTCCCCCGTACATGTGACTGATAAGGGATGAGTTTTGTCCCTTAATTCTTCGCTTTGACTAGAGAGAGGCTCTATATTGACTTGGTATGCAACATATACATCTTAACTCAGATTCTTATCTTCTGCAATTATGATTTTTATTCTCTTACCTTTCCTCGCACATGTGGCAGACCTTGCCCAGAAAACAATCCTGAAATATCTTCAATCTTCCTTAAAACTTGATCTCTTTTATTCGCTTTGATGTAGGGATATTCTTGACCCTTAGATCAAACTATTTCACACCTTTTCTTGGATTACCTTCTTTGAAATCTTCACCGAAAATATTACCTTGAAATGGGAGTCGAGCTGCCTATTTATAGTGATCTGCTCATGAATATAAGCCAACTTGACTTGTAGATTAGGCTGACATGCCTTTTGGAGATCATATTGAGGCCTATTTCTTGGAGGAGCTTGAGCTTGGTCTTGGAGGGTCTCTTTGACTCATTTACTGACTTACACATACTGTAACATGCCCCAAGAGGGGTCCTTCATACATGACATAGAATTAATATTGACTTTTATGACTAGATGGAAAATCCTAAAGGCTCACAATGGGAGCGATCACTAAAATAAAGTTCTTTTCTCATGAAACCCATGATACAAGCATCATAATAATAATTTTATTTTTCTTCTTTTCATCAATGACATAAAATCATAATTACACGTCATTATGAATACCAAACCTAGTTACACTTTTCAACAAAAAGAAGTAATCTTTCTAAGTCCATCTATAATCTTATCAAGATTAGATTCGTTTGTATTATTTTGAGGTTGTTTCTCATCATCATCATCAACATTGACTTTTAATGCATGATGCTTTTCCTTCCTTTTCCTTTGAGGACACTGGGATGCACACTGTCGAAAATCATGGCAATTGAAGCACTTGATTTTTGACATATTCTTCTTCTGTTGATATGGAACTAGAGAATTTCTTCTACCTGTATTCTCCTTATTAAACTTTCCAAAGTTCCTTCTTCCTTTTCCTTTCCTTGTATGTGCTGCATGGGCTTGAGTTTCTTCAACCCATGGACTCTACAAGCTGTTGTTGGACAACAATCTTGCCTCCTCTTGGACACAATCATTTCATAGCTTATCAAACTTGGAAAATTTTTCTCGTGCAAAAATTCCTTGGAAAAATAACTCCTACGAGGATGGAGAACCATTTAAAGTCACTGTAACAAGTCACGAATCATGAATAATATCTCCAATGGCTCTAAGTGTTGGAGAATGTAACTAAGTTCAATATTCATAATTGTATCAAAATGTATTTTATGTAAAATGGAAAATACGAAAAATAAAAAATTATATTCAAGCATGGGTTTCATGCTCAATAAATTATTATCTTATTAGTTAAGCATGTTCTTCATGCTTTTAGGATTTGTTCAGTCAAAGAGTCAAAGTCCTATTTGGACCTCTTGAAAAGGAAAAAGGAAAAAAGAATTTTTAATATGCAATTTTGGTCAACAATGCCTTTAGATGCAGAGTTGGCCTGTCAAGTATTACGCCCCAAAGAGAGCATTTGTTCAAACCCCTTTGGACAATTGTAAATAGAGGAGATTGACTCATTTGCACACACAATTTCACTAGATATGATATGAAATTGTAGAAATTTGTTGAATAATGAAGATTTATTCACCAAGATTATCCTGGTCACACACTAATTCGAATTCATGCATAACACATAACCTCTTCTACAATTGATCATCAATATGCGGAAATAGAAAGCAGTCGCATGCGCTCATTAAAACATAATCAAGCACACATATCAACACAGTATGTAATGGGGAAAGCTTATAGCTGAAAACCCCCAACTATTTTGTATATTATAATGGAAGAGAACATGTAACAATACATAGCACAATACTCCTCACAAGTACTCAGTACTATCTCCAAAAGTTACACACAAACTAGCTCAGTTTTGAACAAGTCACGGGTTCAAAACTCCTCCACTATTTGCCTGCCTCTACTGCGCAATCCAAAAGGATTATGGATGAGATCCAAGTTCAAATACCACTAGCTCCAGCTGCGCAATTCTCATTGGAAATCTCCTCCAATTCTTGTGCAAATCTCATGCACAACTAATGTCACAACTAATAGCAAACCGACTCTTTCACCTATCTCTTCCACTGGTCTCCACTGAACTGTCCATGCACTGGTGTTAACTGATGTGTTCTTTAGTTGAATAATGAGTTAATAATTAGTGAATTAATTAATAATTAATTCACACAACTCATCTCTAGTGTATTATCCAGTTAAACTAAATACAACTAGTTCAACTAAGTTAAATCGAACACAACTCCATCAACTCCTCAATCAACTCCACCAAAACTCTGCCACATGAGTCTAACTGAAGTCAACCATGCATTAGCTCAACCAAACCCCTAGGAATAGCGTAATTCCTTTGTCAGCTGCATGGGCCACATCCGTAGCTCAAACTGAAGTGCGCCAAGAGAATAAGATAATGTTTATAGTCCAAATATTATTAAGAGCTAATAATATTCGACTGTTCTATTTTTAGCCCGGCAGTCTAAAAATAGATTCCGCCCAATGTCTAAAAATAGAGGTCCATCTATTTTTACCAACTCGACCAATCATCCATAAATAGCATCCTGCAACTCATAGACCATGATCCATATATCTAAAAATAGACATAGTCTAAAAATAGACTTTAACAATATTTTTATGAGCTCCTACTTAGTGAAAATGACTTCATTTGCTAAACTCATCATCTTGTTGCACTTTCAATGATTGATAGAAATAGAAGGCCAATATTTGAAGAAATAAAGAAATTTTTCTCATAGTGTACATGAAAATTCACTTTATTTTCAACTCTTGTGAAATTTTTGTGAAGGGTAACATTGAATTGACTATCTGAAGGAAGACTAGGATTTGGATATCTCATTTTATTGTTTATAGAAAATACTATTTTTGGTTTCCCCCTGAAAGGGTTTCCCGGCCTTCGGAGCCTATATCTTTATCATTTCTGTACCATACTTGTGTTCAGAGTAATTTGGTAATTGTTTGATGAAATAATATAATAAAGATTAATGAAATGCCACCAAACTTCACAAGCAATTATTGAATAAGGATAAATCGATTTGAATTTGCAAGCCTCTCATTTCTCTAACATTCTCTAACATGGTATCAGAGCGAGGTTTGAAGAAGGAGGCTTGAACATCACTATGTTGGCATTTAAATAATGATGGATCTCATATTTCTTAGAAAATTTGTCTATTCTCTATATTTTTGGGCTCACATTTATTGCACTGACTCACATTACGGTGAGTTTTGAATCAATTCACAATTCACATATGAGATCATATGGGTCACATCCTTGTATAGAAGTCACATATATATCTCACTACTACTATGAGATCATTGTAGTGGCATCTCTGATCTTCTATGATAACACATTAGTTCGGCTCAATATAAACTTGGGACCCACATCTAATAACACAAAATGTTGAAGCGACATTATCTATTCTCGATAACTCGCATTTCTGTTTCTATAGTTTGTGGCTAGATGTATATATGTGACTCGCTGTGGATCATTATGTGATATAGAAACCGTCACTTGCACTAAGTGCAATGTGCAATGACTTCCATTCAGTCGTTACAATGTGTTACTAAGGCTCACCTATGGTAGCATTGTTATACACATTACGATGGCTCAATATTTTCGATTCGTTCAGAAGTTCGTAGCTCAAAGGCTCGTATTCTACAGGATTCATTACAGTGACACGATGTTGACTCGATGATTTAACAGTTATTCACATGATCTGTGGTTTAGAATCGCATTATAGTGATTCGAATCCTCTCAGTGGTTCGCAGAGTGACATGGCTCTTATTTTATGGCTGAGGTCATATCCCAGAAACGGTCACAATTGTTACAATAACTTGCATTTCAGTTCTGTGCCACACATTAGTCAATAATGACATATATATTAATTCATGATACATGTGCTCCGAGAAAATTATGCAATATCTTGCATGGCATAAATACAATGATGCATAGTGATTTGATATAGTGGCACCGCCGGGACTGTATGGTTGTGGCCGTTGAGATAAAGTGACACTCTACAGTTACAGATATATGATAGTATGTGTAGCAGCTATGAAACAAAGCCGACGTAAAGAGATGATCCCAAATTTCCTTGAAAGATCATATAGTTCCAAAGGCTCATAACTACAGTGGCATCGTAACATTAATTCATTCAATAAATTCGCAGTTCTAAGACTCTAATTTATTTCTATGTGGGATCATACTGAATAATGGTGGCACTCAACATGATGACATTGTTACATGGTCTGGAACATCGTTATATGGAATCGAATTAGTTGGCCACGACAACTAGATCACGAAAAAGCACATTATGGATACAGTAATGTTTATGATGGATAGTCTACAAAAGTCATAAATGATTTTGACCCATAGTGGAGGATGTGTGTGGTTTCATTTGATTACAAATAACCTGTATGAAGAAGGGACCTGAAAGCTGAGGTCTTGAAATACTATAATGGAATCTGCAAAAATATCTCATCTTGAAGGACGATGAACTAAGGTACTTGTGTTGAAAGATATGCATTTGCTAAAGGATGAATGGACAATGACAAAGAAGGATATAAGGTAGAAATTGCAGAGGTTTGTATAATTGTTGCATGCATTTAATGATAAAGGATCTGCATAAATTTTAGAGACAATGGCAAAAAATATTTTGATGATATGCTAAGTTTTGTAATCTAATGATATCGTTATGGTTTTTAGGGGTTGTATAGGATTTGTGTGACAATTCCCGAAGACCTTAAAATTTAGGGTTTTGCAACTAACCTTCTTGTGTGTGGTTGTATAACTTTACAATTTTTAAGTGACATGTCTCGAAATTTAGGGTTTTCAAACCCTAGCAAAGTGTGGAATAAAAGGAGAAGCCCTAGAGATGGAAACCCTAACTGATTGTTTCCATTGTGAAAGGAAAAATGAACTAGTTATTAGGCATGGTAGGAACTACGTCATGTTGATGTGAAGACCAGATAGATAATGAAGGCTGTCAAAATTATGAAAGCAAGATGAGAAGGATGGAAAAGGAAAGAATTGTGCTTGATGATGACTCCTTGATAATGATGAGAAAAATGGAAAGAGGGAGATGTAAGGACCCTGATGATATTGAAGCTTCCAGTTGATGAGTTCATTCCAGGAACACATTGATGATTGAAAGATGAAGTAGAATCTTGTTGCAATATGAAGATAGAACATGCAAAAGAATGTCAACTTCAAGGGAGCAAGTAGTAGAATATGATATGACACTTTGACTAGAGGATGTTATAACTTGGAAAATATGATATTGATGATCTGCTTGAGATATGACTTGTCTCCTTGCTAGGACATGTAAAGAGGCTAGAAGGAGAGTTTGCTGGATGATGTTGTACCTACAACAACGTGATTTGATTATGGAACACATGGATTGTGTGGATAAAACTTTTGATGGCTTGATATTAGAAAGATGATATGATTCTTTGAAGAATATGAGGCATAACTCTGTAGAAGGCATGTGTTAGTAGCTATGAGGAAGGTTTGGCTCCTTGAAGAAGAGAAACGTACTAGACGATGATAAAATTGCTTGATGATTGACTAGATCTAGAAAAGATCGAAGTCTAATATGTTATGATGCTATGAGGAGCATAAAATCCTTGTCATGAAGATAGAATATGAAATATTTTGGGTTCATAAAATGTCTGACACACGGAAAGGTCGAAGTCCTGATATAATGTAATGCAAATACAACCATATCTCCACGGAAGGACAAGTAGTTGATTTTTTATTGATGTATGAGACCAACTATGGATTGTGATGTTGCTTCCCTGATTGAAAGGGAGAAAGAAATCTTCTCTATCTTCGAGAAGGAGTATGGATCTCCTCCCTGGTTGAGAGGGAGTGATGATGGAAACTATATTTTCCATGTGTTATGCACTATGCCAGGACTAACAACTATAAGTCTAGTGAAGGCACTAGGAGGGAGAATGGAGGATTGGATAAGCATCTGGGACTGGTACTCCTTGAGGATTGGGAATCCAAGATAGGTAGTAGCCTCGTGGATCGACACTCTTTAAGGATTGGACATGGTATCCAGGACAAGAGTAGCCGAAGAGGATATTATTTGAGGATATGTTAATCCAAGACAAGAATAATCCTAGAAGGACATACCTAGTGAACATAGAGATGGGGTATGTTACTTAATAGGTAGTGTGGTGTCTCACGTAAAACCTCCCAACATTGTGCTCTGATATAAGTAGATATTGTCAGTTAAGACCTTACGATCACTAGTAAAAAATGATGAAATTAATGACTAGGTGACTAAAAAAATTTAGTCACCGCAATTATTTTAAGTGAATTACTACTAAATTTGAGCAATTTTAAGTGATCGAACTAAAAATGACTAACTTAAATGACTAATTTAGTCTAGGAATAAAATATACGACTAGATAATAAGTGACTAAACTAAAAGCGACTAACGTAAATGACTAATTTAGTCTAGGAATAAAATATACAACTAGATAATAAGTGACTAAACTAAAAGCGACTAACTTAAATGACTAATTTAGTTTAGGGATAAAATATATGACTAGATAATAAGTGACTAAACTAAAAGTGACTAACTTAAATGACTAATTTAGTTTAGGATTAAAATATATGACTAGATAATAAGTGACAAAATTAATAATGATTAATGTAAATGAATATTATAGTCCAAGAATAAAAACATGACCGAATAACAAGTACAACAAGTATATGAATTAGTCATTTATGTGAGTAATTTTTAGTTATGTCACTCTATAAATAGAAAATTACAATTTTGATACCCAAGTGTTACATTTCACTACAGGGGTCTTTGAATCCATTTGCGATGTTGAAATTTAGAGACAAAGGGGTCTCTGTATTTATAGTGTTAAAATTCTGAATACCCCTTTGTCTCTAAATTTTAACACTACAAATGGATTCATTTACAATTAACATAATTGCATGTATCATCTATCTACTTTACACTAATGCCTTCATTATAATTTTAGTAAAGATAATATTTAGATAGCCAAATTAATATTTATATTTATGTGTAATCTTTGGCCATAAATTAGTTTAATTTTTAAACTTCATTGATTTATGTTAAAAGTGTGAGCTCATTTAAATCTAGTATTAAATCGTCATATTCACATTACATAAATATTAGATAGATAAGCCTAAAGTATATATTTATAGACCTATTTAGTAAATAAGTATGAACCTCAATTATTTTTTTTAATGTTGTATGAACCTTTGTTTTTTTGTAAGTCAATGTTCTATTCACGTAGGAAAAAAGAAGTACACAATGCAACTTACAAAACAGGTGGTCTCACCCCGACTAGGTTTGTTGACCAAAATTTGCACCAGATGACAAAAATACAAAAGAGTGACTAGGGACATTCTCCATAAGCGATTGGACCAGAGGCACCTAAACACATATAAAACATAAAGAACACCAGATAGAATACTAGTAGTACGACATGATGGATGGAGGGTTGTCCCGGGCTGTTCCTGGAGGTGGTGGAGGACAAAAGTCACATTGAACGTGCTCTGCAAAGTGTGCCAACCAAGTGTCCATCTTTTTTACTTTCTCATGAGTGAGTTGATCATTTTGGCCTCACCAAACCACTACCAGTCTCTTTCGGACTTGGCATTGTAAATAGTGCATTCGGTCCAATGTTGCCATCTGTTCTGTATGCTCCTCAAACACATGGACTTGCATAAATTTTGGTGGGTAGCAACCACTAGTAAGTCTACACATTTACAATTTTACCCCTACACAAGTATTGATAAGTCTTAGTAAATATGTTTAGTTACATCTTATTCCTATCCATTTTTTATGCATAGACTTGCTTAAATGATGGGAAGTAAATGATGGTAAATATGTTATTTACTTACTTCAAAGCTTGAGATTGAAAAATCACTACAAAAATATCTAAAAATAACACAATAGTTATATTACAACCATATCCATAAATTATGGCATAAAATATGTGAGTGAATCCACATAACATTATATTCTCTAAACGTTGTAATAAGGCCAAATTACCGTCCAATCAAATGTTTGAAAATTTCCTAATAATATTGAAAAATAAATATTTATTTTTCAAAGTTGAACATTGCAAGTAAATACTAAACTAATAGTTGTCAACATACAAATTGATTACTAGAGCCCTCCCTTTGTAGAGACTAATAAAGCATTGGACAACTTCTAAAATATTATGGGTTGAAAGAATTTGTCATCTTTATGACACCAAGAGATTTATAAATAAATATTACTTTATCTTGAAATGTCCTATACACACCCACATTAAATCACAATTCAAACTATCATTATTTTAACTTATTAATTCATCACAATTATAAATTCAGAAATACTTATCTTTTTTATATATAATTTTTTTTTACAATAAAAAATTAAATTATATATTTAAAAATATAAACTAACTATTTAAACCCAAGATACCTACTATTATTTTAACCTTTTAATTCATCACAATTATAAATTAGAAATATTTGTCTTTTTTATATATAATTTTTTTTACAATAAAATATCAAATTATATATTTAAAAATATCAATTAAATATTTAAACCCAAGATACCTACCATTATCTTAATTTATTAATTCATCACAACTATAAATTTAAAAATATTTATCTTTTTTATATATAAATTTTTTTACAATGAAAAATTAAATTATATATTTAAAAATATAAAATAAATATTTAAACCCAAGTACCAATGTACCAATGAAAAATAACTTTTACACTAAACTCCTCAAAAACGCTCACATTACAACTCAGTACACCCACTCAATTCCAGCCCACATGAAAGAACACAATGCGCGGGAAAAAAATATACAAACACTGAGCGGGAAGAAAATATACAAAAGAGAGCACACTACGCGGGAAGAAGATATACAGAGAAAGAGCACGCTGCAGCAAATTCCTGGAGTGCTTTTGCTGTCAAATGTTCCTCCATATTCTCCTCGGTGACCGCCACTGTCCAGGACTGCGTTGGAGCTTCTTCCGCCAAATTTAGAGCCAAGACGGCCCCATTTGCCATGAACAACAAAACACAAACCATGGATGAAGAGGTAGCAGATTCGATTATCACAAATTTATAATCAAGTCGGATTGCCCAGAAGTGCCGATTTTGTTTATATCCAGTTCCAGTATTTCTTATTTCTTGATTCAAATGCAGGAAAAAAATCCCGGGAAGAAGACACACTGCTTTCCAGTGGATTCGTAACGGAAAGCCGTGGCAGGAATTAGGCATAGAATGGAGCAGTTCCATCAGGACCACCGCTGGATTTCGTTCCATCAATTCCTGCCAAAGAGCTCAATTACCGTGCCGACTGAAAAATCCCTTTGGAACAAGTAAGTATGCAAGAATCCGATTTTGTTGCTTTTTGAATGTTGGTTCAAATCCCATTTTGAATTGGCCTAGATAGATGCCCATCTAAATTTCAATAACTTTTTGAATCAGTAGTCTGTTATGTTATGCAATCTGAATTTTACCCAGTGGAGATTACCTTAGAAGTTATACAGCTGGTTATGTTTAGATAAATTTCTTAATCACAATGTACCAAGTTTTATATGGTGAATCCCTGAGCTGCAGTTATAAAGTAAATTTTCCTCATAATGTACCAATTCATCATAGCGAAATTATTTTACATTATCAGAGGCAAAATTGCCCTGCACCCCAACCCCCCAAGAAGGCAAGACATTTTCCATGTTATTGTTGTTAAATTTGTTTTTAAGATATCCATCTGCAAAAACCTGGATATATGAAAAAAATTTCAAGAGCATTAACATGGAAAATGTCTTGCCTTTCCTAGGTTTCCAAAGCTTTTGCAGCCAATTATGCTGACATGCCATACTTCTGCACACAATTATTGTAATATGCCAAATGTTTGCATCTTGTTATGTTAAGAGAAATGAAAAATCATATATGTAATCTGTTCCTAGCAACAAAGTAGAAGAGCAAGACACTCCTGAAGTGGATTTTCTATTTGGAGCTGGTGAAACTTAGGGCTCAAACCTAATTCCATGCTTATTAGCTATTCATGTTCTATCTTTGTCTTGCAAAGCCACTCATAGCTTTTGATTAATGCCATCCATGCTCTTAGAATTTCGCTCATAGCAGTCTTGGCGCTCGGAGGCATTGATGAATGGATCGTTCTACATTGATGTGGCTTCTCTAACTAGTGACGAAACTAGTAATAATGGTAGCATTAGGTCAAGGCATTAATGCGAATGAGGCAAAATAACGAAGTAGAACCAAATATCTGCATGCACAGACATTGTTTGACCACTCGTCAAGACAAAAATGATGCACTAGCACTGCTTGACCACTCGTCAAGACAAAACTGTGGCTATCTGCATGTACTGTCACCGCTTGATTGTATTCATCTACTGGCATTGCTTACCATCTGCATCTACTGCCATTGATTGACTTATACTACCTCATTTATTGTTGTTGTTGTAGGCTATGGATATCTTGGTTGTGATGGTCTATCTCTTTGTATTGCTCATTGTTACTTGTTGTGAAGGTCATGAATGCTTCCTAATTAGTTTTCCACAAGCCAGAGCCTTCTGCTATCTTGACCTTTGCTTACCGTAGAGGATATATTCTTGTAGAGGATGTATTCTCAGATAAGGAAGCGCTAAGCTGCTCCCATACTACTGCATCCAACATGGACTCAGTGACATCGAATTCTTCAGTCCCTGTAGCAGCTTACTTTGAAGCTTTTGAATCATGTGGAGCACATAACATCTAAAGAAAAAATTTCTTTTAGGTATGTACTATCATTTAAATGTTTGTTGTACCCATGTATAAGCCCTTATTAGAACATCACTATAGTCTGCAAAATGGTTCACACCTCCAAAAATGGAAAAATTAATTGCGGCTAAGTGAAAATGGGTAACAAATGGAATCCAAATCACATTGATTATCATAGTTTTTAAAATATGAATATATTTGAGTATACATATTTTCTATTTCTGGAAATTTCAACAATGCCATGATAAAAAATATTAAATTCTAAGTTTAAAAAATATTACATAGAAGTTACATAATATATATTTGATTTTAAATGGAGGACATATGGTTGAACTGGCACAATTTAATACTCTGGGCATGAACACAATTGTGCCAATTTAATACTCTAGGCATGAACACAATTATCAAGGCATGAATACAATTCGACAATATTGAAATAGACGATAAAGAAAAACTAAACCAACACACACCTATTTTATTTTATCAACAAGTAAGATTCATTAGTATGAGCTTCCATGTATCATTATTCAATGATTGATATCCTTACCTCATGTTGCTTGCTATTTGGCTAGTGCATGCATTCTTTCGGTGCAACAATTGACAATTTTCACGATGGGGTGGGGTGCGCCTGGCCTGTCAGAGGTAAGCTTGTTGTTATATCATTAATAAGAATGTCTGTCTAGTGTCGCGACCTGTTTCACAAAAAACGTGCCTTAATGAAGATTTCCTTGGGGTCCTATTGCCTAACCTAAGTCTAGTCTGAAAGGATCCTGCCTACTTCACCAAAGCCTATTTTAACGTGAGTCCGCCTGAAGGAGGTCCTTCTAATAATGGGCAATATTAAGTATGGTGTATGGATCCCCCACTTCGGTGATGAGGCCTATTTTCAGTAAGGGTTGAGTTCGGCAATAAGCTTTTTCTTTAATAGCTGAACTGGGCAAGAATGTTACTTTCCCTTCAAGAGTATGGGCTGGGTGGAGAGGAAGATAAAGGTAACTTTCCCACTAGCCACATTCCAGCTTCGGGTTAATGCTCAGTATACAACCAACTATTTTGTTTGGACCTTCCAAATCTCCCTTGCCTTCCAATTCTCGTAACTTCCTTCTCTCTAGAGTACCGGAAGTCAATTTGTTTTATTATCCCCATGCTAGTAACTGCGTAGGGGTGCATATATAGCAATGCCAAAAGCCACACAACCAACACTGTGTATCGGAAATCAATTTGTTTTATTCTCCTCGTGCTAGTAACCATGTAGGGGCGCATAGATAACAATGCCAAAAGCCACACAACCAACACTATGTATTGGAAATCAATTTTTTTTTATTCTCCCCGTTCTAGTAACCGCGTAGGGGCGCATAGAAAACAATGCCAAAAGCCACACAACCATCACTATGTACCTGATAATTGCCCATCCTTCACATGCGCAATAGAAAACTCTATATATCCGATAAACCCTCCAGAATTGCACTGGAAACGATGAGATTTGATATATTCACACTGGTTATCACGATTCAAGTGTCATTTTTCTACTCTAAAAGGAGCGTTGTCTTCATCCTCCATAGTTGACACCATGAGGTCATCTTGTTTTACTTCTGAACAAGTTGCAGCAAGGATACGACTGACTTCCAGGGGACTTTTTGCCAGATGATGGCCTGCTTTTGAGGCATTTTTAGTTAGAATTCTTGAGAGTATATGAATGAATTGGTTTTTGAGCCCTTACCTATTCATTAACGCAAATCATTGTTAGACATGGGTTCATTCAAAGGTTGTACTAGTATGCGAGGTGGATTATCCAAGTATGGTAATGAATGGAGCACTCAATGAACACGTGAAATGCATGAAAGCTCCAACTCAAGTCTTTTCCTTCCATCATTTCGTATAATAATAGACACAAATTACTTGCAAGGTGCCACGTTATATGTCTATCTCATATCCCTATCTAAAAAAAGAATTGGCAATTCACTAAAAGTTATCCAATACACCAAAAATCGCATAAGGTCAAAAATAGATATACATCTTTATGATTGCAATACTCAGGCCACTAAACAAAACATCCATAACAAATGTCAAAGCCTCCCCATAAAATTTCTGCAATGGATGGGTTCTCCTACTCCCCGCCATTAAATGAGAAGTAATGATTTCTGTCATGGATGGGCACTATTAAAAGACATGTAAACCATCTAAATTAAAAATAACTCTTATTAGGATAAAAATGACGTGGGAGCTTTAAAGGTTGTAAAATCAACTCTTCAGATCTCCTCCAAATAAACTAACAAACTCAGATTTTCTTCTGCAAGACGAAAGTACAACGTGTGGCGATGGTATTACCCGGTAAAAAGACAAAAGCACAAGGTGAAGTTGCCTCATAAAGCTGTACCGTATAATTATAAAACACAAGTAAAAATCCTACCACCCAATAATGATTTTAAAAGATCATGATATCCATCTCTCATAGGGACGAGGGGCAATCCTCCTATCATCGTGATTAAAAGGTGTAGCTCCTTGATAAAGATCAATTATTATAAACAAATGGGCAAAATCCCTAGGAATTTGGACAAATGAAAATCGCTTGCATGTCAAGTTCTACAGTGAAGACTTAATCTAAGTAAGAATGTATCAACCTCAAAAATGAGTTGAACAATCAATTTAATGTCATTATTATAGTAAATTATGGACAAAAATAAGCCTCTCAAAATTTAAAACCAAATATATCAAATTTCTATCTGAAGAATCCTCAAACAAACTAATTATATGTATTTCTGAGAGTAAAAACCTGAAAAAAATGTAATGGATTATTGAACAAGTCGATTAAGCCATACCTTTAAACAAACAAAGTTGAGATTTCATGAAGAGCTGATAGCGATTTACAAAATAAATTCAAAGAAACTGAATAAATATTCATTTCAGAAAAAGTTAAAATATAGAGCAAAGCAATTTTATATGTTAATAAATTGGAAAATCGCTTATCACTTTTGTTAGGGATTGGCTTGGCATGAACCGAGTTGTTTCAACCCATTGCCAAGGGCAATAGAGCATAAGTATTCACTCGAGGGACTCAAACAAAGTTACGCCTCAAACAATAAAGGCCATCAATTGCCACAGGGGGTTGCTGGATTCATGATGACAAGAGCAAAGGTCATCAATTGTCGCAGGGGGTTGCTGGATGGGGAATCAAATCTAGAACATATCAATGAATTGGGAAGCGCTCACTCAACAACCTATCTGTCATTGATTATGAAGGGATAGAACCAGTGGTCCCATCAGTGGCACCTAATTTTGGGAGAGGAAAGTGGAAAGATATCGAGGGTTAGAAATGAACTAAAAACAAAACTTCATGTTTTTGACAAAAGCAGATCTCTCTTTGACGAGGGAGAAAAGAGACTGGCTTTCCTCATTTCAATACACGGTTGACACAAAAGCTTTTCCCTTAGATGGAAACGTAATGAAAGCCATTCAATCTCATTTTAAGCATTAGGGTATCTCACCCCTTCCAATAAATGCAATGACTAAAAAAGGGGGTCACACAGTTAGTTGTACACTGAGTAGCTTCTTTCTCCACGCAACTATTCAGGAAACAATTGTGTAGTAGTGCAGGCAGATGCACTGACAATTGCATGGCTGACAACATAGTTTTTGGTGAAACAACTTCACACCCTCCATGACTCCTTAGCAGACAATTTGGAAATGCACACAAAGGCAACTGAAAAAGCATGGTACAATAGGTAGCATACTTTTGATGAACCTTGGACACTACAGTACCTAACTCAACTCTTAAAAACTAAAATATTAAAGTTGATTTAACTAGCTGAGTAAAAAAATCAAAATATTAAAGCTGGGAAGATTGTTGACATAACTTATCTATTGTAGCAAGGCAATTGGAATATAGAGACCCACTTAGAATCTACAGATTTCTCAAGAAGTTTGTAATATCCCGTTTCAAGGATATCTCTCAAACACAAGCAAACTCCAACCAGAGATAGACTGGGAGGGCATTTACCAGATATTTCACCTTTGAAAAGAGGGTGAGATCTGGAGGCTACCTGGCCCTTTCCAGACTCTGTCTAAGAGTATGGAGAAAACACACCAAATGGTATAGTAACTGAAATGCTCAAAGAGAGAGAAATAACAGTAGTGCAAGCATACAATAACATATTTTGAACATGTAACAAATACTCCAGAAATATTGAGAGAATGCTAAGCCATTTTATTATACTGAGAAATATAAGGGAGCACAATAGGTGATCAGAGTGATGGCACCTAGACTTGCTCAAGGCAAGTGAAGAAATGCTCTCAGAATGACAAGGAAATGGCTGTTCTCTGATCTGCATCCAAGCTGCTGGAAAACTGCCGTGCAGCTGCTACTGCTAAAACAAAATGAGGATTTGGGGCTGCTCCCCACCTCGGAATGAGCTGAAACCCTGGAATCTGCCTCTGCTCACCAAACTCAAAAAAGCCCAGGAAGCATTTTTGAAATGGCCGACCCCTCGAAAATCACCCCCTTGAGGATCTATGTTATCCTCCAAGGCTCTGCGTTGAGGCTGAATGGAAACCACCAAAATACAGCCACAAAATCTACCAAAATCCTCTAATGGGCAAGGGCTGGCCCCTTGCTCAATCTCTAGGCTCGAATCCTCCAAAAGAAACCCAATCCGGAGCTCCCCAAGAATGGACTACGTCCTCCCTCTCAAGACTGCGCAGTCTCTGAATGCACTGCTCCTCCACAAAAGCCAAACACCAATCCTCCTGCAAAATACTGATGGAACAACCTCACCTGAGTAGGCACTCGAAGTCCCCTGGGGTTGAGGGTGAGATCTCCGAACGGAGACACTCGGTGCACTAAACTGTGCTGCAGACTAGCTAAACAACCAGCGTGCTCAAGAAGTCGAAATGACCAGCTTAATATCATAAACATCGAATGACCAAAATGAGGAGGCTTCTCCTCTCTATATAGCGTTGGCCTCTCTCAAACCCTAAGGCCCATCTCCTCCAACGTAGCCTCCTTTTGCCATGTGCTCACTTGGCCTGCGCAGTCCCTCCATGTGTCTACGTGGGTCCCCTCTCTTATGTGGTCACTTGGCCCCCCTTGGCTCACTTAAGTTACAATGTTGTGTCTACTAGGGAGTGCACTTTATTTTTAGAGTGAGTTATGTCCCCCCTCAACTCACTTTTATTTATAATTTAACTATAGAAGGAAAAATTAATCAAAATTAATATTTCCAATTAGCTATCGCTAATTGGGAATATTATAGTCTCCCCCGGCAAAATGTTGCTTGACCCCAAGCAACTGTAGTGATGGATGCTGCAAGATCTTCTCACTCTCCCAAGTGGCATCCTCATCCGGCAAATTCTTCCACCTCACTAAGAATTCCCGGACTGTCTTGCTCCACAGCTGACTCTCCCTGGTATCAATAATGGCCTCTGGCTGCAACACCAAATGCCCCTCATCATCCGTAGGCGGTAGTTCATCTGTCACTGTCACCTGCTGCCCCAATGCCTTCTTCAGGCATGATACATGGAAAATGTTATGAATCTTGCTGCCTTGGGGCAGCTCCAACTCATAAGCAACCTGTCCAACCCTGCGTATCACCCTGTATGGCCCATAAAAACGGGGCTTGAGCTTCTCAGCTCCCTTCTGCTTCAGTGATGACTATCGATATGGTTGCAAACGTAGGTAGACCAAGTCTCCTACCTCAAACTGTCTCTCCACCCGACCCCTGTCGGCATACAGCTTTTGCTGGTTCTGCGCTGTAGCCATGTTATCCTTGAGAGCTCGGAGGATGTCCTGACTCTCTTGGATCCAATATTTGGCTCTCGGAGCCTTGCTAACACCAAACATCACATCAACAAAAGATAAAGAATGGTATCCATACAAAGCATAAAACGGAGACATATCGATGGACATGTGATGTGTGTTGTTGTAGCAATACTCCCCCAGATGCAGCCACTTCAGCCATGCCCTTTGTTGCCCACTAACATAGTTATGCAAGTAGCCCTCCAGCCACTTGTTAACTATCTCTATCTGCCCATCTGTCTGTGGGTGGTAGCTGGTGCTCGGTGTCAACTCTGTCCCCACCAGCCGGAAAAGCTCTTGCCAGAATCCGCCCATAAAGCGGCTGTCTCTGTCACTAATGATGGTCTTGGGAAGACCATGTAACCTGAAAATCTCTCTGAAGAACAGCTCTGCCACCTGTGCTGCTGAATAGTGTGCGGATATGGAGAAAAAGTGTGCATACTTCGTCAGCCGATCAACGACGACGTATATACAGTCCTTCCCCCTGCACCATGGGCAACCTTGTGATGAAATCCATCAAAATGCTCTCCCATTTCCCCTCTGGAATGGGAAGAGGCTGCAACAAACCTGCAGGATGGTTCATCTCTCCCTTGTTTCTCTGGCAAACCTCCCACTCCCTGATATGCTAGAGCACGTCCTCCTTGAGGCCCTTCCATGAGAACCTCTCTCTAATGGCCCGGTAGCTTTTGGTAAACCCCTAATGGCCAGACAATGGTGAGCCATGGGACACCTGAAGTATCTTCTTCTTGAGCTGGGAGCCCTCCGTCAAGAAGATCCTATCTCTATAGTAGATGATCTCATCTATCACCCTATACCTGTCATCTATCACCTGACCATCCAGAACCTCACAGGAAAATCTGTCCTTGGAGTACTCCACCAAGAGTCGAACCCTCCAATCTGTATCCAAACTCATCAAAGACAACGTGGTTGGTCTATGTGAAAGTGCATCGGCTACCACGTTTTTCTTCCCCTTGACATACTCAATGTCAAAGTCATAAGCCTGGATCTTGCTGATCCACTTCTGCTGCCTCTCCTGTAGCTGTTTCTGCTCCAAAAAGAACCTAAGGCTGTTGTGATCAGTCCTCACCCTGAACCTGTTATCAACCAAGTACTGCCAGAATTTGGCCAATGCATGCATAATGGCCAGCATCTCCTTGTCGTATATAGAATACAACCGCTCATGAGGAAGGAGTTTCCGGCTCTCATAGGCTATAGGGTGGCCTCCCTGCATTAAAACTACACCGATCCCCTCTCCCGATGCATCGCACTCCAATACAAAAGGCTACATAAAATCTGGCAATGCAAGCACTGGGAAGCTGCTCATAACCTTCTTGAGCCTATCAAAGGCCCACTGCACTGTATCTGACCAACTGAATGCCCCCTTCTTCATCAAATCTGTAAGGGGTGCGGCAAGCTGAGAGAAAATCTTGACGAACTTCCTGTAATAAGTGCAGATACCGACAAATCCCCTAAGTTCCGTCACGTTTCTCAGCTCTGGCCAATCTCTGATGGCCTTGATCTTCTCCTCGTGGATTCTCACTCCATCCACTCCAATGATGTGACCTAAATACAACATCTCCATCAACCCAAACTCACACTTGGAGAGCTTAGCATAGAACTGTTGCTCCTCCAAGATATGTAGCATTGCCTCTATAGGCTGGAGATGCTCCTCCCAAGTCCTGCTATATATCAGTATATCATCGAAGAAGACCAATACAAATTTCCTTAGATGAATGTGGAAGATATGGTTCATGCATGACTGGAAAGTAGCTGGGGCATTGGTTAGCCCGAAAGGCATAACCAAGAACTCAAAGTGGCCATAATGGCACCTGAAAGCGGTCTTGGGAATGTCCTATTCCCTCACGTGAATCTGGTGGTACTCGGATCTCAAATCAATCTTTGAGAAGAACTGTGCTCCTCTTAATTCATCCATCAGCTCATCTATCCATGGTATGGGGTACCTGTTCTTCATGGTCTTCTTATTTAGGGCCTTGTTATCAATGCACATTCTCAATGTGCCGTCCTTCTTCTTCACCAACACCACAGAAGAAGCAAAAGGACTGGTGTTGGGCCTAATATTTCCAAGAGCTAGAAACTCCTGGATGGCCCGCTCAGTCTCATCTCGATAGGCCTTTGGGTGCCTTAGGGTGTGGTAATCACGGCCTGAATGCCCTGCTCTAACTCAATAGTGTGCTCAAACTCTCGATTTGGTGATTGGCCTGGTGGTATATCCCCAAACACCGTGTCATACCTGTCAAGGATGGCCTGTATATCTGGATGAACTGTCTGCTCGGTAGTCCCTATCTCTGATGCTCGCAACTCAACTTCCCACTCTATGTCTCCCTTTCGGAAGTCTTCCTCCATCCGGTGAGCTGAAACAGTCTGGGGCGGGTAAGTGTGCATCCCACGAATCTTCTCATGCTTCCTGGTCTTCTTATCATCCCACTCCATCTCCAAGGCCTCCCAATATGTGGTGACCTTCCCCAGAGTAATCAGCCACTGTACACCCAATACCACATTGGTATCTGGTATGTTGACCATGAAAAAGTGGTCGGTCACTATGTAGGTACCCATCGTCACAGCCAGCTCTGGAACATACCTGGCACACTGCATCGTTTGATCTCCTGGGACCAACACTGAAAACCCATCGAAGCTCTCTGTATGTATGCCTCTCCGCTCAACCATCTGTGCATCGATGAAGTTGTGGGTTGCCCCACTGTCTACCAAAACTAAAACTTGCTGCCCACTTATTGTCCCTCGGACACGCAGCATCAAATACTTGGGTACTCCTCGTAAGGCTGCAAGGGTCCCCCTTGTGGGTGCAAAAGATGCACCTCCTGCTCCTGGAGGTGGAGGTGGAAAATGGTCCTGCGTTGTCTGACTGTCTCTTGCCTCCCCATCCTCATACTCCTCCTCTTCCCCGCTGCTCTCGGAGAAGACCTTGATGAAATGTGCTTTGCCAGTAGCACATCTGTGTCATGGTGCCCATGGCTCCTGATAGGTAAAGCACAACCTCTTCTTCTTCAAATCCCTCCTGGCATCATCATCTAATTGCCCCCTACTCGGATTCCCCTTAGGAGGCAGAATCCTCACATCCTTCCCCTTTGGCTGGAAATCCTATCTCTGGGGGTAAGGTGTCCTGGTCCTGGGTAAGGCATCCTGCAAATCCCGGGTCCTGCCAATGGCATCCTGGAGTGTGGCTGGTCTAGTGGATCTGACTAGACCCCGAAGTGGCTCTGCTAACCCCTCAACAAACATGTAGATCATCCGTGCTGCGGATAAATCTGGCACCATCACTGAAATCCTAAAAAAATCTGCAATATACGTCTCTGGACTCTCGGTCTGTTTGAGCCTCGTTAGCTCAACAAAATGCTCCTTCGGATCCCTCCGGTCAAATCTCTTTATTAGTCTCCGGGTGAACTCGACATATGTGGTCACTGTCGAATGCTCGAGTTTCACCATCCCATGGAACCACCAGTCCTGGGCCTCACCATCCAAATGCAACGTAGCCACCTTGATGGCCTCCGACTCCGCCATCTGGTTAAGCTGGAAATATATATCCAGCTTCTCCACCCAAGACTTTGTCGAACTGTTTGATGAGCCATCAAACGTTGGCAAATGGAATCGGCTCACTGTGCGCTGGGTGTCCCCATCATGATAATGCCAGTGCCCTTTGTGATGGTTGTGGGGTCTGCTGTCCCGCTGGAGCTGAACAAAATCTCTGAATGAAAGGGCATCCCTGAACTCTTGCCCATATGCCTGATACTCAACAAAATAGTCACCCATGTGACCAGGCTCTGGCTCATGCTATGCTCTTGCCCCTGTGTCTGCACCCAGAAAGGTGGGCATAGTGGAACGTGTGGGTGCATGTGATGCCTGGTGCGGAGTGGCATCCTGCTCCAGCAAATGATGGGATGTGCCCAACTCCTCACCAACATGGAAACCCCTTGGGGTTTCACGCTGTCTAGCCTCCACAACAGTGAATCTCTGACCCATCACCTCAATCTGTCTCGCCAGATCCTGCACTGATTTGAGGAGTGCCTCCCAAACTGTTTTGCCTCACTATCATCTGCCATCAGCTCTCCCTGCTCTGTGTCTACCACAGGCTCCTCTTGTTTTGCGTCTATCTCAGGCTCCTTCTATTCTGTGTCCACCATCCGAACACAATCCCCCTCTCCGTAGGTGTTCTCCAACCTACGCTCAATATCTCTATACTTCCTACCTTTGTAGCAGATGTAGGGCTTCTCCCCCGGTGTCATAGACAACTAGCTCCACAGGCTGAGCCATATCTATGCTCTGATACCACTGTAATATCCTGTTTCAAGGATATCTCTCAAACACAAGCAAACTCCAACCAGAGATAGACTGGGAGGGTGTTTACCAGATATTTCACCTCTGAAAAGAGGGTGAGATCTGGAGGCTACTTGGCCCTTTCCAGACTTTGTCTAAGAGTATGGAGAAAACACACCAAATGGTATAGTAATTGAAATGCTCAAAGAGAGAGAAATAACAGTAGTGCAAGCATACAATAACATATATCGAACATGTAACAAATACTCCAGAAATATAGAGAGAATGATGGCACCTAGACTTGCTCAAGGCAACTGCAGGTCTTTGGAGATTCTTCATTGGTACTGAAATGTTTGCAACATTCCTAAGACGTAACATATCGACTTGTTGGCAAATACAAATCGCCCGAAGGAGATCACCTCTATTTCACGAGGTTCACTATAGCTCATGTCTTCCTAGAACTGAATGAGAAAGCAAATAGCCTGTCTAAGGAGAGTTTCCTCTTAGAACCTAAAAAGTTGCATTCCCTAGAGGCAGATAGGGACACTTCAACTAAAAGTCAGTCATCCATACAATTTCTTTGCTATCATCTTTTCATATGTACAAATCACTGTATTTGTAAGGCATGGAAATATGTATGAACAATCATATATTTCTGTTTTTGAGTCAGTTTTCCTGAACATCCATGGGATGGAATAGTCAAAACTTTATTTGCAAGTATGATAATTCAATATTTAGCATGAGGATTGGGGAACATTTAGCTGAAAAAGGTGAAGATTTTTGGCTCTGGTGTTGTTGCTCATGAATAAAGCATTTTTGTTTCCATCTTCGCAATAATGATGCAATCTTTAATTCCATGTATTGTTCAAAAACAAAGCTATAAAAGCGAAACACTTGATCCTGAGCCATTTTTCCAATTCTACTATTCTATCTTTACTTTGGGATGAATAGATTATTTTATCTAGAGTTGTGCCAAATCTCTTGACAAGTGTTTAGTAAAATGGTAAGACATGATGCATATTATAGCAGGCCACAAATAACATTCAAGAAGGACCAATAGTTTATGCAACAGAGTCTATGTCCGGGAAACTAGTGGATCATTACAAGTCTATTAAAAAGAGCATGCATATGATATATCAAGAGATCAAGCTTATAATCAACCCTTGAGGAACAATTGCATGGCACTTCTCATCAAATTTGGATAGAAAATGCAAAACTAATTTCCAGACAATAACACTACATAAAAATAAGGATAAGAGATGACTGTGGAAATTGAGAAGCATAACAATACATAAACAGAGACAACAGGCTGAAGCTAAGCAACCCATGTAATCCATTTTGGAGGAGAAATAAAAGAAATTGTTCGTTATAAAGGAGACACCTCTATTGCCAAGAAATATCATCATCTACTATGAAATGTATGAGCCATAAATTTCCCATAAATTCTGGGGATTTGTGGTGTTGGATGTGATATTTCCAAAGGAAAACCATAATTTATATTTCAAAGATGCATTGGGGGAAGGTACCAGCCACTGGGCAGAGCCATAATTTCTATTTCAAAGCTGCATGGGGGGAAGGTACCAACCACTGGGCAGAGTTTAAGTTCATATACTCCCTCATAAATTATTGACAAGCCTAACTTGTTTTCCATCTCTGCAACCTTAGCTAAATGCTTATGGCTGAAAACAACACTCCAGTGATTATTAGTATTGACAAGAACCATTACTATTGTGTTCTTCTTAGCTATTGTTTCAAGCTTTTCTAAATTAACTTCCCAATTCCTTTCTGTAAATAAAATTATATTTCCTGGCTTCAATGCCATTGTATGCCAACAATGCTTCATAAAGTGGATACCCTGGTCTTGGCAACAAAATTTTTGCATCTTTACAACCCTAGAATACAATAGTTACATACATGGCTTGTCTACAACCACAGGTTAAGTGGACATCATCTACAGCTAGCTGGTAAGGAAGTTCAGGAGAGAGATACCTTGCCAATGCCACTTGTCCTCACTTTAGACCCATTTTGTAATAGTCTATTATAGACAATCATTGAATTTCTTGCACATATTTCATGGGGATCCACTCTTTTTGGATGTTGCTAACTTTGTTTGAGCAACTTTTCCCTAAGAAGTTTGTGACAGTTAGCATAGAGGTTTGATACATTAGAAAAATGTCCATTCCGGGAACTTTTCTTGGTAGCAGAGGACATCTGGAGGTGAAGCTATTTGTCAACGTATCCCCTTTGTTATATTAATGAGTATGGAACATAAAGAAGTATCAAGACCTTGAGTATGGAGCACCTGCTTCTATTTAAGGGTATTCATCAGTTTTCATGTTAGAAGAAATGATAATTGGGAGCACTTTGGAAAAGGAACATAGAACCAATACTGCTCTGAGAGCATGACTAGATTGTTATGGAGAAAAAGCACTTGAATTGCAGCTTGGTGCGATTATTTTCTTTAGCTAAGAATCAACTGCATATGATTTTGAAAGCCACTGGAGAAACTTCAACCCTTACACTAGTCCAACTCCTTTGTATCAAATAAGAATGATTGAACATTGAAGGATAATATAATCTGAGAGCAAAGGAAATCAACAATATAAATTCTGGAGCAATCTGGGCATTTGCACACAAAGATATACCTGCTAGGCTGCCACATCTCCAATGGAAAAGGTATTTCTACTCAAATCATTGCTTTTGGTAATTATCTCTAGTGATGCCCCCTGTACATGGAGAACCTAAATTCAGTAGATTAGGAATGCTATAATAATTCAGAGAAGTTGGGCATGATTTTTGTAAGGATAAACCACAGATATCAGGCTTCCATATTCTTGAGAACTACATGTAGAACCACAGTGTAGGCTATTAGTATTAAGTTATAAAACCATTCTCCTAAAAAGAAGGATGTCCCTCAACCTAGGGTTCTCTTTGGCATTGGAGAATGTGCCAATGGGTCCTTTGCTTCCGTGGTTTCTCATCTCCTTAGAAATCCTAAAAAATGTGCATGTTGACCATGCCAAAGGGCTCCACACATTACTTGTCCTCATAGTGGAGCACACTAAATAAGGATAAAAAGCTCCATCAAACTTGTAATAGATACAGAACTCAAAGTGGGAGTGCTGCTACAATATACTCGTGAAGCCTCCAAAGGTAAAGGGATTTCAAGGAATTTTAATCCCTAACTAGATGTAATCAAGCCCATTCTTTGCCTACCAACCAATCAAGGAACTCCTTTATTAATAACATTGAGTTATGGCCATTTGAAATTTTGACCTGAGAGTTTCACATTAAAATTGCGGGCAATTCATAGTGTGTTACAGAGTTTGTTTCTCTTCAATGATGGTTAGGAAAGAACAATCTGCAAAGTGTCTATTCAGTTGTTGATCACCATTAGGATCAGGAAGGGGTGTATCTTTGATTAGGCCCTATCCAATTCTTCTTTGAATGGGATAACTAAGGGCTTCAAAAACTATTACATAGAGGATCGAGGCCAACAAACACCATTTCCAGATAGATTAAAAGCACTCTCTCTTCAAATTTGACCTAATTGATGCAAAGGCAAGTTGCAGCCCATGAAAATAAAGTTCCAACTACATTAACAAAAAATGTATCAAATTCGAGCACCTTCAGCATGGAGAGATTGAACAACCATTCCACTCTACCAAAGGCTTTTGCAGTTTACCTTAATGAAGAGGGCCTCCAGGCCTTGGCTTCTAACTCATTCAATGCCTTCCCAAACAACAATCACATTATCCCAAATGTATCTGCCTATAATAAATCCCATCTATTTTGCTACAACGATTTTTGACAAGATATGTTTTAGCTACAAAGCAAGCTCTTTGGCTACAATTTTATAAGGTAGATTAAGTAAAGTTATCGGTACTAGCTTGTGATTAATAATGGGTCTCCCGGCTTCAAGATGAACTTGATCAACAACTTGTTGATGTTGTTACCTTGTTTATGTGTCCATAGTACATACAAATACTTTATACACTTGAAGAAAAATTTGGCCCAAGAAAGCCCCAAGTGGCTTTGTAAAATTTGCATAAATAACCATCCTAGCCAAGGGACTTATCATCGACCATTTCCCTAAGGGTCATTGTCAAGTCATCTAATGTTGATTTTTAATCACATGCTCCTTATTGTTCTTGCATCGATTTTCTGGGAATTTCATCAATAAAAGTTTTCATGACTACCTTTCTTTTCTCCATGATATCCTTGAGATTGAAAAACTATTTTATAGTCACTAAAAAACTCTTTCTCTATATTTACCTGATCAATTATTTTTAGTTTTGTTGTTTTAAGCCTTGATGTGTTCCACTACATTGTAGTTGAGGTCTATGAAGAAGACCTTGGTTGGCCTATCTCCTAATTTAAGCAAGTGAAGTTAGGGTATGATTTAGGCTTCCCTTGCTTTGTATGTCTCTTTCACCTTTAGTCGATGTCTCCATGTAACCACCTCAGCTTTGCGCTGCTCACTATAAGGGCTATTTTGTAACATCCTTAACACTTGTACCAACACATCTAGGACTACCTTACGCTTTCTTCTTCTCACTACCACCAGTCCTCTATTGTATCCCCTCAAAAACGTAGTTAATCTTCTAACAATATCCACCAACCAAAGAATCCAGCCTTTGTCTCGACTCCCAAGAGTCAAACTCCAAATTTTTTTGATAGCCTCAATGCATGATTCACACTTCAAGTTAGAGATATTCAACATGAATGACATGTTCACATCAGATACAGATCTAGCCGTATCCAGCTCGCCTCAATATTCAATGCACCATGTAGATTAAAAGTATTGTTAGAATCTTCTAACAATATCCACCAACCAAAGAATCCAGCCTTTGTCTCGACTCCCAAGAGTCAAACTCCAAATTTGTTTGATAGCCTCAATGCATGATTCACACTTTAATTTAGAGATATTCAACATGAATGACATGTTCGCATCAGATATGGATCTAGCCGTATCCAGCTCGCCTCAATATTCAATGCACCATGGTAGTTAAGTATTGCTAGACATAGAAACAAAATCAGTAGGTCAACTCCACCCCCACCTATGTTGTATAGTGCTACTCACTTATCTCATTCAACGCTGCCCCAATCTTCCAAGCAATAAATCTTCTTTCTTTCTGACGTCGCACAATAGGATAACATGAAATTTCTAACATATACCAATTCATTAAACTTGAAACATTGTTCGATTGGTACTACAATGTTCAATTCACTTAACAATATAGAAAGTACACAGCTACAAAATTTCTAAAATATATTTTTCAATAATTTTCCTTGAACATCTTGGAAAGTGTAAATAATGAAACACAACATAATTAAAAATCTTTCCCGAGTATCAATGTTGTAGTCACCATATAACACATAGACCTCATAAAGAAGCGAGTGTCAATATTAATGTCTGAGCCCATCCCCAAAAAACATTTCAAAATGAGGGCACCATTTTAACCTTGTAAAGGCCATAAAAAAGTGCCTAATTCCAAACAAAATACTACAAGTAGAGTTCCTTTGGAAGAGAAATAACATCAACAATATTTGTTGTTAAGTGATTTTACCAACAATGAAAAAGTTGGAAAGTTGTGTTTTGAAATTGTGACCAATACTGAGTTATTGTCACCTAAGGACATTCTGAAGTATTTTTCATCTTCAAACCTCTTAGTATCACAAAGATAACAAATTCTAAAATGTTTCAAGGTGTCCAAAGCCTGTTTCACTATGGAGTTCATGAACTGATTCCAACTAAAACCAATACGGTTATTCCATGCAACAACACTTTCTCCCATCCATATGTTTTCCCAGTCAAATGTGGGTGTACCTGGTACATTTTGAAGTTTTTTTTCATCTTGAACCTCTTAAATCACAAAGATAACAATTCATAATATTTTAAGAATTTTTGAAAATACTGTTTCACTATGGAGTTTTGTTAATACAGAAGTTCAACTAAACCAATGTAGTTATTCCATGTAGCATATCTTTTTCCCATCAAATACATCAGTCTTTTGAATATTTAAAATTCCCCTTAAAATCATTGCCTTCTCTTACAAACAAGAAAATGCTAAATTAAAGTACGTACAATATACCAAAATTAATTGAACAACAAAACTATTTGCAAGTAGCTGGTCCGTATAGAAGAATCACTTGCATGTAAGGACAGAAAAGGTTAAGCATGGGTCTACTAGTGCTAGGAGATTGAATGCCATTAAGCATTTAGAATATCTATCGGGTTCATAAAAGTTTATAACCTATGTATAAAACAATCCAACTAAAAACTTGCTGTATGTTGTTGCATGCCAAAATACGAACATTTCCATCTTCGAACTGGTGATGATGATATGAAGTTCGAGTGAAAACATGCTACGAGATACATTATGTGTGTGTCCTTTCGAGGAGTTTGGAGACAAATTTTTAATAAGTAGTCCCAAACCTCATAATGACACACCAAGGAGTTAAAGGTGGGCCAATTTTTTTAATGATCAAGACAAGTACTAGGGGTAAATCAATTACATCTCTAGAGAATCTATGTTTGGAAACACACCTTTGCTATGTGATCATACGAACCACCTAACCAGGCCTGATCATCACCTCCGGTGAAGTAATCAACACATTTTACACCCTTTAAGAGGGCATCGAGAGGAAAATTTGGTTCTTGCGAGAGCTGATTCTGAATCTGATGGGCTAAAACAGATAAAAATAAATCAATATGAAATTAAATTATACAAGGCTTTAACATTTTAGGATACTCTAAATTCTAATTTCCACCTCTAAGAAAGTAACAAATTTGAGTGTTCTTAGAGAGGGAAAAAAGGAGGGTTACTAGGTGGATAATTTATACTGATGAAAAACATCACAGAATTTGGGATTTTACCAAAGAACATTGCCTCCACCTTTTATAGTACGGTCCTAGTGAGGCACTGCAAATGTATTTGTATCCTTGGGATTAAAAGCATGTTTCACATCACATAGTGCTGAATGACTTCAAATATTTGGTACATTCCAACACTTCTCCAGTCCCAAAGCTTGATTAGCATGTCATAAATGATGACAACACATATGGAAAGTTGGATAGTACTCACCTCTGATATAATCGTTATGTACTTCAAATAACACTACTAGCCATGGTGTTATAATTGTAAACACGGATAATCATGTCATACGCATAGCTACAACCAGGCACCTTTGTCTTATGAACTTGGCAGAACCCATACGCAAATAACTAGCATTAGAATATCATGCACTTCATGACAACATATAGATTCCAGCATACCCAATATGATGTATAGAACATGTTCTACTATGAATACTGGGGTACATAGAGCTTCAAGGAACTTTGCCAAAGTCGCATAAATAAGATTCAACTTAAATTAGATTTATGCAATTAATTTACCGAAGGAAGTAATTGTAGATATAGTCTATCACGCTAAAATAAATACATGCAAGACATTTATAGATAACAAGAATAAACCACTGACTAAATATGGCATAGGTAGGCATACATGTAATCTCGGAAAACATTGTTATCTCATTCTTTTCAAGTCGAAAAAATCAAAATATAATATTAATCTTAAGCCTCTAGACTATGTCTAAATATGCTTCTGTCCCTTGATAATTTGAATATGCCAAATCCAGCCAATTCTTCATTCTTTGGGTAGTGTCACTTTGATCTTCAGTTCTTTTCATTAAGACATGCATGACAAAGACAGCCATAAACAGCTTCTACTTTCCATATATCTTGAAAATTAATTTAGTGTATATATTATCTTTAGTTAGTTTGTCGGGAGGCAGTATTACCTTGACAAGATGGAATTTGTAGGCTGTATGATATAAAATTTTCACTAGAATAAATGAAAATGTGTGATAGAGCAAAACCTATGGAGGAGTGGAGCTAGGAAAAAAAAGTCATCGGTTGTCATCAATAATGACTCCTACTTCTATTTATTCTTTACATAAAAGTTTAAAACACCAAATTTACAAGCTCATCTTAGGGCAACATATATTAAACTTGCGGCAAATGACGAGACTAAAAACACATCCAATTCCAGTTAAACTACAATTCAGGCTTAACAAACACATCACCATCTCGGATGAGATTAGCAAAGTTGCACCATAACGAAAAAATTATCAAAGCCTTTGTTCCTCACAAGAAAAGGTTTCTATTTTAATAGAACTAAATACATTTGATGCATGTATGAAGAGGCAGAATAAAAATGCAATCTTAAGCACTGTGAAGTATTCTTTGTTGTTTCACTTTCAAGGTTAACGTCAATCTTACCAATACTATTCTCACTGCTGTATCATCTAAAATAAGTGCTTCTGTCAAAATCAATTTTTCATAGTCTTCTTAATAGGTACCTTGTCACTTTGTTAAGTACAAAACTTGTCATTTGATAAACCACGATAATATGTCTGTTTCACCTTTAGAACAAGCACAAATTCATGATTCTAAGTTCAGCAAATCACCATTTGCTGCATGTGTGACATTGTTTTGAAGAAGGGTTTGATAGGTTTCTTCCTAAGTCCAATAGAACGATGGGTGGATTTGGCCTCTACGAGGAAAGCTTCCATGGAAAAACGAATATGGAGAAGAACCTATATTTATCAAAAATAGGGAGAAGCTAATAATTGCATTTGCAATGGGTGTAATCAAATTTATCGGTCTCATAACTCAAGAGTAGAAGAGGAGGCACGGAACGTAGTCGATATTATAGACATTCTTTAGCCCTACGGCCCGAATCACAATTACATCATGTGCACCAAGCAGATGATACCTGAACAAAAATATAGATGTTGTTTGGATGACATTTACAGTTGAATCACTCCATCACTCTCCTTTGCTCATCTGCTAGAACTCAAATTGCTTATTTTAGATAGAACTTGAGATAACCATTGCCTCCTTAAATTATAGAACTATGGCTAATGTCTCTCTAGGAACATATATTTACGAATCTCCTACTATACAATACGCTTACAAATTCCTCTAAACATACTGTTTCACATAATCCAACAATGTAAAGTTTCAAATCATAAGGCCAATAAACCACCATGATTTTATCTGCCCTTACAACATGAAAGATATATTTACTGTAGTGGGACCCCATTCTTGGAAGCAAGCTTTTGACTTCCTACGCTATGATTATTTCATTTCTAAGTGTCGTATTCTTAGAATCCGTGCCTCAACTTTTATAATCAACTCTTCGCATTCCATCATTTCATGGAAGTCGGTGTTAACCATGACCTGACTGAACGGTATTAATTTTATTGATATTTACTTCTTTCATAAAACAATAACAACGGACACAATACATTATTAATATACGATTTTCCCTCCCTATCTCTTTGAAGCCTACGAAAAAAAATATTGAAACAAGTCCAAATATTAAGAAAAAAAATATGGCATTTGATGGATACAACTTTTGGACGAGAAAATATAAACAATAGTCTTTCTTGGCACTCATGATGATATACTGGTAACAAAGACCATCCACTTTAAGGTTTCCTTTGCTAGGTGGACACAACAATAGCAAGGTGGTTCACCTTGTATTATTTCACATGAATGAGGAAATAATTTGAAGCGAAGGCTTCCGACATGATAGGTCCTTTTTACAACTAGCTTGGAGTTTTATGTCGAAGAGCATTGATGATGGCGCAAAATAATGGCGAAAAGGTCACCATTGATAATGTGATCTTGAATGTTTCTTTTCGCGAAAGGACACCTTGCGAGAAACGTGCACCGATTACTTGGTTGTTTATATCTGTTCCTGAACCCCATGGCTTGGTAAGCGAGATTAAGCATTTTAGAAATTTAACCATTTTTTCCATCTTTGGCATTACTTGGTCCATTCTTTGCCTGGTGCACATAAAGTTGCTAGCAATTGTAGTGGATTGTAGGCTTGAAGTTATTTCATTGAAACCTTGATATATGACATATATATGATGCATTTGAATAGTGACCTTACTGGCTAGAATTTTCAATTTATAATGGAAGGTGGCATTGATAAACGTGGCTGCTTGATATTTAACGGTGAAGTTTGAGCGGTCATAATCCTTATGACGGTGGGCTTGCATGTTGTGACCTATATATACGCCAGGCATATTTTGTGTTCATATAACCTTAACTTTGTATATGCCCAACGACATTGATATGGAAGTACATATAAATGGTAAGTCTCTATGGATGATAATGACGGTGACTTTGTGAACTAGCAGTAATCTTGTATAACGGATGCAGTGCATATGGAAGTGATTTATATGTCGGTGACACTTTGACTCCCTTTTATACTTGTTAACTTGGAATAAACCTTTGTTGTAATATAACATGGAACCTAGCAAAGTAATATAATGGTGAACATCAAATGGACCTTATTATGGACAAGTATTATAAGGTGAACATCAAATGGGAAACCAAATTACTCTAGTCCATAACAAGGGGATTCAAAAATGGGGTACCTCAATACACTATGAGCCATCGTTAGGATGAACGGGAGGTCTGAGTGTCATGCTAGGTTATGTCGTGTATGACCAAATTAACCATGATGTCTGATGGGGTGTGTGTGGTCGTGGTGTAGAAACCATACATTACGGTTTATCTTGTGGTGAAGTGTTGATTGTCGTTTATTTCTTTACTGTTAATCTTTCTCCTTTCTCATTAAGACAATCCATCCCGGTTCTAATTCTTTCATGCGGGGCTATTATACTCTTGTGTTGTTCTCCTATAAAAAAAGAGAATTCCGAGTTCTAGCTTCCTCTTCTCACTTGGTTGGATTTTAGTGCCTGTTATAAATACCTCATGCATTCCTAAAACATGTGGCAAATTTCCCATGAGATGATGAATTTTATACACAAGAAATCAGGTTTTTTCACTCCTTTGTAAGGCTATATCTTCATAAATCAATTCGCATTATGGAACCATTTTCTATACTTTTTCAAGATCCTAATCCTTAATACGAGTGAGGTGAGTCTACAAATCAGTGAGAAGAATAAATCTTGTGCAATCTTGAAATATCTGAATTTCACTCATCATCTTATCATTTTCTACAACTTCCAAGTTCTCCAAAAGAATAAAAATCACGTAATTATTGCATCAACATCTAGTTCTTGGTATTCTCTTTTATATTAACATGATTTATTATGAAAATAGATCCCAATAACTCCATACATTCTCGTTTCTTAATGTGCTTGTTTTCTTTTTTCATGTGGTATTCCATTGTAAATGCTTGATTTTCCTTCATCTAGAACCAATTCTTTGGAACTTTGCTTTGAAAATAATGAGAATAAAGTTTTAAAACATATTTAGTAGAAGCAAGACCAATTGCTAATAGGATGCTCGATACACTCCTAATCAATCTTAAGGGGAACAAGGAACAAGCAATGAAAGAGGATCAATCTCAATTTATGTAAGCAATGATTAAGAAAAGAAAATACAATTTTTACAATCAAATATTCAAAATCTCCCATGATTGATATGTCTAGGTCCATTTGATTTCATCTTGTAGGAGTCAAAAGATGTGAAGAAAAAAATCTCACAATCTCAACTTAGCGGAAAAAATGCGGAAATGTTGGAACTACTTATTTATAATTTTCCACATGATGGGTGAATGGCAAAATAAATGTCTCAAGGCTTGGAACTAGCTTGTTGGACTGCTAGAGATCTAGATTTGATTGATTTCGATTAATTGCCTTGGAATTCTAAATCTGTGTTACTTGACCTTTGACTTTCCTCCTTCAAATCGCCCAATTACCCTTTAAACAAGCAAGACTTTTCACACCATTGTCTAGTTGTCCTTTTGTTCAATTCGAGTTATAATTGATATAATTTTTTCAATTTTTAATTTTTGCTCTAATGTGATATTTTTGATCAAGAATCATTTGCAAACACATCCCACCTCAACTTTGTTTCCAATTCTGCATATAACATGTCATATGATATGACTGCCTTGACCTCACCACTAGATCATAAAGTTAAATAGAAACCCACCATCAACCAATTTGTAAAATATACAACATTTGCTAAGGGAAGTTAACATGGCTCCAATATGTACTTTTGATCCATATCCTATAACCTCCTTTATACCTACTATTATCTTGTGAACATACACATTTCCTTATACATTAAAAAAAGCTTCCTTTGTGCCACCCTATACATTCCTAAAACACTTTGTAGAATTTCCATCTGAATGATGATTTTTATACAAGGAAATGAGTTTTTCATGCTCACTTTGTAAGGCTATATCTTGTAAAATCAGTGCATTGTGAGATAATTTTCATACTTTTTCAAGCTCTAATCCTTGTCACAATTAGGGTACGAGTCTCTACAAAAACCAATTAAGGAAGAATAAATCTTGTGAAATCTTGAAATATACCGAATTTCACTCATCATCTTATCATTTTTTCACAACTTTCAAGTTCTCAAAAGAAGAAAAATCACGTAATTCTGCACTTCAACATCTAGTTCTTGGTATTCTCCCGGAAGTATTAACATAGGTTTTATTGTGAAAATAGATCCCAATAACTCCTTACATTCCTCGTTCCTTAATGTGCTTCAGTAGTTTTTCCATGAGCGTTGTTGCCAGCGCGAGTTTCACTTCATCTAGAACCAATTCTTTTGGATCTTTTCTTGAGAAACCGATGAGAATAAAGTTTAAACCATATTTAATGAAGCAAGACAGTTGCTAAACGGATGCTCATTCTGCTCCTAATCAATCTTAAGAGACAAGAGCAAGCAATGAAGAGGATCGGTCTCAATTTGGGCTAGTGATGATGAGAAGAAAATACAATTTTTACAATCAAAGATAAAAGCTCCTATGATTGATGCGTCTAGGTCCGATTGATTTCATCTTTGTAAGTCTCTCAAAGACTAAGAAAAAAATTCTCACCAATCTCAGCAAACTGAAGTGCAGAGGAAATGTTAGAACTACTTATTCATAATTTCCACATGATGGGTGAATGTCAAAATAAATGTCTCAAGGCTTGGAACCAACCCCATTTGGTGCTAGAATCTATATTTGATTGATTTCCGATTAGCGAGTTGGAATTCTAAATCTATTTTCGCAGTACAACGACTTTCCTCCTTCAGAATGCGGAAACTACCCTTTAAACAAGCGAGGACTTTTCCCCTGTTTCCCGATTGTCCTTTGTTGATTCTGATTTATAATTCGATATAATTTTTCAATTTCAATTTTTACTCTATTGACAATACCTTGATCAAGAATCATTTGTTTGTCCCACACCCTGTTTGTGTCCAATTCTTGCCTTTATAACATGTCATATGATATGACTATGTCACCACTCTGTGAATCATAAAGTTGAAAATGAAACCTCACTTATTAATTTGTAAAATATACAACATTTGCTAAAGGAAGTAAACTTGTGGCTCCAATATGTACTTTTGATCCATATCCTATAACCTCCTTTATACCTACTATTATCATGAACATACACATTCCTTCATACAATAAAAAAGCTTCCTTTTGTGCCATCACCCTGTACATTCCTAAAACATGTGGCAAATTTCCATCGAGATGATGATTTTATACAAAAGTAAAGTTTTTCATGCTCACTTTGTAAGGCTATATCTTCATAAAATCAATTCTACATTGCAGATAATTTTCCTTACTTTTTCAAGCTGCGTAATCCTAAATACGGTGTTGATCTCTACAAAGAAGAATAAATCTTGCGCAATCTTGAAATATCTCGGAATTGGGTCATCATCTTACATCATTTTCTACAACTTCCAAGTTCTCAAAATAAGAAAAACTCACGTAATTAAACTCAACATCCAGTTCTTTTCATTATCCCTATATTAACATAGGTTTATTATGAAAATAGATCCCAATAACTCCTTACATTCTCGTTCCTTAATGTGCTTGTTGTAGTTTTTTTCCATGAACTATTGTAAGTAGCAGTTTCACTTCATCTAGAATCAATTCTTTTGGAGCTTTGCTTCGAAGACCAATGTGAATAAAGTTTAAACCATATTTAGTAGAAGCAATACCAATTGCTAGCGGGGATACTCATTCTGCTCCTAATCAATCTTAGGGAGACAAAGACAAAGCAATGAGAAGGATCAATCTCAATTTAGGCTAGTGATGATTAAGAAAATACAAATTGTACAATAAAAAATCAAATCTCCCCATGATTGATACATCTAGGTCCGATTGATTTCATGTTGTAGGAGTCTCAAAGATGTGAAGAAAAAAATCTCACAATCTCATTGTATTTGGAAAAATATAGAAATGTTGGAACTACTTATTCATAATTTCCACATGATGGGTGAATGTCAAAATAAATGTCTAGGAAGCTTGGAATGACATTTGGTGCTAGAGATCTAGATTTGATTGATTTTTAGTTAATTTGTGGAATTCTAAAATGTTTCCCCAGCAATTTCTTGTTGTTATTTCTCCTTCAAGTCCTTCTTTAAACAATAGTTTCTGTTGTCTAGTTTTCATGTTCAATTCGATTTATAATTGATATAATTTTTCAATTTTCAATTTTTACTCCTTGACAATACTTTAATCAAGAATCATTTTACAAACACATCCCACCCCTCAGCACATGTCTAAGTACATATAACATGTCATATGATATGACTATGTCACCACTTTGTAGATCATAAAGTTGAAAATGAAACCCACCATATTAATTTGTAAAATTTACAACATTTGCTAAATGAAGTAAACTTGTGGCTCCCAGTAATAATTTTGATCCATATACTATAACCTCCTTTATACCTACTATTATACTTGATCCATAAGAACTTTGAGCGGGAGAAATGTAAAAGGATTGTATTTGATTGCTCCCCATCTCTTTATGGGAAAATTTTGCCTATATGGAGATAGATCCCTCTTGTGTTGTACTTCTACGCCATATGAGTGGTAGCTTTTTGATTGATTACAAATTAATCGTTAAGTTAGTTTCTTGCTAAATAAGGACGGCTATATAAAATTAATATACTCAAACTGTTTTTCTTGGCATGTAAAATTTGTAAGGTAGAGATAGATAAATTAACACGGTAAAAAAGCTGTTTTTGTAGGAATCTCCCTATTGAAGTTTGTATGGTCTCAATAGTGTATAGAACACGGCATATATCAAGAATCCTTAACATTGACGTTCGGCAAGTGCATTGAAGTCATTATTTTTTTGGGCTAATTTTTCTTGTTCAAGTATCACAAACGTTGAGACATTTCGTTGAGGTGTGGATGGGCTGAAATAAAAAAGTAATGTATATTGGATTCTTCGTTCCAAAATTGTGAGTGATACGTATAGAAATGCAGGAGATAGCCATATATTGTATCGAGGTTCAACATTAACATGAAATCGCCTGTGTGGTGCATCTTATTAAATATAAATGGGCTTGCCAAAATTTCAACATCAAAATTACTCTATTAGTAATATAATTCTTAAGACGAGAAGAAAATGAAGAGTAATATCATATGCATTTGAGGAGACGATTAGTCCACTTCTTCAATCTTAGGGCCAGCGCCTCCACCTTTGGATGGACTGCATCCCACTGGGAGGAATGCCACCAAAGCCTCCTCCGGGCATGTCACCACTGCACCTTGATACATCTTTGCAATTATTCGATTGTAGGATGCTCTCAAGTTCCTTAATCTTATCATCAAATTCATCATTTCCGTAAGTGGTTGTTATCCAATCATTGGATTCCTGTTTATTGCACATCATAATCTTCTTGTCGAGATGGATCCACCTTGGTATAATTTTCTCATCCTTGATCATGTTCCTCATATTGTAAAGCATAGTTCTCCAACTTTTTTTGGACTCCAACCTTCCTCTTGTGCTCTTATAATCCTTGGACTTGTACTTTTCAGCTTCCTAAACCATCTTCTCAATCTCTTGTACTCAACCTACCCTTGTCATTGGTGATTGTAATGTTGTTCTTCTATCTTGGTTTTCTCCTTAGCCGAAACATTCCAAAGATGCCATTTAGCATCAATGTCAAAAGCCTGCTGATTTGAGGAACACCTCTCGGAAGCTGATTGATTCCGGAGACAATTCAAACTTGCCCAACAAATTGTTGTCTCTTGTATGTGTTCTCTCACCTTCATACACTTGGAGTGAGAACACCGGTACAGTTTCCGAGTATGCTGAAGACTTGCTCTTTCTTTGTAGGAATAGTTGTATTTCTAGGAACTAGAGCAGTCATTCTGTATGCACTGCGGCCATCTAGGCAGGGATAGAGGAGTAACATCAGAAGTAACGAGGGTGTTGAACCTTATCATTGCCTTCTCTTGCTTCAAATAGCAGCCTACACTTTAAACACCATAAGAAACAGCCTCCTTAAGGGGTTGATGCTCTTCTTGACTCCTTCCCATTAAAGAAGTCCTGCAACAAACTGACCACAGCCTTTGGAATTCAACATTACAACCAAAACAGCATCATGGATGAAGATTTTATCCATCTTAGCATCTCTCAAGCACTTTTCAACGGGCTCCATACACTTCTGAATGAATGCATATTCGGTTCTTCAATCTAAGCTCTAGTGATTGTTGAATAAAGTCGATACCCTTTAAATAATCAATATTTATGACTATACGGCAGTGGATGAAAGAGTCCTCTTAGCACTTTCACAAGCAATCCTCAATCTTCTCAAAGCCTAACTTTCTACTAATATCCTTCTTGGACTTCCTTTTAAATTCTTGTACAAAGTGGTTAACCATCCTATTATCAAAATCTTCACCACCCAAATAGGTGTCCTGTGATGAACTTCCTTCAAAAATATCACCAATAGTCGAAGGTAAAACATCAAATGTTCACCCACCAAAAAATCAATATCAATACATTTTTATCACCCTGCTTTGCTAGCCTTCTTGTGGGAGTCCAAACCATAGGCAATCGTAACGTTAGCGAGCTCATTGATTATTATCTTACATCAAATTCAACCCAACAATCCACTCAATGACATCCTTGGTACTTTATATAAAGGTCATTGAAATATGCGGAATAGTAACGATGACATTCTTTGTTATTGAAACCAAAGATAAGCCTCTTAATCTCCCTCATCTTCATCAACACAATGGATAAGTCTCTCTGTGACAAAACTGCTTCTCTCGCCCAACAATTAACAATAATCATGGGCTTGTCACCAGGCCCTGGAGTTAACTTGAGCCACAACCAATGTCACTACGAATAGTAAGCGTCTTTGAAACACTCGATCAATCTCTTCAGCATAAAAAATGGTATTGGTGGGATTCATGGCGACACGATTCTTGCGGCGTCTCCAATGAAAGCCGATGCTCCGATGAAACAACCCACATAGGAGGGGTAGTCCTGTTCCTTGGTCATTGGCGATGATCTCCTCTGTCTGTCTTTGCCACACACCAACACGGAATACGTAATGTCGAGATCTATACCAATTGCAGGGCCGTCTCGCTAACGACCGTTACAAAACTCTAAAGTAAAAATCACCCCCAAACTAAAACGATTAAATAACAGGATATCCAATAGGATACGCAAATTCGACGGAGAAGCCAGGCAGCCAAAATCTCTCCTTCTGTTTTGTGAGTGATTATGATTATGGTATGGTTGGTAATAATAATGTTTTTAGTACGAAGGTATTAAATGATTAGTTTGTTTTTTTATATATATTTTTTTATTTTTATTTATTTTTTATTTATTTTTTTTTTAATATTTTGTGTATTAGTATTTCGATGGCTAGTTCTTTTAAATGAAAAGTCATTCTAGCGACACTTAGTTTCTTTTTAAAAATGTTTTGTTCCATCGGTATTTGACGTTCCTTTTTTATTTTTAAAATTTCTTTTCGTCGATATTTCGACGTTTGCATCAAAACGTACGGTTTCTACCATCTAGTGTGAGAGATTTGAAGGCAAATTTTTGTGTAGATGACCTTAAAGCACCATTGTTCCATTCAACTATGTGGTTTCGCTTTGGGTATTATATTCTTTTTTCGGGAAAACAGGATGTTGAAATTGACATGCAGGGAATCTACTTACACATTTATCACAATCTAAGCAACTTTCTTGCTAAATCAAGAACATCTTCTTGAAGGGTAATGTAGAAATTTTGTTGTTATTCAAGTTTGAATTTATTTAAGGAAGTGCTACGATCTATGGTCATTTGCAATTATGAACTATAACTATATATAATGTTGATGTTTCTTGGTTGGAACTGTGCTATTTTCATTGGAGGATGCCTTGTTGATGCGCCCAAGGCTCTTAAGTTCCTTGGTCATGTAGGTCAAAATTCCTGCTTGATTCCATGACAGAAGAATTTTCTTCACCAAAATAAATCCATTACAGAATAGGGTTTCCCAAGAAAATTTATAACATGAAACATTACAAGTAATGTTAGTTTGTCTTTCAAGGCATGATAGAAAGCGGCTTTATTTAGGGCTACTCATCATATAGCGTTCAATGTGCAATTGGTTAACTAGACTAATGAATTGTCTTTCACTCAATATATGTGCAATTCCAATTAATGGCTCAATCTGTTATCTGTCAACGCTACGGAGACCATGAACAGGTGGGTATGACTATGTGTCTGCAGCTTCTTTGCCTTTTTCTTGTAAGTAGGTGGTACTCCATGAGTTATAATAGAGTAAAAAATAACTACAGCTTGGCAACTATACAAATAGGTTTTCCTAAACAAGCATATTTACTCTTTGTTGATTATGTTTTTGCTTTTGGGTGATATGACAGAGTAGATGCAGGTATATTGAAGGACCCCACTTTGAAACTGAAATTCCTACCTTAAAGCGCAACAACCAAAGGGCTACAAGAATCAACACCATCTTTGATTTGAACCTAAATAGTCTTATTATCTTCGTGTATTTCCCTAATCACAATAAATAGGTGATTCTCATCATGGATTATTTATCTAATTTCTATTTATTAGTAAAATCCACAAAATGTATCCCTACATTTGAATCTTGGGAAAAAAACATATAATTGTTATCATTTAAATTATCCATATCTCTTGGAGCCCAAAAATCTATTTGATTTGGATAGCGTTATTTATAACCTCCAAAAGAAACCTATTATATCTTTGAAGGACCAAAACATGTCCTCTTGATTCTTGATAAAATATGATGGAATGAAATGAGGGTGAAGACTAGATCCATGTTACCATGTGGAACCTATAGGTTCATTGAGATGGCGACCTTGGTTTGAAGATATCCACACATACAGGCTAGGACCACCCATGCTTATCATTGCCATCTCTGCTGTCATCAAGATTAATATCTGCGAGGACCTATAACTTAGTGGAGGCCCATGGTAGTCATTGCAATGTAATTTATTGGGATACATGCCATTTCTTATTATGAGATTTACCACATACGGCAATGCTTGTCTTCACATCATTTGCAGAAAGTCTACAAATTAAGTCAAGCATGGCTGACTTCACACCCATTTGTTTGGTTCTTGATAATTTTCTCATAACAAAAATAATGAAATCAGGACAACAAAAATGGTCAAAATATACTTACATTTCTAATATTATAATGAAGTTTTATTAGAGAGACTATTTGTTTGTTTTTGGTTAGAATAGGGTTGTTCTTGGTTTATCGCAATTCAATTTATCATATGTAGCATGTTGAGAAATGAGAAAGAATAATGTGACATTTATCTTAGAAATTGATGCTCCAATGAAAGGATACATAGTTTAACCAAGCTACATTTTGCTGGTAAGGTGGAGAGACATCTTAAAAAAGTGTGATACATATACAGTTTGACCGACGATATATGCATTTTTCTTTTGTAGATATGCTATTTTTCTACCTGAGGAATGTCACAACAAGAAAAAATATTGATATTGTAGAAATTATTTTAGAAGACGTCATTGAGGTCGATTTTTACGATGTCTGACTGATTGATACTTTTTCATATGGAAAGGCTTTAAATATGAATTAATATGTTCATGAAACAAGTGAATTCAAATTGTATAGATATAAAGATAAAAACAAATGTCAATGTCTTTAGTTGATTATGTCATTCCTGCGGTGGGCGATTCGGGGAAATGTGATTAGAAAAATGACGGGAGATGATGCATATCCGTCTTGGATATGGTTCATTAAATGAGGTGTAGGCACCTAAGCCATCAACTTTAAAATGTTTCCAATGTAGGAATTCTATGGTTTTTAATGTTGTGATTATTTCACTTCATGGTTATTTTAGGCAAGCAAATGCTTTAGGAATGCCGGACATGACATTAGGTGGACGGGTAACAAATTTTTATAATTTGCATTCCATTCCACATTATCCTTTGCTTTATTGTTTTATTGTATTTTGAATGACTTATTTTTATTTTCTTTTTGTCTTTTAACTATAAATTAAATACTTATTATATCATCCATTTAAACAACCAAAGCTGAAGATTAAATTAGTATTACACTATATTTATTGGAATCTATAGCTATTTTGACATTAAAAATATTTCATGACTATCAAAAAATATACTTTCATATTTGTTATTTGATACATGTTGTTTACTGTGACCTAGGTTGTCGTTAGAAAATGAAATGTTGTTGTGAATAAAGTAGTAGGGATTAAACATCACACTATAAAAAGTTATTTGTTTTCACAAATTGTATCTATAGCTTCGACTTTGCTTGTATATGTGGTTGACATAAATTTGTTTCTAAGCTTTCCTTGAAATTTTAATACTAAGTCACTAAGTGTTCTTTCTATATATGATGATAGCTGTTGCTTTGTTTATACGGATTATACGTACATATTATAGTGGCAATTATCGCCACAATGAAGATAATTTGTTCGAGTTTCTTTACTTGTATGGAAAAATGGCTTTGAAAGCATACGGTGTTGAGGTATATTGTATAAATTATTGATGATCCAGTAGTTCATATTATGGTATTCATTGTTTTCATGTCTTACCATATGGATTGTATCTTCTTTTATTTTGAGAGAATGAACACAATATTGATGGTAAGAAACGATTGAAAAAAGGAGGAAAAGCGATAACATTGGAGGCGAAAAAATACAAAAAAGAGAGAGCTCTGGTAGTACTCTTAGAGCCAATATCACACATAAGATACATATAAAGGCAGTGATACAGTCTTTAGAGTTGGTGAATTCACCTACAGTGCCCTTCAAAACACAGCGATAATGTTTGAAGTGATGAAACATCATTTTCATGTGTAAATTGTTGTCCAATAATATAAGTTGAAAGAAATCATATTGTAATACTTTAACATTTCATATAATATAATTTATGTGGTTAATTATTTATAGTTGCATAAGTATTGTTGTTTTGTAATGATTAAAATATTATATAAACTTTGTGTTTTCATATTAGATGAACATGCCATTTATTATGACATTTTTAAAAATCATACAAATTAATTTATGTTGATTAATAATAAACACAATCAATTTAAAACTACTAAATTAATAGTTTATATTGATTAATGATGAACAATTAAAATGAATGTCACGACTAAATTAGTCATTATAATGATTAATGAAAGTAAATGAAATGAATATATTACTAAATTAGTGAATTTATATAATGAATAAATATTCTTTTCTAAATGATAATTTGTGACTACAAATGGCTAAATTTTGCATATATAAAACTATTGACAGCTAATTTACAATTAATATATAATAAAGCCATAAAAATTTAGTCATATTTTAGATGTTAAGGTGGTTTGACATTATTAAATTTGCATATATGTATTCAACCATTAGCTAACTTGGCAATTCGATCTTGTAACAGCTAACATTTTTGGTCATATTTATTTGGTATTCATTGGTTTTCTCAGGTGATACTAGTAATATATTTGATGCATTAATTGTGACAATTAATGACCAAATCAAAAATTAAGTGTGACTAAATCAATGTCAGGTGTAGAATAAAATCGTATTAAAATTAATGATCAAATCAGCGCATTAGATGGTCAAATATCTCCCAATGAACAACGAAAATTGAGATAACCAATGATGTTAGCTAAGTAAAAACGACCAAAAAGTTAGTTGCGTTATATAAGATCTTTAATAAATTAGCTACTATTGGTCATAGGCAAGAAAAATAATAGTTTATACACAAATTTTTATTAATTTTTTTAATACTAATTAACCATTGTACTAGTGTTTCTCTGCATTTTCTACCATGGAATTGATAATACGGACCTTTTTGTATTTCTTCTTTTACTTTATCTAAGGAATTTATTTTCAAGATGATTGCAATATAGCTCATAAACACAATGCAATTTTTTTCTTAAGAACGTTAACTGCCCTATTTTCATACGCTTTCTCATGTGGATGTCCATATAAAAGTCACTTAGAAGGCATTCCATCTTTTAACGTCTGGAAGTTTAAGTGCTTGCTTGAAATAACTAGTCAAGCTGCTATGTTCTATCTTTGTACAAAATTTTTCAGCCGTGTGTCTCCATACCTAGGCGCATGTACTACTGTTGTTAATTCGAAATCATAGGCTAAGTACCTTTGTTCATGATCCTTCATCTTCCTTGATTCTGGCTTTTCTTTGCCTTCTTGAGGAATGCTTGCCCCAACACCTTCTTCTTGCGTACGCTTACCAAACTTCAAATTCTTTGTTGGGGTCAAGTACCTACCTCAACACTGGTGTAATGATCTAAAAGCTATTCCGTTTTCAAGCTTCATTTTGACATTCAACATTCCGCCATATTTTTCCTTTTATCTACAAAGTAATATGAAAACGAATTACGGAAAATCCCTCAATAAATGTCGTGTTGACTAATCCCATAAAGGATCGAATATCTACAACATTAAGGGTACTTGCCATTTCATAATTGTCTTGATTTTCTACAGAATCCACAACAATCCCCTTGCTTAAATGACATGGCTTAAGTACTAGATTTATATTTAAAGAAATCACATTTACAAACGAGGGTTTTGTGTTTTTCTTAGCATTTCGATTAAATCCTTAGTAGTCTCTATGTTCTTCACAATTTTAGGTTAGTTAAATATTGTCTATAAATATAAGTACAGTATCCGAGAAAAATTTGAAAATATTCCATGCATTAACGACATAAAAGGTTGTTGGTGCATTTTTTAATCAAGGTAACACCACAAATTCATATTGCTAAATGTCGTTATAGGCAAATCTGCAAGCCTGTTGTCTTGATTAAAGTTGTTGATATCGGATATTGAATATTTTGAAAACACTATGGCTCCATACCTTAATAAACATATCATCAATCTTGGTAAAGATGTTTGTTCTTGTTGTTAACTTGTTAAGTTGTCATAATCCATGCGATATGGTTCTTTCCCTTCTTCTTCGTTGCTGCTGGTGCTCCCAAAGGGGACACGCGGGTGAATACCCTTTTTCCTTCAGTTATTGTAACTGCATTTAATTCGAACAACTACTGATTATAATTGAAACCTTGACTTAGGATATCCTCCTGGAATCTAACTCTATAATAAAATGATATCATCTTGGTGGCGTACAAAAGGAATATTTTGAAGAAGCATCCACAAACTCTTGTACCAGTATGTTTCATCTAGGTTCTTTTCGCTATTAACGCCTTCACGAATACGCACTCATCCCTTCCTTATAAATTTATTCATTTGGGATGACATGTTGAACATATTCGATGACTTCTTGATTCCCTAATCTGTACGTGTTAGTCTTGCATTCTATAATAGATGATATTTTCTGCAGTCCACGAAGGTCAATGTTTTTCTAGCCAAAGCCCTTTTAACCAAAACATCATAGGACCCCTGTTGCTTGATCTCAAGTCCACATTCATATACCTTCTGAAATTCTAATATCAGTTCCAAATCTTAGCGATTGCCTTTCTTTTTGCACTCTATGTGTTACAACCCATACCAGCCTAAGTTTTTGAATTTTTGTTCTTTCCAATTTTACACATTCCACCTATTTTGGGACTAACAGTAACTTAGACTTTGTAGGTTTACTGAAAATTGAAGCAGTTGAGAAAAATAATTTGCCTTCCTGCTCAATCTGTTGTGGTGACTATCACATTGATCTCCATTATGCATTGATAAAGGGAATGTTTGCACTACATAACTTCTACCACCCAGGCTTCTGTAGTTTACCATGATGTCATTTCTTACTGCGATGTGTGGGTTTACAAATAGTGTACGGCCACACCCCCAACAATATAGGCTTCTCTCTGCAGGTAGGGTCCTTTGATGATTCGCCGTTGTTTCATGACTGTGTCGAGAATTCTTCAGGGTGTTAACACAAGCTCCTTTGAGTTTGAGCTTCTTTTACTACAATACTTTCTTGGCATATTTTCCAACCTTCCCTTTAGCCTTGGGTGGTAACTGTTGTGTTTTATGAACGCTTCGTCTATAGTTGCAGGATTTACAAATTCAATTCTCTCCTTTCATACATAGTAATGATAGTACTCAAAATATTTGCACCTTAGCCTTTTCCTCTCCAAGGTATGGAACATATCTGTGGAGAGGTGAACTTGGTGATATCTTTCATCTTGCAATCATCATCATTATATCATGTGAAATTATTGCTTTTCGATGTAGAAATATTACATTAAATGTATGCGAAATGTTCATGATGCATCTAAGTAACATGTTTTTCTCAATCTTTGAACATTATTTACTTCTTCCACCATGATGGCTTTCTCACTTTAACTAATATATGGCCAATACGTACAGGTCTTTGTTATTAGTACACACATGAGAAATACGTTTTCCATGTTTAATGTATGCCTCTTCACTTTCTCAGCTTCACCATCAAATGTTGGTTGTTTTGTTCAAAGCATCTCCCCTTGAGCTCTGCTACCTTTTAACTATTGCATTTTGTGATCACATTTAAATTTGGGATGCTTCATTGTAGTTTTGTTCTTGTTTCTTCACTAGGGTGTTCACCTCCCACTGCGTGGTAGTGTTTTTCCCTTGTTTTTTGTTCATCACCTTCTTGCATGTCACTGACGCACTAAGAGTACCAATGTCTCCTCTTAACCACTTCAATCCTTCGCATAATAGAATTATGTGCTTCTGATTGTCCTTTGCCATTTAAATATAACATTTAATTGCAACAATTATGCCATTCCATGGGATCGAGCTTCTTATGTTTTTTTATGTGTATTGCCTTGGATCATTATTTTAACTTTGATTTATTCCTTGATGGGTTGTGGTGACATGTGGTGCACATATATCAAGATATCAATTGTGCATACCTATGGTGGATATATTTGCTTATCTTTCCATAGGGTATATTCAGCATATCTAGTTTATCATATTTTTTCTAGAGCTCACCACGTCCCCATGTTTTGAATACCTATTCTTATTGTTTGCATCGTGACTATGTTCACAACACTTATTGTTAAATATGTACCATTTCCCTAATTTTAGAAGCTATGGTTGAACCTTCAATTTATTCAACGTTCTAATGACTTAATTATGGAATTTCTCGGTTGTCTTTCATGTTGTGTTTCAATTTCACTTTTATGATCATGGGTGGTGGGATAATTTCGCCTCTGTCTACATAAGGGATCTCATATAATTTCCGACTATCATAAAATTTTTTTATAGGAGTAGACGACGTGAAGTCATGTACTTGTTGCTATGTTGGAAAGTTGGAATTAATGTGGTGAGGATTGGATAGCTCATTGTGCTTTCCATGTTGATTTGGATTCATGGCCTTTTGAGGATTTAAAGCCCGAAATGTGATCCTTTGTCTTGGTTTGTTCAATTCTAAACACTTCGAAATTTGCACCCTTACATTTTTATGTTAGTGGCATATGAGTTCATTAATCACGCCGGATCCTGGAATATGATTTGATACCATGGAAATCGATTTCATTAATTTTTCATTTGTAACTTGACGACGTACGAGTTCTTTTTTTCCCAATTCGATAAATGCTTGCATTCATGGATGCGAAGACAAGTGGACGATGTGAATAGCTATGTCGAATAAAGGTTTTGTTGTTGGGTTTAACGAATCATGTTAACTTCTTGAGTTTTAATTGGAAAGTGTTCACGCTCTTCATTTTCTCTTGATCAACTCTACACAATTGAGAGCTTGTGATAAATACTCTCCCATGCAGTGTCACCATTTTTCTTGATTTCATCGCCATTTAGTGTATGAATTCCATCGTTCGGTTTTTGTTTGTTTCACATTCTTTAAATTTAAAATATAACCATCTCCCCCTGACCACCCAAAGTTAAGCCTACGGTTGATTATCGTTAACCTATTTTGGCTTGGTGTTGTCCCCATCGGTTCTAGACAGTTAAGGCTTCTTGTTGACCCTTGATGGGTGAAATTTCTTCATGTTTTTTCCCATATTTCGTATTGGTTTATTCATGAGTTTTATCTGGTTCTCTGAGAAGTCACTACACGAGCCGCCACATTGATTTTTGGAAGAATTTATCACGGGTTTGTTTTATTACGTAGGCATTTTCTGTCTCCTTTTTCACTTTCTCGGGGTCGTATTTGGTAGCAGAGACCCTCAACTCTCGAGTAGCCTTATTTTATTGTATGCTCATTTCCCACATCCTATATTATGAATTTTTCAGTTCCTAACAGTGTCTCATGTCAACCTAAACTTTGTTGCAGGTAGGTTCAAATCTCATCAAAGGTTTTCCTCAATGGTATTTGATGGTTTAAATTACTTAACACGTACGTTATACCTTTGGATTTCAGGTCGGTATCCAAGCCATCCTGAGTCGAGGTCGTGACCTAGCTTGCTGCGTTGTTGTTATACGAAATTTATCTAGACACTTCTTTGGTTCTTTTCTTATTGTCAACAAAAATTTTCTACGTAATAAGGATTTATGCATAGCTGAATTGTTAACAATTTTATGAAATTAATTAATTAACTCTATAATATTATCGAGTGTCAGGTAACCTTATTTAAGTGGTTTTGGTGGTATATATATATTTTTCGGTATCCAGATTTCCGTCATTAGTGACGGATCTTTAGTATTTTTCTAGTTTCAGTTTCTATATTTGTCACCTTTTCGAGGTGAAATGTTTTTCCTTGAAATTTTTATTTGTAAATTTTATAAGTTTGCCGGTCTTAATTTTCCTTTACCCAGCAGTTATCTCACTGGCTAGTGATGAGCCATTTCGAACTCTACGGTCTTCTACATGGTTAGGTCTATATTCTCATGTTCAGTACATGTTGGCTATCATAAGCTATTTGGTCAGGAATTAGATAGATAAATGTATCAATGCTTGTTAAGAATTTAATTTCTGAATCCTTCAGGCTTTTTCATGGTTATGTATCACAGGTTGAGTTTTCTTTCCTATCAAATAATTGTTCCATGGTGTAGCATGGTTTTAAATAGGTTCCAACTAGTTTCTTGTCTCCTAACGAGTGAAAAGGTTCTATCATAATCATCATCTTATTTTTTTACTGTGTCCTCTTTATTAGCTTTTACTATTGCAACTAGATTTTCCTCTTATACTCATGCTTCAATAATTCTACCAATTGCACATATAAATTTAATTAGCGCTAATCAACCTGGTTGATGTAATAGTTCTTATCACTCAGCTTTCTTTCATTTATTAATCTCAGCTTCATGTAAATAGTTTCATTATACGAATATTTGTTAGTAATATATTGCTAATTATGGTGAAATTTACAAATTTATCATTATATTTGTTGTGTTAACTCCTAGATAGACTAATCTCATGGTTATTTTCCCCGCCAATGCTTGAAGTCTTTCACTTTGTTCTGTTATGAAATTAGATTGATACATGTGGAATTAATTTCTATCACTTGATAGAGAAATTCTTGTATAGATGGTGTATTTGCTCTAGAACATCATGTGTTTCACCCATTTTCTATACAACTCGAATTACGGTTCTGTACGACTGCTACTTTCTAAATAATTGTACGGGGAATCTCATCTTGCTTTCTCATAGGTATACATATCAAATCATTGTATTATAATCAAAAAGGACAATTAATTCCTAATTTATCTTGTGGGAATATGTATCCTCGATTTAAACAAACCTGGTTTTAAGTTACGCTAGATTCTCCTCACAATTCACAACTATGCAAAATTGAGGGTAAATTCCTTTATTTAAGATGCAGTAAATGGAAGGACTAGCAAAATCAACATCCAACTGGAACAATTGTATCAATTTACAACATTAAATGTGTATTCATGCAACTTCGGGGCCATATCCTTTGTTGAGATTGACCATATCTCAACCTTAGGTTAATACATCTTACGAGAACTCTACCCCAATGAAGACAATATCTGAAGCAGACGACCTCTAATGCGGCCCCGGGACTGGCTTCAATGGCTTTTTCTCCTAAAGCCTATTTCTAGTGCAACGTCCCGGAATATCGGGATGCTTTTCTTCTGTTTTCCTAGGCTTCCCTATTTAGGAAAAACTACTTTTCACGACTTTTTACCTCTTCCCAACTACTCTCCCATCGTGGAAACTAGATTTCCTCAAAATCTAATTTGGAAATAAATTATTTCAAGGATTTTTGAAAGATTTGTGGGGAAAGTATTTTATCCATCCTCATGGATTTAGCAAGTGATCTCATAATAATTCTCATTTTGGTCAATACGCAATTATTTTTATTCCATTTTTTTCAAAATTAAATATTTAATTATGTAAAATACTCGTCATTTGGGGTCCACTCCCCTTAGGTTAATTCAAATGTCTAGCTTTGAAAGATAAACTAGGGGTGTTACCCCTTATTCCCACCTCGTAAACACGAGTCCTCAGTCAATATCTAATTAATAGGTTCATTTTTCAAACAAAAATGGATATTTTTCCATCATTGACTTCTCTTTCCCGGGCAGCTTCTTGGTAAAGTGCTTCTTTGCACCTTTACTCTTGCTACCGTTGATTATATTCAATTTCTTCCGACTCCAATATTTGAAGCGGTTGGAAGGAACTCCCTTACGGTTCCACCTTGTCACATTTCAATCAACAATGTGAGAAGCATCATGTATATATCTTTTTAATAATGAAACATGAAACACATCATGAACTTTAACATGGGCGGTAAGGCCGACTTGTAAATAACGGTCCCACCCTTTCCTAATACTTCAAAGGACCACAATATCTGGGAGCTAGTTTTTGCAACTGACATAAGTGTGCTCTTTTTGGGTTTAATATGCAAATACATGTTCCCCCACTTTTAATTCTCGATGTACTCTCTTCTTATCGGCCCATAGTTTTAAACGATCTTGTCTTTGTCTTGATGTTTCTTTGTATTTGTTTGTAATTCTTTCCATCTCTTGTACGCTTATCTTGGTCCCAACATTAGCTTATCCTGAGGTGGCTCCCGACTCGAGTATGACATTTCCTTCCATGGGAAGTGCCTCAAACAGGACTCTGGCTGATGGAGGATTGATAGCTGTTATTATAGAAAAATTCAACTAAATGCAAATAATCTTCCCACTTTGATGAATCTATCCATCACATACATTCTCGGCATATCCTCCAAAATCTGATTAGTTCTCTGTCGACCGTCGGTCTGGGGTGATGACGGTAATAAAAATTCAACTTAACATACCTCCCAAATAGACCTTTCCAAAAAGTGCGCTGTAGACTTAGCATCTCTATACGGAAACAATCATCTGGGACGTAATCTTACTGTCTCTTTTGAAACACATACGCTACTTGGGTACGTCTTGAAAGTAGTTCTCTTGGTGTTGCAGAAATTGTCGACTTTTGTTAAAGTGTCTACTACTACCATCTTGAATCATGTTGGTATTTAGTTTTGGGTATCACACAATATCAAATCTATAGAAAGCGTATTTTCCCATTCCCGATGCCATGATAAATAAAGGATTTGGGGCAAATGGGATCACTGCAGTTCATTAACTAATTGAAACTCCGTACATCTAGCTAAATATTGCATTACATCTCTTTTCGTTACCGGAAAAAACAACTTCTTTTTCGTATTTAACATTTTACGATATCCGGGATGCCACCGCATCTTAATTGTTGTGATATTCATCTAGAATATCTCTTTCAAGAGACTCCACATTGAGATATAATCTTTTTTGTAGCAGTTAAGCACGAACTTTTGAGTGTAATCAGCCATCTCCTTCTTTAGTAGTTTCACGTAGTGTTTCCATAATTTAGATCTTGAAAAGTACTGTTTGCCTTTTTCACTAGATCTTCTAAATCAAAATCACTTTACTTCCAATACTATTTATATATTGGCAGAATTTATATCCAAAGCATCCGCCCAATTTTTATTTTATATACGATATGTTTTATGTCCATATCAAATTCACTTAAAAAGACATCCATATGGCTTCATCTAGCATTCAAATCAGTTGGGAAAAAGAAATATTTAAGACTAATATGATCGGTCATCAATGTAAATTTTCTCCCAGAAGACTAATTATTAGCCACACACATCTTCAAGAACGAATATGACCAACTCCAAATCATGTACTCTGATTCTGTTCCATGTGTCTTAGGTTTCCTAGATTCATATACATGCTTGAATTTTTTCTTGCTGAGACTCCTCCCAACCTCTCTACGGGCATACATTGCATACAAAAAAATTCTTTATCAGGATACGCAATTTTCAATAGGGGTGACAGTAGTTTTAATTTTAATTGTTCAAAAGCTATTTTGGCACTTTTCAATCCACTAAAATTTGACTCCCTTTCTTTTAGTGAGTTATGGGGTGTACTGCTTGAAAATCTTTCTGGAAATGCACGATAATAACTACAATCCCCATGAATGAATCTACTTTCTTGAAACATACATTGGTACAAGCCATTCTTTAATAGCCTTTATCTTTTAGGAGGTCAACACAAATGTAACCCTTGTTTAGAAATAATATGACCCAAGTATTGGATCTTGTCTGTAAATTCACATTTCTTGAATTTGGCATATAAACAGTTTTTCTTTAGAAGTTTGCAATACTATCCTCAAGTGCTCTTTGTGTTCTTCCTCACTTTTTGAGTAAAATAAAATATCATCTATGAACACAAGTATGAATTTATCAAGTACTTATTTAATACAACGTTCATTAAGCACATAAAGGTGGCGGGGGAATTTTCGACAAAGGTAGGACTACAAATTCTTGATGACATACGGTTCAAAAAGTTGTTTTGCTAATGTCTTCTTCTTTAATTGAATTTACCGGTAGTAACGGTCCTTAGATAAATCTTAGAAAATCTGTGCAACTCCTCTTACACGATCAAAAAAGATCATCAATTCAAGGCAAAGGGTATCTATTTTTTGTTGTCAGCAATGGGTGGCAGTAATCAATGCAAATTCTAAGGTTCCATCCCTTCCTTTTCACAGTGATCTTGAGGTGCTCCCCAGGAGACACACTAGGTCTAATATAAACCCTATCCATGATTCTTACCGGTTAAATTTTGCTAATTCCATGAGTTCGGGGGGGGATTCATTCGATAGAGCTCGAGGGGCTAAGTGTTGCTCCCGGCACTAAATCAATTGAAAATTCAATCTCTCTTTTGGGGGGAGAGATGAGGAATCTCCTGCGATACTTCCTTAAACTCTCTTACTACGTGAAAGCATCCATCATATTTTCTTCGGTTTTACGTTACCGTCTTTCACTACATGTCTTTGCATAGACTTGGTATCCTTTCCTAGTTGTTTGTTTTAATTATAGGTGTTGATATTTTGTCTTGCGAGAGATGGGTTTAGTTCCTTGAGGCAATGGTTTCCTTTTTCATCTATGCAATGCAGAGTTTTATCCCAACAATTCATCATCGCCTTTCTCTTTTTCCGGCCCGGAAGGTCCATTCCTATCGGCGAGGTCATATGAACCTAATGGAAGAATGTTTAGATTCAGTGCAGTTTGAAAATCATTTAATTTAATTAGTGTTTGAGTAACTTATGAGATTTACCTTCCTTTTCAATATAGTGACTGTTGGACCAACCAATTTCTGAATTTTTTTGAGTTTTGAGATTGCATTCTACGATTTTTGGACTAATGTAACTCAAAAACTTTTCAGATCGATAAAAATGTGATTGGTCGAGAAATCTTCCTCCATTTCAACCATGGTAGCTTGGTGTTGCAACATTAAATTTTCAAGGCTGCCTTTGATAGTAGGTATGTTCTTGCTATGTCATTTACTATGGTAGCTTCTGCGATCTCTCTGTAATCATCTGAATGTTTAAATTGGAGCAATCCCTCAAAATGTGGGGTTCTCCACATCACAACATTCCAAGGTTCTCTCATTTTGGCTTGTGTCTTCATACTTATTTCATCATCCATTGTTTGGAGACAATTTATAGGAGGCTGAAATTTTGTTTGACTTTATTTTGGTTTATTAAACTTTCCTCACGATGGTCACATACCAAAATTCCTTAAGTAAATTTGGTTTTTAACATTTCTTTCCTTTAATTTCACCTTTATTTATTAGCCTTTTTCATATAAATGCTTTCCTTTAAGCTAGCATTAGCATAATCTAGCTTTTCCTCTTTATCGTCCATAGCTTTTGAGTTATCAAACTACGATCTTCTCTTTGTCTACAACGGGCAAGCAGGTTCAGAAACCTTTGCACCTTTGCCTTCTCTTCACGGATGTAAGGGACATGTCTCAACGATTTTTAAACTTAGTGACAAATTCATCAATAGTAATTTGTCGGTCTAACTCATGAAATTCCTTTGCTTTGTCATCATAATAACGTTCATTTAAATAGTGGTTTTTAAACTTAACCTGGAAATATTCCCAGAAATGGCAAGTATTTTCATCGTACTTGCATGAACCATTTTTCGTCTCCTCACCACAAGGTAGCCTTACCTTGAAGTGGTAGAACGACTAATACGGCTTTCGGTTAGCACTGTATTGTAGACTTGAAAATACTTAATCATGTTCTTCTTCAAGCTTGACATCTTCCTCCTTCTCCCCATCGCAGGAGGGGCTTGACCTTTCGGAATTCCCTTGTAATTCCTTTTTCTGCTCATACGATGCCTAGGCATCATCTTCCTTAGACTCATCGGTCTTCCTCTTTCCCGGAGCAACCACCTTCTTGGCCATTCCAGCAATTTAGTTCTCCCAGTGAGCTTTTCTGCTACGGCGGTTTAATGACAATCTTTGTCATTCGCTTCTTCGCTCAGCCATTTTCATTATAAACTTATTCAACATAGCCATCACTAGGCGTTTAAGGATACGGTGTATTATATTCATCATACATATCGACATAAATTTCACTCACCATACGCATTCCCGGCACCACCGTACACTACACAACATGAATCGGTAAATAAACACATTTTCCAACGGTAATTCATTTATACCATGAGCACACACAACAACAGCCAATTTTGTATAACATGGGCCTCTTGATACCATTTGTAATGTCTCCTCTTAACCACTTCAAATTTTTTTTCCTTGTACCGTAATAGAATTATGTGCTTCTAATTGTCACTTGCCATTTAAATAATTTTAATTGCAACAATTGTACCATTCCATGGGATCGGTTTTCATATGCTTTTTTTTATATGTGTACCTTGGATCATTATTTTTAACTGGTTATTCCTTTAGTAAGGTTTGTGGTGACTTATGTGATGCACATATATCAAGATATCAATTGTGCATACCTATGGTGGATATGTTGTGTACGTCACATAGAATTATACTCATATGTAATTCCATCCATATTTCTTTCTAGAGCTCACCGTCTATGTTTAAGACTTCCTATTCTTATTGTTATCGTGACTATGTTGCTGTTATTCAAATGCTTGTACCATTCCCCTACTGTTTAAGAAGCTATGGTTGGACATCGAATTTATGATTTGTAATAATTAATTCGATTTGCATAACCTTTCTCGATTGTCGTTCATCTCGTTTAATTTCGCCTTGCAGTCATGGTTTGATGGGATAATTTCTGTTCTCTTGTCTATAGGGATCTCGTATAATTTCCATTATGACCAAATTTTTTTATGGGAGTAGACGACATTGAAGTCGTCGTACTTATTTTTTACGTTGGAAAGTTGGAATTAATGTGGTGAGGATTGGATAGCTCATCGTGCTTTACACATCAATTTGGATTCATGGCCTTTTGAGGATTTAAAGCCTGAAATATGATCCTTCGTCCCGGTTTGCTCAAGTCTAAACGCCAGCGTTGCACCCTTACATTTTTATATTGGTAACACATATGAGTTCATTAATCAACGTCCTGGAATATGATTCGAAGAACCATGAAATTGATTTCAATTAATTTTTCATTTATAACTTAGATAGTGTCTGAGAGTTCTCATTTTTTCCCAATTCGATGTAGTAGCATCCATGGATGCGAAGACAAATGGACAGTGTAGATGCTTCTACATAACGGATAGGGTTTTATTCGTTGGGTTTAATAAGATCATGTTAACTTCTTGAGTTGCAATTGGAGGTATTATTTGGCTCTTTGTTTCTCTTCGATCGACTCTACAGTCAGAGGCTTGATGTCAAGCTCTCTCCCTTCGAAGCGTCACCATTTTTTTCAATTTATACATAATTACGGTATATGAATTCCATCATTCGGTTGTTTTATTTCCTCATTCTTTAAATTTAAAAAATGTCATCTCATCCACCCAAAGTTAGACACTACTGGTTGATTATCGTTGATTACTATTTTGGCTTGGTGTTTATTCTATTAGTTCCGATTAGGTTAGCGCTAACATTGACCCTTGATGGTGAAATTTCTTCTTCACGTGTTTTCCGTAACCTTCGTGTTGATTTCGTTCGCGGTTGCTGCGGATTTCTCCGCAAGAAGTCACTACACGAGCACGCCATCGATTTGTTGGAAGAAATTTATCCTGGGTTTGTTTTTTAAGCGAGCATTTTATACATACTCCCTTTCCTTTCTACGGGTACGTATTTGGTAACGCACTCAACTCTCGGTAACCCTTGTTTATTATCTTTATTATGATCGGTTCGTCCTATATTATGAATTTTCCCGGTTATAACGATCTCTCATGTCGCCCTACTTTTAAAAAAATTTGTTGTAGGTAGGTTCGAATCTGCATCCCAGGGTTTTCCTCAATGGTATTTGATGGATTTAAAAATTTACTTAGCTTAACGTCGTTATACCTTTAGTTCAGGTGGGTATCACTTTCGTCCTCGATCAGTACGTGACTAGCTTGCTCGTTGTTGTTGTACGAAATTTATCTGAACACTTCAAGTTCTTTTTGTGTGTCAGCAAAAGTTGCCCTATACGTAATAAGTTATGCTGAGAAGCTGGGGCCATTAACAATTTTGTAAATTCCCGAATTAATTAACTGCGTAATATTATCGGGAGCACTACGATAGCCTTATTTACATAGGTAGTTTTCGAGTTGAGTATATGTATATTTTCGAATGTCCATTTATATCATTAGTGACATATCTTTTGTGTTTTATAATAGTTTTCAGTTTCTATATTTATGCTAATACTCGGTGAAAATGTTTTTTCCTTAATTTTTATTTGTAAATTTTATAAGTTTTGACCTTAATTTTTCCTTGTAGTTATCTATGGCTAGTGAGTCATTTTGAATACATATGTGCATGGTTAGGTCTATTCTCATGTTAAATTGCATAACGATGACATCTCATAAGCTATTTGGTCAATTAGATAGATCGATAATATCCATTGCTGCTTATTGGGTAGTTCACGAATCCTTCGAGTTTTCATAGTTATGTCATAGTTGAGTTTTCTTTCCTATCAAATAGTTTTTCCATAATTTAGCATGTGGTTTTAAACGAGTTCCAGCGCGGTTTTCTTGTCTCTGTGAGGTAAGAAAGTTCTGTCTTAATCATCATCTTATTTTTAAACGTGCTCTTTATGCTTTTCTTGTTGCAACTAGATGTTCCTCTTATACTCCTTCTTCAATATTTCTGCCAATTCTTTATATAAATTTTAATTAGCTAATAAACCAGTTGATGTAATATTTCTTATCACTCAGATTTCTTTCATTTATTAATCTCAACTTCATGTAAAAAATCATTTGTTATCTTTTGAATATTTGTTGGAAGCCTCCTTCGTATGGTGTGGACTACTCTCATGGTTATTTCCATTATTATTTGATCTTTACTTATTTCACAGTATAGAAATAGATTGATACATGTAAAATTAATTTCTATCATGCTTGTTTGTGTATAGATGGTGTATTTTCTCAAGAACATCATGTGTTTTCACCCATTTACTATACAACTTTCAGTTACGGTTCATATGTTTCTAACTTTAAATAATTGTACAAAGAATATCATACTACTTTCTCTGTGGAGCCAACCATATCGATTCATTTCAATTAAATCCAGAATGATTAAAGTTAAATTCCTAATTTATCTATGAAATATGTATCCTGGAACAAGCAGCCTTTGGTTTAGAGATTACTGCTGGATTCTCCTCTACATATTTCTATTTCTACCTTCTTTCTAAGTGAAGGTATTCCTTCTATTGATTCTATTAAATGGAAGGACTAATAGTCTAACATCCAACTGGAACAATTATGCATTACCAATTTTATACAACATTAATGTCATTGTACGACTTGAGACATACCCTTTGTTGAAAGTTGACCGACCTCCCAACCTTAGAGAGTTCTTACGTATACGAGAACTCACCCAAAGATGAGACCATCTTCTAGAACGAGACCAACCTCTAATCTGTTCAAGACTAGCCTAATAATATTAAGCTTTGCTCCCCAAAGCACTTCCTGAGTGCGTCCCGAGTGTGAGTGATTTTCTTCTGTTTGCCTGGGCTTCCCTTTGTTGGGGACTTTTAAGGCGCTGCCTTTTCCATCTTTTTACCTCTTCCCAACTGCTCTCACATCATTGGGGAAACTAGATTTTTTCTCAAAATCTAATTTGGAAATAAATTCTTTCAAGGATTTTTTGAAATATTTGTGGGAAAGTATTTTCCTTTATCCATCCTCATGGATTTAGCAAGTGATCTCATAATTCTCATTTTGGTCAATCTGCATAGAATTATTTTATTTATTTTTTCAAAATTAAATATTTAATTACATCCATAAAATATTAATCCATTTGGGGTCCACTCCCCTTAGGATTAAAGTTCAAATGTCTAGCTTTGAAATAAAACATAAACTAGGGGTGTTAAAACTAGGGTGTTCCACTTCTTGGTTTTTCTTTTCTTTGAGGCTCTTTAGTATCTATTCCTACTCTTCCATTAATCGTTCAATCTCCCTTCGAACTTGTACCATCTCTTCCTATATTTTTTGTACTATATTCAATAGGAAACTAGTTTGATGTTGTTGTTCCTCCAACAGTCTACTTGTTTGTTGGTGCTGATCGACACTCAACTAAACCCACATCTCAGGGCTCACTACTGGTTGTGTTTGGGGTTCCCCGGTGTCCTCGAGTGCCTGTTGCGTTATTCCCATCCTAATGATATTTCCTGTTATATTTCTATTCTGTGCATTATTATACACACAACATAAATTGTTATTTGACCCCTAGGGTCCCAGCATATGAACGCTACTCTGATACCACTTGTGACATGCATACATAATAATTTGAGCATATGGATAAAATTCTGTACATTACATTCCAGTGTCATATTAACTCCATATAATTCCAAATCCCATGGTTTAAAAATAAGATTCTTATTTAATGTATGGGTAAAATTCTCGCCTATACATTTTAACCTTTGCCATGATATTTGCTTATTGTTTCATATGTTATGATTTAAAAAGGTTTATACATCTATCCATTTCATTCAGCTCTATTCTGATTTTTAACGTTCACCATCCATGGAAAATATTATTGACTTGTTTCAGCAAGGCTTCGTTAGCAGCATGAGCTGATAAATTAAATGTGGGTAGGTACCGTGATTAATTTCTGAGCAATTGTAATATCTCCATGATATTGTGTGGTTAAATGTTCTTAGGTTGCTGGATATCACTTTTTATCTTAGACGGATCCATGGTTCACATTTGAGAGAATGACTTCATATACTTGTGACTCTAAGGGTTTCTGCCATTTGTTGATGTTCGGTGTCGGTTCACCTTCACTCTTTCTCTGAGATTTTTTCTTACACAACAAGGGTTTGAGCTCCAGCTCTGCAGAACCATACTTCATCCTAAATCCTTAGCTAAACCCATGGCAAGGAGCTTGGACGTTGCAACATGGCAAGAAGGTTCCTCTCTTCAACCATTGTGGCATATCAAATGGTGATCAACCTTTGTCTCAATGCCTTTTCACGTGTTCTTCCACAACTATTTTCTTCGTTCAGGTAAAACCTTCATGATTCCAGCGTTGTTCTGCTTTAACACATGGTTTTCCTACTTACAATGTATTAAAACCTTGACAGTTTCCCCGTGCCTAATATCTGATCTTTCTCCTTGATGTTGAAGGGTTAGGTGCTCGGAAATGCCACATCGTTACTTATTTTAGAGGTTTGCTTCGTTACGATTATGGTTCTTCTTAGCTAAATTACACAATGCATTTTAAAGGAAAACCCTTATCATTCAATTTTCTCATTGTTTGATGACAGGTCAGTTCTTTCTTGGATTGATAAGGTATTCAACTTTCTATGGTCAAAAGGGATGTTCCAGCTACCCTAGGTTCATGGCTAATGAGACTAATTCCTTATAGGTACTTCAATGTTTCTCACTGACCCATTTGTCTTATCTGCCTCGAGCATTCTCCTAATTTTCATTAGGGTTTTTGTTTAGCCAGACACATCTCTTCTTATAAAGTTGAATATTGGCTTGAATGCCTTGTTTAGTTTTTTTATCTTTTGTAAAATTGTAAATAGATTTGGGACAAAGTCTGGCCAACCCTTGTGGCTCGGATAGTCTTCTCATTCACTATCTTAACGGTAGAAAATTTTCTGCAGGCTTAAAATTCTAAGAATTTACTGGTTTATTTTGCAAAGTTTGAATTAAAATAGGTTGCATAATGAAAAAAAATTTTATTGTGAGCTCTTGTTCTTTTTGGAAACAAATGATTCCTTTGGAAAATAAGAAAATATTCTTTTACGCTTTCAGTGAAGCTGTCCACAATGTTATTAAAATATGTTTAGTTTTTTCTTGAAACATTTTAAGATTAATAGTTTCTAAATTTCGTTGTGTTTGCCTCCCTATTTAATTCTTTAGAATGGATAGACATAGTGCTATTAACAAAGCTTTGAACCATTTCTCTGTTTACTTAGTAAATAAATGGCTTACTCTCTTTATAGAAAGTTAAATCTCAGTTTACATAATCTTCTTACTTTATCTCATAATAAAGGAAAAAATATTTAAAATTGATCGGACCATCTCTGACTTGTCCCACGTATATTTTAGTTTTATTGGTGGCTTTATCTTGAGTTTGGGGTTTCATCCTGTGCCCAAATTAAAAGCATGCTCGGTACCATTTGTTTAATATATGCCCAAAAAGTTCTACCTCTTTCCCCATAACGGAGTTATGCATAAATGTATTTCTTGTGCTTGTTAAATCATTGTCTATTATAAAATCTTGTATTTCTCATCTAAGTATCTTGTTTTATTTATTATTTAAATAATCTCTCAAAACTTTCTATGCTCGGTGTCTAGTTTCTCAGATAGTTTCTATCTTTTAATTTATTTGTTATGTTATTTTTCTTTAAGTAACACTCAGTCATAAAAAAGTTCTCATATATTTGACACACAACCTTCAATTAATATAGAAAGCTTGATCAGAAAAGTGTAGCAAGCATGTCTTTGAGTTATCTAAAATAAAACACTATCACTTTTCCCTTAAGTAAGATATTGTTCAAAATTGATACAACTCTCTTCTGTAACTAAACAATATTTAATTATGTACAGATAACCTGTAAACAATTCTTCCTGTCTAGCCAATTTTAGATAAACAATACTTACCTGAAAAATGTATTCGGATTTTGGTGTCAATCTACTTTGCGAAGTCTATTACAGCCTCCTCTTGCCCAGTGCTCCCCGAAGAGTCTGCGGGTTGACAATAGAATTTATATTGTGACCTCAGGACTCCAAGTCCAGTCAGTGCCAGAAAAATTCAGGAATATCCAAGTGAATTCCACTGGTCTCTACCAGCTCAAGAATCCTCACTCCTTCCTTTTCCCATGAACAGAAACCCCACTCCTCACCGGGATCAGTCTCTTATCCCCAGAGAAGCAGGTAACTGTTTAAACTGTCCAACAACCTTTCAGTTCTTGGAAACATTTACCAACAACCTTTTAACTTTTACTTTCCTTAACTAATTTTTATTATTCACAATTTACAAAAAAATATAACTTTTCCAGCAAAGTAATAATTGTCTCAGTCTTTTTCCTTAACAAATAATAAATGACATTTAACTAGTTAATCAACTAGTTAACATTAAATGCAGTTGTCACAAAAATAAAAATTTACATGTAACATTAAATATCATTTTAATCTATGTTCATATTATATCTATAATTTATTATGATTAATTAATATTAATAAATAAAAAATTATTTAAAAAAATAAAACTTTACACGTAACATTAAATATCATTTTAATCTATGTTCATATTATATCTCTAGTTTGTTATGATTAATTATATAATATGTATTTACTTAATTATTATTAGAAAAATAATACATGAAGTTTTTAATAGTGTTATATAAGAAATGTTGCATCCATGAATATAATGTTTAAATCATTTTTAAAATTTAAATATTAGAAGAAAAAAATAAATTAACTATTATGTAATTTAATCAAAAAATAGGAAAAAAATATTTTTATTTTGTAACATATTTATTTCAAACTCAAAGGTATGTTAAGTGAAAATTTTCCAATGGCATCCTTTTTTTTGAATAAGAGTGATGAGTAAAGATGTATCCATAGCAGTGACAAAATATTTTGTAAAAATTGAATCTCATTTAAATAATAATTATTGATAATGACCCCACATGGGGTGATTAGCGGAGATAGGGGTAACGTGCCAGTGCTCCACTTGGCTACTAAGTAGGGAGGCATGGCAACACACCTTCTACAAATGTAATAACATGAGAGTAATCTCACAATAAGCTAGCTTCATCACTGTTTATGGGATGTTGTATGGTCGAGAAGGGTGGCTCCAAGCATGCGAGGAGAAGGATCTTGAAGTTGAGCATGGTAGAATTAATGCACATAGTGGGGTTGTAACCCATTACATAGTGGCAGAAAAGTGAAATAAATACTTGGTTGAGGAAAAAACAAGGGAATTACGGAGAATATAGATGGATAAATATAGGGTATTTTATAGAGAGCACAGGAATTCACTGCCTACGACCTCGGTGTGAAGGAAGTATGTAGTCTTCTATTTGCAGGGCAATGATAGGTTGATACTTCAAACCCATGGTGAATGTTCGAATGAGTGTGGCTGCCTTGGGGCTCAGTTGGAATGTGAAGCATGGGAACATGAAATAAAGGCAACAACGACAAAGTGAAATGAATAAACCTTACACCTCTCTAGGTAACTTCCATTTTGATGCTTAGAATATTTCTACTCAGTCTGCTTGTGGTTTTCTCTTGATTCGATTCTTTCGAGGAATACTCTTTTTCTCTGTTAGTTATTTGGGGACAACTAGTAATTATATAGTTGTAGTTTCCCCTCTATTAAGCCATATGGGGAGTAATGTGCATTTTCTACCAAGAATTTGGTTTCATACTCATGTAGTAGGAATCTTATGCTCTTGAATTGTTTGTTTTTATTCATGCTTTATGGTGTATTGTCTCCTTATTTCCACTATGTATTGGTGTAATTCTCTTGGTATTATCAATTTCTTTACATGTTAGGGAAACTGGGTCTAGTATGAATATTTCCTTGGTGAAAGGGGAAATTCAGTAAGGGGGGGCGACCCCAGATACGGATCAAGACAACGACATTGTCCTCTGTGTGAGGGATGATTAGAAATTGTGGTTGTGTTTTGTTGTAGTTGTGAGGGATGTGTGGTGCCTCAATTACACTTTTATGGGCCAAGGTCTAAAGGTAGGCTGGTCCGACAAGTAGTTGAGTATAGCTGGGAGAAATTGTGTTTGCAAATTTGGTGGTGCATGGAGTATGTGACGAAATCTAGCTGGGATTTGGCCCTCTAGTCAGGGTTCTTTGTTGGCCAGAGACGATACCAATTATCAAGTAGTAATGGGTCAATTGAAAGCATGTTGGACTAAGGGGAGAGAGGATCCTCTGGTGTAGAAAAAATTTCATTTTTTAGCTTTGATTGTTGATATTGTCTTTATCCTGCTTGGAAAGAGAAAAGAGGGTTTGAATACTAAGAGGAGAGAACTCAGAGAGGTAGCTTGAGGATACAGGAAAAAGTGGCAACATTTTCAACAAGGTATTTGGAACACACCCCTGTGCAAGTACACAGAGAGTTGACTAGGTCTAAAGGGGTAGCTTCTTCTCAAGGAACTTCCCTTTCAGACTTCAAGGTGGTGTGAGAGTGGAAAAATTGGATATTGAATATTGGGAACACATGCAGTAGATAAAATCAATATCTACAGACAATAGATATGTATAGGAAAATAAAACTCCTCTTGGGACACCCACTAATGGATAATCAAGAGTCTAGAAGGGATATTCTACAAACCCTGAATAATTTCCGAATGAATCACAGTGATTTCATGTTGGAAAATATAAATAAAAAACTAACAAGGATCAAATCTCTCTAAATATAAAACTTTCCTCAAATTTTACATTTAAAAAAAAATACACTTAAAAAACTTTAATCAACACTTAGCTAAACCCATAAGCATATATATTTTAAAATAAGAATTCCATAATTTTAATTAGAAAAATTAAACTAGTCTGAAAAATTATGGACATAACAAAATGGCACCATTAAAAATGTCATCCTAATGTTCAAAAAGTTTTGCACAAATACCCAGGTTATGAGCCTCTAAAAAAAACTCAATAAAAATATTCAAAGTGTTTTGCACAAATATCTGAATCATGAAAAAAATCCCCCAAAACTATCATAACCATGGACAACATATAGAAATACACCATTCGATATCTACGAGGGTGGAACAAAGCACACATGGAATTGCACTGATGAAATGAAATTAGGGCATACAATAAAGGAAAATAAAGTAGGCACAATGAATCATATTAATTCCTATACATAAGAAATACTAAACATCATAATTAGAATTCCTATGCTATCATGATTCTAATTCCTATGATTGTGGTTGATGTGGGATGTAGTAACACTCACAGCCGACTACCAATCAAAGATAAATAAGAAGTAATCAGTTGTGGAAGAGGAAAGTTGGTAAAGTGCCCATTTTTTCACGTAAATAATGAATTAATTCAATAATATAGGCGAAAAAAAAAATACTTATTCATGCCCTCACCATGGTGGAAGAGAGGGAAGGGGGGCACCCAACCTAGCTCAACATGACCATAAATATCATGCGTCCCAGTAAGATCGACATTACCAGCCAAGCCAGCCATAAATTCCTGAACAAAAGGCTTAGGTGATTTTGACACAGGTACATACTATGGATTGGGAACCGAGGATGGTCCAATTACAACACGGGTAGCCATTAGAGGCGAGAGAGAAAGGAGTTTAATCCACATATGTAATATAATATTAAGTTTCATGCACCTACTAAACATGAATTTCTTTTGTACCCCATAGAAAGGAAGTATATGTCCCCACAACATTAACTGCTACTTCTCAATTTTGCTTAATAATCGGCTCGATACCCTTCAACTCAATACCCTTTTCTGTGAGGCCACCTCTTCCTAATTTCCATCCAAAACAGTGTACTCTTTTCACATAATATTGCTTATTTTATTCACAAAACAAAGACTCCAATGGGGCACCTGGCTCATTGAATCATCCTCCTCCTTCTCCCCTTCAAATATCGTCTTGCATCCATGGTGGGTACATTCGATACAGTTCCTTATTTTGCTATGAAACAAAGCTTTATTCCCATAGGATCTTGATCTTTGTGGTGAGTTCAACACCATTATCAAATGAACGTGAGATAATGGGTGATGGTCGATACTCCCAAGTCCCCTTAATAATTTTACATGAACTAAAATTTCAAATTCACAACCTAATACCTAATGGACAAGAATGGAAAGTTGCCAGAAATTAGAGGACTTCAATAGAAAATTTTATGTAGTGAACGATCACGTATTTATATTATGACATTTCCAGCTAAATGAAAATAAACTTCTAAAACATCGCTGAGTAATAGGGTTATCAAACGGTGGGTATATATATGTTATCAATTTCTGGAAGAGAAGGTTGGGGTTTTACGACGATAGGATTTGATTGGAGTGTGAATACAATTTAGTCAAAATTTGACTTAGGACCGATGTGTATGTTAAATAATTAATCACCAGTTAAGAATAAATTTCTATAGGATTATTTTGTAGTTGGTTAAGTTGTTTCTAAGTTGTCACTGTCAATCTATACATACATACATACATATATATATATATATATATATATATATATATATATATATATATATATATATATATATATATATATTCATACGTAATAAAACAAGTGGTGTGTGTTTCTCATTAATTTTTTGTTTGGCTTCTCTGTCTTCTTAAATTTTTTGTAGTATCAAAGCGATTCACTCAGCAAACCAAGTTAGGATTTCCATTTCTTGATAATTAAACATAGTATTTGTTGTTTGAAGAATGGCATGCTACGGCTAATGAGAGCTGCGAGAATGAGTTACCCATCCCCAATTTGATTCGGAAAATTGATTTAGGGTGAATTTTTCCTCGAGATCTAACATTGGGGAGGAAAGAAGAGTAAGACGGCTGATGACAAGAGGTCTACGACCAAATAAGAGAAAGATGGATTGAATAGAGATGAGCATTGGGGTTCTACCGAAGATTTTTTTCCACTGTACAAAGTATCGGTTTTTTTTGCTGTTGCTAACAAAACCACAATTGATTCACATGACGTCACTGTCAGAAATAGTTCCAGTTTGATGTGAGTTATTATTTTTTGTTCGATTTCCTTCCCATCGTGCACTAACAAAGCCTGCACTCCTGATTGGGTCCTGATCCAGAATTTTCTGCGGAGAATTCTACCCTACAAATAGAAAGAGAGTGTCAACAATTATGACACACTCATCATGAGATGCTAGGGTTGACGACAGAAGGACCACTGGTTTTCTTTCTGTTGTAACTATTTGTCCTTTCATTTTGATTGTTGTTGGTTAAGAAGTTGCGCATTGTGTTTCAGCATGGGGTTTTTCACTGCCAGTATGAATGGGATAGTGGCCTCCTACCAACAGTAGGTCATCGTGATCTATTCCTTCCCTGCCTTTCTCCCTAGATCATAGCCAAAAATTTATATTGTTTTTCTGAGGCTTTTAACGGTGCAGAGTCAGAGTGAGACTTTTTATTTTTATTTTTATTGCAATATTTACTTTAATCATGGATTCAACAAGTTAGTTTGTAATTCGTATCCTTTTATTTAGTGGGAATAATTATGATTTTGGGAGTCTTAAAATGCAAGCATGCTTACAAGGCTTTAGTTGTTGGGAAACTGTAGAATTAGGGTTCACAGAACCTGATGCAAATGTAATTGCTGCTATGAATGCTACTAAAAGAAGAAAATTTTGATGAAACTACACAAAAATAAGGTAGAGATAATTATTTCATTTTAAATTCCTTACATGACTCTATTTTTCCTAAAATCACTCCTGCTAAGACTGCTAAATCAATATGGGATATACTTAAAGTTGCTTATCAAGGTAATGAGAAAGTAAAGATGGTGAAATTACAAAATCTTAGAACATAATTCGAAACACTTAAAGTGAATAAATCAGAAACAATTGATTAGTTCATGACTAAAGTTATGGGTGTTTTTAATCAACTTGGGATGAATGGTGAAGAACTAGAAGATCAAAGAATTGCTAAGAAGGGTCTTAGATGTTTGCCAAACAAAATTGACATGTTAGTTACAGTTTTTGATTCGAGAGAATTAACAAAATTGTCTATGGAGGAGTTAATTATTTTTTATTGGATCTTGGAGAGAGAATTAATTTACATGTCACTACTTTAGAGCATGTTTTAAAATATAAAAATTCTATGGATAAAGGTAGAGGCAGAGGTTTTCGTGGAGGAGAGGAAAAGGAAGAGGTCAGTCTAAGTCTGATGATAGGTCACAGGTAACTCAGACACATTCAAAGCAGTCTCAAACTAATCATGGTTGTGAGTGGATAGATAAATAAAAAATTCAATGTCAACACTATAAACAATATGAACATTATAAGTCTGAATGTCTAAAATTACGGTATGTTTTAAGTAAAAGCAAAGCCAATGTCACAAACACTCAATGTGAAACATCAGATGCTTTATTTTTGGCATAGCAAGTGACTGTGCAGGTACCTAATAAGGATGTTTGGTTGGTAGACAACGGATGTAGTAATCATATGATTGGTCATAGTGATTTGTTTTCATATCTTGATACTTATTAAAATTATTCTATTGGTTTGGGTGATGATCATTATGTAACATCTCCATTTCGACAATTTCATTTTTCTATTTATAGTTTTAACACCTAATTTCACCTTAGGGACAAATTTTTTCTTATCATGTTATTTCGTCCATTCACCATTACAAATTAGGCCTTACTGTACAATTATCTCGTTCAATTTATTTATCTATTGATTTGAACTTCCATTCAAATTTCAATTGGTTAACATACACAGATTAGGAATTCATTCACACTAGCTAACTTTTCCTCTTCTTAACTATTAATAGTCCATTCCATTTTATGTCAATAATGTAACCCTTTCCCAAACTCTACATCTCCTTAACCCATAAAATTAAATTAACTTGATCATACAAGCTACAAAATAACCTTTTAGGTTCTATATTAAAGTTACACCCACCCTAATTTAAATATAAGGGTATCACTCATCATTAAGGATTAACTCCCCTTTTTACACTTATGACTTCATATAACATAATGAACCCATATGTTTATATAACTGCTATAGTAGGATCCACCTCGCTATGGCTTCCTAGCATGGTTGTGTCTTTATACATGAGATTTGTTATTCAATGATAACCCTTAGATACCTTTGACATAGTCTACTACCCATCGTACATAATACGTTGATAATAACATACAACAAAACCCTAAGTGTGTAATTTATTACCTTTTCATGCATGACAATTCATACTTGATTTACATTTCACCGGATAACAATTATGATATATTTGATTATGGTATTTTCTATAGTTCCATTCTTGACCTGTTATGGTTTGACTTGTACCGTAGCATTAATAAAATTCCTCTATCATATTAAATTTTACCAAACCATACGTTAATGAGATTTCTTGGGATCTACCTTCATTTAGGAGTTAGTACAATTCACATGGCTATTCAGTTTTTTGGAAAACTCGTTGATCCGCGAGAACTTATTCATGCTCTGGATCTCCTACACATGGAGTGATATGATAAAAAGTTTATTAGGGTTTAGAATCCCACCATGTTTATGTTTTAAATGTTTTCATTTGACTGGTTACTATTTACATTCTTAGCATTTTTGGAGCAGAGCTAACTCTGTCAAGATTTTCCATTCCATTAATGAAAACCATTCTCTGGAATTACTCTCGGCTCTTGTTCTCAGATATTATTCTAGCTTCTTGAAAACACTACAAAATGTGGACCCTAAGGAGAAGATTTCATCTTACAACCGTAGTTACTCTCACTCTTCCTTCTATTAAGAAACACAAATTTCCAATTTTTTTACTGGTTTTCTATGTTGAGATTTCTGTGTGTTTAGTTCCTTTTTATTCTAGCCTATTATATGGTTTTGGACAGTATCACAACATTGATATTGTACCTAACTGTGAAGCATTTAGCGCAAGCGTTGAACCCATTTTAGACCACTGCAAGTATTTTAGATGACAACTCTCGTTTAAATCACATTTTTGTAAGGTCTGACTGCTATCTCCTCTGCGAAATTTCCACATCCCTTATGAATTTCTGGGCTGTAAATCTTCTCTACATTCAATAACCCAGATTTGAAATTGGACTCCCCACTGTGGTTATTATATTTATCATTTAATCTAATCACTACATTTTTTTTAGGGCCTACAACGAGGTGTCGTCATTTCTCATTACCAATTGCTAGCACAAAGTTTTATCACTTGAATGAAATTTCAGGTAGTTATAGTTTGCAGAACCCAAATGTTTTCAATTAATGAGTTCAGTTTATAACTTCCTCTGTGCAATCATTGGGTTAATGTGAAATACAATTTCCCGATAGTGTATCTTGTTACATACCCAACATTTCAGTTCTGGGATTTCCATACTTCAGCATCGAGGTTTTGTTTGCTTAGTGATGGGATTCGAAATTAGTCAGATTCTTAAAATTCCTATTTTTAAATCGTTTTAATTACTAAAGAGATATATTTAGCCCTTTGTTTTGGAAAGGATCACTATTGTTGAACTGCATCTTTGTGGATGAAGGATGCAGGACAAAGATAACTCTATCTCATACTCCTGTCGCAGTTTTGAATGCAACGAACTCTCCATGGTAATAATTCCCTTCAATTTTCTCTTATTGCATTTACCATTTTAATCTATTTCTATGTAACTCTCGCATAATGTATTTTTTGAAAAGACGTGTTTAAATTTACTGTGTATAACTATATATATATATCCTTAATGTTTCTGAGGATTACATTTCTCTTATTAGTTTCTGGGAAACCTTGGGTTCTCGTTTATTTTGGAATCCAAATCATTTTGAGTCCAAATCCTTGGATTGAATTTTTTATGAACGAGATTCTTACGATGTATTCGTTTACTCGTTTCCTTGGGTGAACAAATTATTATTCATTTCGAAATTTCGTTTCCTTTTCATTGGGAATTTATCCTCACTTCACTTTTTTCAGTAAAGATGTCGTATCTCCAAATGGGAAATAGTAATAATAAATTTTGAGTATTTGGTTGAGTTAGCAAATGGAAATTTAATTTATTTCTATTAAATTGTATACGCAAACTTGATTTCTGATAATTTTTTCTTCTTCCCAGCATGCAGATAAATTTTCAGGTTTCCTCTCAGGTAATCGTTTATTTTTATAATATTGATTTTAATTTCAGGATTTATTTATGTGATACTTATAGTCTTAACTAATTTATCATATATATTTTAGACAGCTACAAATTTCTTCATGCTATGATGCGTACAAATATTATATCATTTTCTTATCAACAATTGAAATGGATTCTTTCCTTTCAGGTTGGGCTAGTACCTATCTTGGGATTTTCTGATCTACATATCAATATAAATGCAGGGATATGATCCAATCTATTTATAGGAAAACAAGTTTTTTGATTGTGTAATTTTCATTATACTAATTTAGACTATGGACTAAAATAGAATTTGGATGTAAATCTTATATATCCCTAACTCTATAATTGTTGAGGACTTATTTCATCTCTTATGTTTGTAAAGGACGCTGTAATAGTTATGGAATTTTATTTGTAACTCAACAGTCCTGTTTAGTTGGTAACCATTAATACATAGTCCATAATAATTACTATGTTTCTCTTTTCAATTTAGTTCATTAATAGTCATATTGATATTAATTAATTTCTTAGATCTCTTAATGTTTATAGTTCATGGGAAAGGTTAACCTCAACATGCACTATAATATCCACTTGTTTTCTTTCTACTTAGTACATATTCCAGACATGAATTATTTCTTCATTTTTAGTAAAGCTAGGAACTTCATTTGCTATACTATGTACATACCATTTTTCATCCATATGTATTTATTTTCTATACTAGTTCCTTAACAGAATTTGCTACTTTGCATTATAATACTATATTAAGAATATTATACAGAATGATTGTTCTGAGAGTCACCTAACCTCAAATCTAACCTTTAGTAAGGTTTAGACACTCTGGGAGCTGGTACTCTTCAGCTTAATGTTTGTACAACCCTACAGTAAAGACTATATTTATTATAGTCAAATTTGTTGAATGTACAGACCTTCCATAATTATTTCTGGTTTACCTTAATTCCACATCATAGAATCATATTCAGAATTCCAAAAAGTTCACATATATATCTATAATATCTTACTTCATCAATACAATCATAACAGAACTAAAGTATAAGTTAAAATGAAACTAACTGGTGAATACCAATTAAGGTAGACTAGGTTCCACCCAACCTTTCGGATCTTTCTCCACAGCTCCCCCCGAGCAGAGATCAAATTCTCTAGCAATAGACAACCTCTTTTATATCCTGAATCTTTCTTATTTAAGCTTTCTTTCCCTTCAGACAGTTTCATATCATGATGTTTCTTTCCTATGTGCCTAGGATTTCCTTTTGTTTCTTCCACAAAAGTACTTTAAATCTAGCTTTTCCTCTTTCTAGCTTTATTACACCTCTTCCCAGTAACTTCCTCTTTACTGGGGTAGATTTTTATATTTTTATTTCCAATCTAAATGGCTACATTTAATTTATTTTCTCCAAGGATTTTTGGAGGACTGGGAAAGTATTATGATCCTTATCCATCCTCATGGATTTGGATTCCTGATCACTCATCATTATCTAGTCCTTGCACCATTAATTCCTTTTTCATTTAATTAATTTAAATTAATAAAATATATCCACAATTAATATTTTCCCTAAGGTCCACTTGACCCTTAGAGTCTTTGACTCCCTATTTTTAAAAGCAGAAAATTAGGGACATTACACATTAGTTCAAAGCTTCAGGAAAGGGTGTTGTACCTATCTTAAGCAAAAAAAATGTTGTGACGAATATCTATGATGTTTACTATGTAACGAATTTCAAGAATAATTTGTTGAGTGTTGGTCAGTTAGATACACATGGGTATGATGTTAGCTTTCAAAACTCTACTTGCATGATCTCTGATCAACATAAGTCTCTTGTTGCAAATATTCCTATGACAAAGAACAAATTGTATCAATTACAAATGAAAAGTGAGAAGTTGTATGCACATAATGTTTCAGCACCAAATGACACTGAATTGTGGCAATTGTGATATGGTCATTTACCTATCAAAAGTATGAGTCTATTGCAAAGATATTCTATGGCAAAAGGTTTTCCTGCTTTGTCTGACCATATGTATTCTTGTACAAGTTGTATAATGGGTAAACATGAGAGAGATATTTTTGCGTCAACCTCTTATAGAGCCAAAGAACAACTAGAGTTAGTGCATACCGATTTTTTCGGTCCAATGCAAGAAAAATCCTTTGCTGGAAGTCTCTATTTTCTTACATTTATTGATGACTTTAGCAGGAAAATTTGGGTGTATTTCATTAGATACAAATACGAAACATTTTCCAAGTTCAAGGAATTTAAAGCCAAGGCTGAAAAACAGAGTGAAAATTTTATTAAAGTTCCCCGGTCTGATAAAGGAGGTGAGTATGAATCTAACGAATTCATTGATTTTTGTAAACAACATATGAAAACCAATTATACTCCATAGTAAAACGGAGTAGCGGAAAGAAATAATCAAAAAATTATGAATATGGCTTGAAGTCTACTCAAAAAATGAAATTTGTCAAAAGATTTATAGGTTTAAGCAGTTGCATGTTCAGTATATATTTTGAGTAGATCACCAACTTCCAGTATTCAAAGTCTTGTACCTGATGAAGTATGGAGTGGACAAAAGGTAAATTTTTCCCACTTTCGAGTATTTGGTTGTATTTCTTTCGCTCATGTTCTAGAAAAATTAAGAAAGAACCTTGATGATAGTAGCAAAAATTATATATTTATAGGGTATAGTGATCAATCTAAAGCATACAAATTGTTTAATCCTATAACTATGATGTTTGCCTTAAGTCAAGATGTGAAATATATGTAATAAAAATCTTGAAATGAAATGGAGAAAAATACTTGTCCTAATCATTTTATTATGTTAGAAGACCATCAAGAATCTACAACGACCACTCCAATATTATAATTTCAAGACAAAACTAGTAGTAGTTCATCAAGAAGTAGCAATTCATCATCTTTAAATGGGTCTGATTCTGATAATCCAAAAATGAGAAGCTTAATAGATATTTATGCACAAGATGATGTTGATGATATTGTAAATTTTGCATTTCTTTCATTTTAACCTACTTGTTTTGAAGAGGATATAAAGGACAAAGAATGGGTAGATGCAATGAATAATGAAACCAATGTTATTGAAAGAAATCAAAATTGGGATTTGGTTGATCTCCATGATGATACAATTTCTATAGGTGTCAAATGGGTTTTGAAAATTAAGTTAAATGAGTGGTGAAGTTGATAAACACAAAGAAAGATTAACTGCCAAAGGTTTTTCACAACAACTTGGCATAGATTAGGGTGAAACATTTGCACCTATAGAAATAATTGATACTGTTTGGTTTGTATTAGCTATTGCAACACAAAACAAGTGGCCAAATTACCAAATAGATGTAAAGTTTGATTTTTTAAATGGTGTTTTGACTGAAGAAGTGTATGTTGATCAGCCACCTAGTTTCGAAATTAAAAATAAAAAAACATAAGGTGTATAGGTTGAATAAAACATTGTATGGCTTGAAGAAATCTCCAAGAACTTGGTACATTCGAATAGACCATTACTTGCTAAATAATGGTTTCAGAAGGAGTGACCAAGAATGCACTTTGTATATGAAGAATGATCATCAAGGTAATATGTTGATATCGTGTCTTTATGTTGATGACATAATTTATACAAGTAACATGCAGTTAGATGAATTTAAAGCTGCTATGAAAAATGAATTTGAAATGAAATATCTTGGATTAATGAGATACTTCTTAGGTATCGAAGTGAAAGAAACACACGATGGTATTTTTATGAGTCAACATAAGTATGCTACTAACATTATGAAAAATTTTAATATGGACAGGTGTAAACCGATGGATACTCCTATTGAAGTTGGTACAAAGTTAAGTAAAGATGATCTGGGTAGTGCTGTTAATTCGACTTTGTATAAGAAAATTGTTGCTAGTATTATGTATCTAACTTCTACTAGACCTGATATAACATTTGTGACTAGTTATATTTCCAAGTTTATGGAATCTCCCAAAGACTGTCATTGGAAAGCTGGAAAAAGGGTTTTAAGATACATTGCAAGTACATCTACTTATGGTTTATAGTATGCATCCTCTACAGACAGTAATCTTGTTGGTTATACAGACATTGATTATGAAGGATGTATTGATGATTAGAAAAGCACTTTTGGATATGTTTTTCTATTTAGCAAAAACTTGATCTCATGGTCATTCGAAAAGAAGCCCACAGTTTCATTATCTTCAACAGAGGCTGACTACATTGCAACGAATTCAACATCATTTCAAGGAATGTGGCTAAAGAGACTTCTCTCTGACTTCGCATATACAGAAAAAAAACCTATTTCAATCCTTTCTCACAACATTTCCTTTTCGAAGAACAATGTCTTTCTTCAAAAGAGAAAATATATCGACACTCGTTTTCACTTCATTCATGAACTTGTCAAAAATGGTGATATTGTTCTGAAATTTTGTGATTCCAAGGAACAATTAGCAGATATCTTCACCAAACCACTAGTAAAATTAAAGTTTGAATTTTAATGTAAAAATTTAGGCCTAAAACAATGTAACCCTCAAGATTAAGGAGGAGTGTTAAAGAATTAATCATTAGTTAAGAATCAGTTTTTATAGGATTAGTTAGTAGCTGGTTAAACTATTTTTGAATTGTAACTATCCATCTGTATATATATATATATATATATATATATATATATTTCTCCATAATAAAACAAGTTGTGTATGTTTCTCATCAATTTGTTTCTTAGCTTCTATGTCTTCTTAAATTTGTCACTATAATTGTAGTGTCACATGCCTTTCTACAATTTTGTTCCTTGAGATATGTAAAATTTTTTTCTTGGTATATGTTCCTATGGTTTGCGATAGGAATTCTAATGGATGTGCTTGATTTCCTCTGATGGATTGTAGACATCCTATCCTTGGAGTGGACAAGAGGATGGAGTGAAGGAGAGAAAAATAAAGGACGTGGATCTGCTGATATTTGTAAATACATGAAGATGCTATGAATGAATGAATCCGAAATTAGCGGATACCAAAGTTCTCTTTCCTGCTACTTCACGTGGTGGTAGGGCAGACATTAAGTATGTGGCGTATCATTCATCATATTATTTGGAGTGAAACATTGAAGTGAAGTTTCATTGTTAATTTACATTTTTGTTAAAATTATAATTTTGTTATTTTCCTCTTTTAATTAAATTGATTAATTAAAAAAATGTTATATGAAGTGAGTTATGAATGTTCTATTGATAATTCTATGGTATTAATCCATGGAATTTTCTCATAATATTGTAACGAAACATATTTACAAATTAAGAATTTTTGTTATCAATAATAGTGTTATATTATTTTTTAGATGTATATATATTTAACTCATATATATTTTTTTAATTAATAAAAATAATACTAATTTAAAATAAAATTACAATTTAGTTTTTTTCTTAATTTTTCTAATGCTATATGCATTATGAAGTCCTTGTTTTGATTCACTAACCATTTAATTTATATAGCTGCAATAATAATAATAAAGATTTTAACTTTACACTATTACAACTCATGTACAACTCACTCTTTTATTTTCTTCATAGCTACTATTGATTAGATCTAAGTGTTCATACACACAAGGAATGATATGGGTATATATTTAAAAGCTAAGGTTACATATCTTAACTCAAGTTATATAAAAAGAAAGAAGATCATATTTCATAAGGGACAAATCTTTTTCCAAAATTTATACTTAAAAATATTTCTTTATAAATTTAATGGGCATAAGGATATGCATATATATTTAAAACCAACCTTGACTCGTTTTAGGTATATCTATAAGTGTAAAACTCTCAAATTTTACACTTCAAAAAATAATTACACTTCAAAAAATTGAATCAAAATCTAGATTTTTCTATGTGGAATAGATGTCACACCTCCCTATCCTCTTTTCCCCATCATAATTTTTTTTTTTTATACACAGTTCCTTTTCACATAATTCTGGTGTCAATCTTAATTGCAAGTTTCGTTACTTCAGTTTTGTTACATCACTCTACTATTCTTTTTATCTAAATTTTCATACTCTCTATTTTATTATTCCCCATACATTAAATCCGCCCCTTAATTTCTAAGCATAAGGGTCTTGTGGCGTATTTCTGAGAGTTTCACACTCATCTTGAGCTTATAATAACCTAAGTGATTATACACTTGGGCTTACACTCACACCCACCATTTCGTGCTAATTTATAATGATAGGTATGATCGTTTTCGCTGATATATATATATATATATATATATATATATATATATATATATATATATATATATATATATATATATATGCATTGTTTTTCTTCTTAGACCATTCCATATGTATATAGGTATTCACCTATATATCAGACTTGAATTTGTTTTGGTTGTTTTTACGTATATATATATATATATATATATATATACTCCTATCCCTATCGTTCTAACGGAGTTATAGGGAGCGCTTAAACTTATTCTATAATGCATCATTCATTTAACCAACCTGGTTGGCGACCACCTCGTTTTTATTTTCGATGCTCTTTAATTCGATCTGAGTATTTCGTACCTGGAAATTGTGGCTCAAATTTACAAGTTACGCCTCGTAGCACGCTAGGGTTTTGTATTAATTCTGGTTTGCATTACTTTGGTTCTATGCGTTTGGCTAAATCTGTCAGCATGATCTCGCGTACATCACCTTTTTAATGCTTATATCAATTCAAGTTTTGATTGTACGCCACATTGATGTGGAACATTAAAACTAAATCGTTTTTGGAGTTCTTGTGGAGTTATGCGACTTACTGCCTTCCAGCGCTCAGAATTGGGCATCTTCAGCCACGTGTATTGTGGTGATGGTTTGAGGTTAGGCTTTCCAGGCTGTATAAAACTTTCACGTTCAAATTATGACTTCATTTTTGCCTATCATGTTGAGGGTTTTCCTCGCTGAGCTGCTCCAGTGTTCGTTCTGTTATTTGGGTTTACTATTATGCCGGAGGAATTTTTATTATGTGTCGCCTTTCACACCTTCTGAAACTCTGGAAGAACTATGCCGTCGCACCATTCAACTCAGGTAACGATGTGTTTGGATATTGTTCATCCAATTTGACTATCAATTTCTCCTGTCTCTGCGTGTTGATTGCAACCGTATTTATATATGTTCAGAACTGAAGTTTACGATTTGGATCGATCGCCATTTGTGAGTCATTTATTTTAATACCATTCTCCCTCGTTCTTGCTTCACTTACAGTGCTTATAGGATGGTATATATGCATGGTGAGGTTGCCATAGGGCCACGTTTACTCTCGCTTTCGCGATTTATCATACGCGTTAATGATATGGGCATATCCTCGTGGTTAATTCTCTTCACCAAGTTTGGGGAAACTGCCAGACTCTTCTGCTAAGGTATTCTATCTCATCGTCTCTCGGTAACCTAAATTTCATTTTTACTTCTTCTGTTATTCAACATCTCGATTTTTCTCAAGGGTTAATAGTCTGGTGAATTTATTTCTTGTAGTGTTTACGTTGCTTCCAGTTCCCAGCCTATTCTGAAAGGTAAATGTAAATGATTGTTTTCGTTTTTCGTAATTTCACCTTCAGTCGATGATGAAATTAGTATTCTTGATTGATTTCCCTTCATGCCCTCTATCTTCTCATTCTTTGCAGGTATGCGACGTCTATCACAACCTCTGCTATCCACTGGCTTATATGCGTAAAATTCGACTAATTACTTTGCTTCCCTCGTAATCACAGGTTGGTGCCTCGTACAATTTCCTCCGAGGAGATGATAATTTATTTTACCCTCTTTGAATTTCTTATCTCCTACTGGAGAAATTCGATTCTCAGGGTTATAAGTTTGTAATAATTTCTTCAATATTCTTTAACTGACTTCTCCTACAAGAGAAGAGAATTTTAATTATTTCATAGTTTGGAACCGAACTCACTATTATGTATTTTAATATGGGTACACATATATATATATATATATATATATATATATATATATATATATGCGGTTCAGTTCTTATCTGTTTATAGATGTGAATTTCGACGAAGACCTTATGCATAATAGTTGTAGTTCCTCGTCTATTTAATATGTAGGGCTCGTCTTCAAGTTTGTTTTTCATAGAATATTTGTTGATTAGTATTTTTCTCGTATGGTATGTCCTACCACATTGCTATCGAGGTCTAGGGATTTCTGTTCAGAGTTAATATAACTTTTGTGGTTATATATTTAGTACATCTGCATATATCCTATTGTTTTTCGTCAGTATATTGGATAGACTCTTCAGTCACCGATTTCTTTTAAATGATATTCCAACTAATCCGAGTAATATAATTTGTAAGTATATACTTTTGCACTGGAACTTTATGCAGGGAACTGAGCACTATCGAGTTATATATATATTCATAAAATGTAACTTATTCTTCCCATAAAAACTTAATGAAAATTAATTTATGTACCTCTTTTTTTTAAAAGGTATCGTATGTTCTGGCAGGGTATATATATATATACAGAAATTTAATGGTCTGAAGTTTATCTCTACTCTGCTACCGAAATAGATGGAATGATAGAATTCACCAATTTTGGTCATGATATCTATGAGTTAAATCTTAGAACTATTTTATAGTAATTCTTAACACGTCCACAGTTATTTATCATGACTTTTGACTGATAACTTCGAGAATTACATCCTGAATATATTTTTGTTCTACTTTAATGGCACATGGCTGACATAATTAATATACTAACCCTTATGTCCACTTTTGTTCAATTTCAATTTACAATTCAATAGATTTTACTTTTTACCATTGTTACATGCATCTCATGCTAATCTTCACCAAGTATACATGTTAAAATTTATTTACTAAACCAGAAGAAGATTAAATTTAAATCATTAAATTCTTTTGGGAAATTTGTATTCTTAGATTTAAACCAGCTATGGTTTAGAGATTTTGATGAATTCCTTCCCATACCTATAATTCCTACACTGTACAGAAATTGCAAGCTAACTCTGCTAAAGTTTCTGTTAATGTAGAATTAATATTCTAATGTTCAGTCAACTTTATATGTAGCCAATTCATACTTTATAAAGCAAAAACACACAAATAAATGTAGAGACATACCACTCATGAAATTGACCAACCTCCCAACCTTAGAGTCCTTTTGTCTTCCAGAACTCACCCCCGAGCTGAGATCATCTCCCAGGACAGATCAACCTCAATCTGTACAAGAGCATCTTATTTATGCTATTGTTCCCCAAAGCATGTTTCTAATTCTGCGTCCAGAATCTCAGGATGCTTTTTTTCCTGTTTTCCTAGGCTTCCCATTTTAGGGATTCTTTAAAGCTGTTTTATGCTTTTCCTCAGTTTTTCCAGCTTTTCACCTCTTCCCAATTACTTTCCTCATCATTGGGGAAATTTAGATTCTTCCTCAAAAATCTAAATTAGAATAATTTCTTTCAAGGATTTTTGAAAGATTCTGGGGATTAGTTTCCTTATCCATCCTCATGGATTTAGCAAGTGATCTCATAAATCTCATTTTGGTCAATCTGAACACAATCATTTTATTCATTTCCTCAAATTAAATATTTAATTACATTCGCAATTTTCTTATCCTTTGGGGTGCACTCCCCTTAGGATTTAAAGTTCAAATGTCCAGCTTTGAAATTCAAACACATAAATTGGGGGTGTTACATATTCCCCCTCTAAAAATAAACACCATCCTCGGTGTTGTTATTCAACTACCAGAGTTCATTTTTCAAACAAAAATGGATATCTTTCCATCATTTCAGCTTCTCTTTCCCAGGTAGCTTCTTCAGCAATAAAGTGCTTCCACTGCACCTTTACTCTTGCCACCGTTCTGTTTCTCAATTCAATTTCTTCCCACTCCAATATTTGAAGTGGTTCTGGCAGAAGCTCCCCTTCTGGTTCCACCTGTACAACATTCCAATCAAATATGTGAGAAGCATCATGCACATATCTTTTTAATAATGAAACATGAAATACATCATGAAATCTAACATGGGGTGGTAAGGCCAGCTTGTAAGCCACTGGTCCCACCCTTTCTAATACTTCAAAAGGACCACAGTATCTAGGGGCCAGTTTTGCACAACTTCCCGCATAAAGGGTGCTCTTTTTGGGTTTAATACGCAAATACACATGCTCCCCCACTTTAAATTCTCGGTGCACTCTTTTCTTATCAGCATAATTCTTTGTCAGGATCTGCAATCTTCAGTATAGGGGCTGTAGTAAGCTTCAGTTTTAACTGGTCAAAACTATTTTGGCATTTTTTAGTCCATTCAAACATGACACCTTTTCTTTGTAATGACGTGATGGGATGTGCTATAGCAGAAAACCTCTCTACAAATCTACAATAATAGCCTACAATCCCCATGAATGATCTCACTACTGAAACATCAGTTGGTACCGGCCATTCTTTTATAGCCTTTATCTTTTCAGGGTCAACAGCAAGGCCTTGTTCAGAAATAATATGACCCAAATATTGGATCTTATCTTTATAAAACTCACATTTGCTAAACTTGGCATATAGCTGATTTTCCTTTAGAGTTTGCAGTACTATCCTCAAGTGTTATTTATGTTCCTCCTCACTTTTTTAATAAACTAAGGTATCATATATGAACACAAGGACAAATTTATCCAAGTACTTGTTTAACACACTGTTCATTAGGCACATAAATGTGGCAGGGGCATTTGTCAAACCAAAAGGTAGGACTATAAATTCATAGTGACCATACCTAGTTCGAAAGGTTGTTTTGTTGATGTCTTATTCTTTAATTCTCAGCTGGTGATAACCAGTTCTTATGTCAATTTTCGAAAATACTGAGGCCCCTCTCACTTGATCAGAAAGATCATCGATTCTGGGCAAAGGGTATCTGTTTTTAATGGTCAACTTATTCAGTTGACAGTAATCAATGCACATCCGAAAAGTTCCATCTTTCTTTTTCACGAACAACACCGGTGCTCCCCACGGAGATACACTCAGTCTGATATACCCTTTATCTAACAGTTCTTGCAATTGCATTTTCAATTCCATCAGTTCAGGAGGACTCAGTTGATAAGGCGCTCGGGAGACAGGGGCTGCTCCCGGCACCAGATCGATTGAGAAATCAATCTCTCTTTTAGGGGGAAGATGAGGGATTTCCTTTGGGAAAAATTCCTTGAATTCGCTTATTACTGGTACCGCATCCAGTAATTCCTCTTCAGTTTTCTGTTTTGTTTCTTCCACATGCACTTCATAAACTTGGTATCCTTTTATAGTTGTTCTTTTTAATTGCAATGCTGAAATATTTCTTACAGAAATAGGTTTTTGTTTCCCTTTGAGAATAAAAGGTTTCCCTTCCTCATATACACAATGCAAAGTCTTATCCCAGTAGTTCATCAAGGTTGTCTTCTTTTCCAGCCAGTCCATTCCTATCAGTATATCATATGACCCTAAGGGCAGAATGTTCAAATTTACTTCAGTTTGAAACTCATTTAATTTGATTTCTGTTCTGGGTATTTTATGTGTTACTTTTCTCTTAGTTCCAGTGGCCAGCTGTACCAACCATGACTGTTGAAATTTTTCAGGTTTTAAGTTACATTTTTCTACAATCTTGGGACTAATCTAACTCAAAGAAGCACTTGGATCAATCAGAACAGTAACAAATAGGTCAGAAATCTTACCCTCCATTTCCACCATGGTTGCTTGATGTTCTGCTTGGCGATTTTCTAGGGCTGCACTGATAGTTCGTATGTTTCTGGCTATATCATTTACTGTTGTCACTTCCTGATCTCTCATGAGAATATGAATGTTTTGATGCGGACAATTCCTCAAAAGATGGGATTCTCCACACCCCCAACATTTCAGGGGTTCTCTCATTTTGACTGTCCCTTCCTTTTATTGTCTCCATCTATTTGTTTGGAAGCTACTTGGGACTGAGCAGTTTGAATTTCTTTGGGTTTATTAAACTTTTTCCGCTGATGGTCTCTGCAAATTTTTTTCAAATAAGCTGGTTTCTGTTTCCTCCCTTTAAACTCATTTTTATTTTCCCAGCTTTTCCCTTGTTCAGATTTTCCTTTGAACTGTTGGTAACATAATCTGGCTTTTCTAACAGCTTAGTCTAGTGTTTTTGGGTTGTCAAACTCGATTTTCTCTTTGTATACAGCAGGCAAGCAATTTAGAAATCTTTGAACTTTTGCCTTCTCTTCCCTTATCTAGGGTACATATCTCAGCAGATTTGTAAACTTAGTAACAAATTCATAAATAGTGAGCTGTCCCAGTCTAAGTTCATGGAATTATTTTTCTTTGTCATCATAGTAACGCTCATTCAAGTAGCGATTTTTGAACTTAACCTAAAAATCTTCCCAAGTAACTGTCTTTTCATCAATGGTCATGGACCATTTTCGTCTCCTCCCACCACAAGGTAGCTTTACCTTGTAACTGGTAAACATCTAATCTGGCCTTTAGATTGCTTTCATATTCATAAACCTAGAAATACTTGATCATGTTCAATAACCAAGCTTCCGCATCTTCCTCCTTCTCCCCATCATAGGAGGGAGGCTTGATTTTTCGGAATTCCCCCTGTAATTCCTTTTTCTGTTTGTATTGATGCCTTACTGCATCCTCATCTTCAGACTCATCAGTTTTCCTCTTTTCGGAACCTTCGCCTTCCTGGCTGTTCCGCGAAGTTAATTCCCTGATGAGCTTTTCCTGCTCCTCACTAGCTAATGACAATCTGTCATTCTTTCTTTTTATCTCACCCAACTCTTGTTGTAATTCCCGCAACATAGCCATCATGGGCGCATTTGGATCTGGTGCATTATCCTCATCACGCAGATCAAGATAAATTTCTCCACCTTCTTCCATTTCAGCACCACTATACACACTCAACACTGATCAGTGAGAATAACAATAAAATAAAACTTTTTTTTTCACAGAATTTAATTTATACAGTGAATACACATCAATAGTGAGCACAATGTCACCAGCCCATTTTTTGTAACGTGGGCTCTGATACCATTTTTCACACCTCCCTATCCTCTTTTTCCCATCATAATTTTTTTTTTTTATATACACAGTTCCTTTTCACATAATTCTGGTGTCAATCTTAATTGCAAGTTTCGTTACTTCAGTTTCGTTACATCACTGTACTATTCTTTTTATCTAAATTTTCATACTCTCTATTTTATTATTCCCCATACATTAAATCCGCCCCTTAATTTCTAATCATAAGGGTCTTGTGGCGTATTTCTGAGAGTTTCACACTCATCTTGAGCTTATAATAACCTAAGTGATTATACACTTGGGCTTACACTCACACCCACCATTTCATGCTAATTTATAATGATAGGTATGATTGTTTTTGCTGAGATATATATATATGTGTTGTTTGTATTCTTAGACCATTCCATATGTATATAGGTATTCACCTATATATCAGACTTGAATTTGTTTTGGTTGTTTTTACGTATATATATATATATATATATATATATATATATATATATATATATATATATATATATATATATATATATATATATATATATATATATATATGTATATACTCCTATCCCTATTGTTCTAACGGAGTTATATGGAGCGCTTAACCTTATGCTATAATGCATCATTCATTTAACCAACCTGGTTGGCGACCACCTCGTTTTTATTTTCGATTGCTCTTTAATTCGATCTGAGTATTTAGTACCTGGAAATCGTGGCTCAAATTTACAAGTCACGCCTCGTAGCACGCTAGGGTTTTGTATTAATTCTGGTTTACATTACTCTCGTTCTATGCGTTTGGCCAAATCTGTCAGCATGATCTTGCATACATCGCCTTTTTAATGCTTATATCAATTCAAGTTTTGATTGTACGCCGCATTGATGTGGAACATTAAAACTGAATCGTTTTTGGAGTTCTTGTGGAGTTATGCGACTTACTACCTTCCAGCGCTCAGAATTGGGCATCTTCAGCCACGTGTATCATGGTGATGGTTTGAGGTTAGGGTTTCCAGGCCGTATAAAACTTTCACGTTCAACTTATGACTTCATTTTTGCCTATCGTGTTGAGGGTTTTCCTCGCCGAGCTGCTCCAGTGTTCATTCTGTTATTTGGGTTTACTATTATGCCGAAGGAATTTTTATTATGTGTCGCCTTTCACACCTTCTGAAACTCTGGAAGAACTATGTCGTCGCACCATTCAACTTAGGTAACGATGTGTTTGGATATTGTTCATCCAATTTTACTATCAATTTCTCCTGTCTCTGCGTGTTGATTGCAACTATATTTATATAGGTTTAGAACTGGAGTTTACGATTTGGATAGATTTCCATTTGTGAGTCATTTATTTTAATATCGTTATCCCTCGTTCCTGCTTCACTTATAGTGCTTATAGGATGGTATATATGCACGGTGAGGTTTCCATAGCGCCGCGTTTACTCTCGCTTCCGCGATTTATCATACGCATTAATGATATGGGCATATCCTCGTGGTTAGTTCTCTTCACCGAGTTTGGGGAAACTGCCAGACTCTTCTACTAAGGTATTCTATCTCATCGTCTCTCGGTAACCTAACTTTCATTTTTACTTCTTCTGTTATTCGACATCTCGATTTTTCTCAAGGGTTAATAGTCTGGCGAATTTATTTCTTGCAGTGTCTACGTTGCTTCCAGTTCCCAGCCTATTACGAAAGGTAATGTAAATGATTGTTTTCGTTTTTCGTAATTTCACCTTTAGTCCATGATGAAATTAGTATTCTTGATTGATTTCCCTTCACGCCCTCTATCTTCTCATTCTTTGCAGGTATGCGACGTCTATCACAACCTCTGCTATCCACTGGCTTATATGCGTAAAATTCGACTAATTACTTTTCTTCCCTCGTAATCACATGTTGGTTCCTCGTACAATTTCCTCCGAGGAGATGATAATTTATTTTACCCTCTTTGAATTTTTTATCTCCTACTGGAGAAATTCGATTTTCAGGGTTATAAGTTTGTAATAATTTCTTCATTAGTATTTGACTGACTTCTCCTACAAGGGAAGAGAATTTAATTATTTCATAGTTTGGAACTGAACTCACAGTTATGTATTTTGATATGGGTACACACACACACACACACACACACACACATATATATATATATAGATATATGCGGTTCAGTTCTTATCTGTTTATAGATGTGAATTTCGGCGAAGGCCTTATGCATAGTAGTGGTAGTTCCTCCTTTATTAACTTTGTAGGGCTCGTCTTCAAGTTTGTTTTTCGTAGAATATTTGTTGATTCATATTTTTATCGTATGGTATGTCCTACCATATTTCTATCGAGGTCTAGAGATTTCTGTTCAGAGTTAACATAACTTCTATGGTTATAAATTTAATACCTCTGCATATACCCTATTGTTTCTCGTCAGTATGTTGGATAGGCTCTTCAGTCACCGATTTCTGTTAATGATATTCCAACTAATCCAAGTAATATAATTTGTAAGAATATACTTTTGCATCGGAACTTTATGAAGGGAACTGAGCACTATCGTGTTTTATATATATACATAAAATGTAACTTATTCTTCCCATAATAACTTAATTAAAATTAAAAGGTATTGTATGTTCTGGCAGGGTATATATATATATGTACAGAAATGTAATGGTATGAATTTTATCTCTACTCTGCTACTGAGATAGATGGAATGATAGAATTGACCAATTTTGGTCATGATAACTATGAGTAAAATCTGAGAACTATCTTATAGTAAATCTTAATACTTCCACAGTTATTTATCATGACTTTTGACTGATAACGTTGAAGAATTGCATCCTGAATGTATTTCTGTTCTACTTTAATGGCATAGGGCTGACATAACTAATATACTAACCCTTATGTCTACTTTTGTTCAATTTCAATTTCAAATTCAATAGATTTTACTGTGTACCATTGTTACATGCATATCATGCTAATTTTCACTACGTATACATGTTAAAATTTATCTACTAAACCAGAAGCAGATTAAAGTTAAATCATTAAATTCTTTTGGGAAATATGTATTCTCAGATTTAAACTGGTTATGGTTTAGAGATTCTGATGAATTCTTTCCCATACCTATGATTCCTACACTGTACAGAAATTGCAAGCTAACTCTGCTGAAGTTTCTGTTAATGTAGAATTTATATTCTAATGTTCAGTCAACTTTATATGTAGCCAATTCATACTTTATAAAGCAAAAACACACAAATAAATGTAGAGACATAACACTCATGCAATTGACCAACCTCCCAACCTTAGAGTCCTTTTGTCTTCCAGAAATCACCCCCGAGCTGAGATCATCTCCTAGGACAGATCAACCTCAATCTGTACAAGAGCAGCTTATTTAAGCTATTGTTCCCCAAAGCATGTTTCTAATTCTGCATCCAGAATCTCAGGATGCTTTTCTTCCTGTTTGCCTAGGCTTCCCATTTTAGGGATTCTTTAAAGCTGTTTTATGCTTTTCCCAGCTTTTCCAGCTTTTCACCTCTTCCCAACTACTTTCCTCATCATTGGGGAAATTTAGATTCTTCCTCAAAAATCTCAATTAGAATAATTTCTTTCAAGGATTTTTGAAAGATTCTGGGGATTAGTTGCCTTATCCATCCTCATGGATTTAGCAAGTGATCTCATAAATCTCATTTTGGTCAATCTGCACACAATCATTTTATTCATTTCCTCAAATTAAATATTTAATTACATTCACAATTTTCTTATCCTTTGGGGTCCACTCCCCTTAGGATTTAAATTTCAAATGTCCAGCTTTGAAATTCAAACACATAAATTGGGGGTGTTACATATTCCCCCTCTAAAAATAAACACCGTCCTCGGTGTTGTTATTCAACTACCAGAGTTCATTTTTCAAAAAAAAATGGATATCTTTCCATCATTTCAGCTTCTCTTTCCCAGGTAGCTTCTTTAGCAGTAAAGTGCTTCCACTGCACCTTTACTCTTGCCACCGTTCTGTTTCTCAATTCAATTTCTTCCCGCTCCAATATTTGAAGCGGTTCTGGCAGAAACTCCCCTTCTGGTTCCACCTGTACAACATTCCAATCAACTATGTGAGAAGCATCATGCACATATCGGTTATTTGATGGAGTGTGAGATATATTGTCCATCATTAGATTTAAACTACTTTAAATTTGACAGTGGACAATATATCTCACACTTACTGCATTAAATAAGTAATAAACAGAAAAATAAGTGTTTCTTTTATGCAGAACCTTTTGAATATCTGGATTACATCAAGATGATATAGATGATTTATTTAATGGTGGAATTTTGGCATGTCTAAAATTCTTCCTGAGCTTTAATTCTTATTTTGTAATTTGATTGGTATTTTATTAATTTTTTTATTTGATTTAAATATTAACGAAAATTATATATATATATATATATATAACTTTTTGAATATCTTGATTACATCAAGATTGTTCTCGGATATTGTGCAGAACTATTTTGACATGTTTAAAATTCTTCCAAAGCTTTAATTCTTATTTTGTAATTTGATTGGTACTTTATTCATTTGGTTATTTGATTTGAATATTAATGAAAATTATATCTATATCTATATCTATATATATATATATATATATATATATATATATATATATATATATAAACTTGTTGAATATCTTGATTATATCAAAATTGTTTTTGGATATTGTGAATAACTTTTGGAGTATATTGATCACTTATTGAATGGTGGAATTTTCAAAACCATGAGGGTGAGAATTGAAATGTGAAGAAGAAAAGTTCATGATGCCGCTAGAATTGTAAGGAAACACAGAGATAATAGGGACAGATAGGTCCACAACACAAAGATCGGGCGACCACTCTGGAGAGAGAGACCCACAAAGGAAGGATCTATGCCTTTTCCAGGGTGTAGGGGTGCATACACAATAGTAGGGAGGATGAGACTTAGCGCAGTGAGGATGAGAATAAATAAAGAAGGCTGGAAGGGAGGGATAGACGGAGTGGGAGAAGTGAGGAGATAAGGTCACGAGAGAGACGGTTTTGATAGTGAGGAGAGATCCATATTGCTCAGACAGAATATTGTAGAGGATGATATGGTCTATCAACGCAATAGGAATCGAAATCATGCCACGAGAGGAAATCATGACAACGGGGAGAAGGATGTGCCATATTGATATTTAATTCGAATGACTGGTCTTCCGCAGGCTTTATTAGCCAAATTATCAACTTGTTTTTTATTGGCTCTGAGTATATGATAGAAATAAATATCTTTCATATCCCTTCTCAGGATTTGGCTTCTGCTGACAAGCATGCAGAGGGAAATATTGGGGGAATGCTTACCATTTTTCATCATACTGATGATAATGGCAGATTCACTGAATATCATTGCATTTGATAGATTTAATTTCTTGATCAATTGGAGCCCTTGGAGTAGAGCATAGGCCTCAAATCTGTTATTATACAGAGAGCCAAGCCCCCATTCAAAGGAGATCATAACGCTGCCATGTTCATCCCTTATGAGACCTCCTACCCGAGAAATGCCTGGGTTCACCTTTGATGCTCGATCGAAGAAGAGAGCAGGTCTTTTGCATCCATCCATCCATTCGTTAAACTCTATTTCCTCGAGTCTTATCTTCCAGTTTTCCTTTTGGGGAGTTTGAATGACTGTGGATTTGAAATAGCCAGGATTTTCAAGAGTTCTCCACAAAACTGTTCTTTCTTAATCTTGGAGATCGTTGAAATTGATATGGTCGATGCTTTTGGATGAAATCGTCTCGATAGAGAGACTCCAGTTCTTGTTTTGTATATTTCTTGGGAAAGGTTTTTAATCTTGAAAAATCATCTTATTACTTGCCAACTAGATACTATAGAGAAGCACATATTGAAGGGTGTCCCAGACCCTTTTGATGATGTTCTTGCTCTTTTTTCCCCGGGGATCCCTTTTTTTCCAGTTTTTTCAGGTCTAAGACAGAGTTGATGGAATCTAAATCAATCTGAGAGAAGGTAGTAAGATCACTCCAGCACTGATTGGCAAAGGGACATATCACAAAATGGAAAGAAATCTCTTCTTTGCTTTGAAAGTTGGGGCATATGGAGGGGCCATAGATACCCTTTTTTTTTAAATTATCTGAATTTAAGATATTACCTTCAAGCAGAGTCTAGATGAACATTTTCAATCTTTGGAATGGCTTCAGATTTCCATATGAGCTTCCACATGGCCCGTTAAGGAGAGGGGAACTATTTTTTAAGAAGGAGCTTTGATTGGGAATAATGACCCGTAAGGATCCCACAAAAAATTGTCTTGGTTGCCTTTAACCAATGGAGCAGCACCATGAAGCATTTCTTTAAGGTTTACAGCGATATCGGCCTCAAGGTGAGGGGGAGTAGTAGGAAAATCCCATCAAATCCAGGCATTGGAATGCTCATCCCAATTGGAAATCCAATCCAAGGTGTTTATAGCAAGGTTCTGAAGGCAATTTTGAATTCGATGATTGCTCAGGATCTCATTGAGAGGAGATTGCCCCATAATTTTATCCTTCTAGATATTTGTACTGCTTCCACTTTATAGAACTTTAGATATGTTTCTACTGATAAAAGGAATGGCTTTCTTACATAAAGCCTAGATTCTGGAGCATGGCATGTTTGGGATATCTTCTTCAAGAAGATTTTGTCTAGGAGAAAGAAGATATTTTGTTTCCAGAAATTTCTTCCACCAGGAGTGTTGTCCAGTGATGAGGTGCCACACTATTTCCCCCCCAAAGGAATTGCTCAAGAGTTTTGGAATGTGAATCCTGAGCCCACAATTTTTCTAGTTTTGAGTGACCTTCCTCCATTTAACAAAGTTGCATTTCTTCTTCTCGTTTTTCCCTCCTTTCTACAAGAATTACCTTGAAATTGCTTCTATTTTTTGATGGATGCTAATAAGAGCATAAAGCAGGGAAAAGTGATGCAATGGCAGGGAAGAGAGAATAGATTTTAGGAGGATTGTACTCCTAGGCATGTTGAGCCAGGAGGATCCCCACTGTTGCACTCTCTTTTTCATTTTGTCAATTGTGATGTTCCAGACCTCAGCGTTCAAGGGTCTAGCACTGAATGACATCCCAAGATAGTAAAAATAGGTCCAGTTCAATTTGTAGGAGACTCCGAAAATTTGTGCAATACTATGGATAGTGTGATTTGATGCATTCCACCCACAGATACAACTTTTGTGGTAATTTATCAACCCTCCTAAGTAGAGCATAAATTTGTCAAGAAGTGTTTTGAATCTCTGGGAAATAATGTCGGTGGCTCCACCCATCTAGACGGTATCATCAACAAATTGAGAATGGTTCATATTCTTGACTCCATTGCTGAATTTGATTCCAGTGATAAGACCAACTCTGCACTTATGATCCAAGGCCTGTTGAAGCACTCTACCATTAGAATAGTGAGAAAAGGAGAGGGAGGGAATCCTTGCTTGAGACGATGATAATATTGAAAGAATTTTTATGGCCTTCCATTGACTAAGGGAGAGATCCAAGGGTTGGAGATACAAGCATTGATAAGAGAGATAAATTCAGTTTCAAATCCCATTTTCTTGAGGACAAAGAGGAGAAATGAATGTCTCACTCTATCAATGGCATTAGCAAGGTCGAGTTTCAGGATGAATCCTTTATCTAATTGCCTCATACTCGAGTGAATGGCTTCTTGAACTAAGAGGATAGAATCAGAAATGTGCCTTTGGGAGATGAATCCCCCTTGGTTTTCAGAGATGAGGTTAAGGATATGGGGTTTGAGGTGGGTGCCAAGAATTTTAGTGATGATTTTGCATGAAGAGTTGCAAAGGGATATGGGTCTAAATGTGGAAAAGGAGGAGGGGCGGTTTTCTTTGGGTATGAGGTTGAGAAAGGTAGAATTGGTAAAGCCATGGAACTTCCTCTTTCTTTGTACCCACTGAGCCATTTTGATTAAGTAATTTTTAATAACTTCCCAATAGGTCTAGTAAAAGCTAATGGAGAAGCCATCAAGGCCCAAAGACTTATCTGGATGCAGAGTCCAAATAACAATGAGAATTTTGACCTCTTTAATATCCTTGTTAAGGGAGTTGTTTATCTCTTCCGTGAGTATCTTTGACAAGTGGTTTAAGAGATCCGAATAATCCTCAGGTGCAAATGATTCAGATAGCAGATTTTTATAATGATTGTAAGCAGTAGCCTTGATACCTTCCTAATCTGCATGAACTCTTCTTGTATCATATATTATGCTTGAGATGTGATTCCTTGACTTTCTAATAGTTGCTTGTTTGTGGAAGAAAGAAGTATTTTTGTTGCCAGCCTGTAGCCAAAGGTTTCTAGATTTTAGCCTCCATTTATCCTCTTATTTCATATTAACTTTATACAAGTTCCAATAGAGATCTTTCTCCTATTCTAGATTTTCTTAATTCACTCCATGAGTGTCAATGTCAGTATGAACTTCTTCCAACTTTATTTTGATTTCATTTTTGACTTTGTCCAGTTCCTTGTAATGAATTTTGGCCTAATATTTAAGAGCCATTCAAAAATTCTTCATCTTTGTTTCCCATATGTGTGAAGGGGATCCCTCCATGTGCTGCTTCCAAGACTGATGCATGATCTGTCTCAATTCAGGGAGGGAGATCACTCCAAAGGGGGTTGAACCTAAAAGGGAGGGGTCCAAGGGAGGACTAATCTCCAAGGGAGAGGGTGACAAGGTAATGGTCAGAAGCAAAGAAAGAGAGGATACAAGAAGAGGCAATAAAGAAGAAATAAATAATAGGAATAACCACAATAAAATGGTCAAGCCTTTCCATTATGTTTCCAGCTCCAATTCTCTAATTTATCCAGGTGAATTCTTGGTTTTTGGGGATGATGTCAAAAAAATCATGGTCTTGAATTATTGTTTCAAGTTGGTGTCTTGAGGTATCATAATTGAAGCAGATCAAGCTAAGGTCCTCACCAATGATGATGTTTTTTTTAGCCTCATTGTCTGTATATACTTTCATGGCGTTCCAACAAAATTCTTTGTCCTTGTAATGATCAGGCCCATATATATTGTACACAGTAATCACAATGTTCTCTTGGGTATTATAGAGATTGAATTTGATCCAGTTTTGGGTTTTGACAGCTACATTTTTTTTTCCAAGAATTCTGATTCCAAATGGTGGCTACTCCTCCTGAGGCACCCCTGGATTCCATAATAGTGCATGTATAGTTCTTCATTTTATTTATGATGTTTTCCATGTCTTGATCTCCTTTCTTAGTTTCTTGAAGGAGAATGATGTCCAGTTTTTCCTGATTGAAAAGGTCCCTTAGAGTTGAGTTTTTTTAGGGGTGCCCTAGCCCCCTGTAGTTCCAAGAGAGGGCTTTCATCATTTCAGGAATGCAGGTTGAGGAACTTTTTTCCCTTCTTGTTCACTCTGACTTTCTTCTTTGTTATTTTTCCCTACAATGAAATATTCTATAGGGTGTTGAATTCCGAGAGCTATGTTCTTTTGGGCTGCTTCATCTCTATGATGCTTGGAATATTTCCTTCTGGGACCAGATTTTTTAAGGGTTTCCAGAATGACCCCATGCTCTTTGGCTACATTTCTTGTGAAAATACAGGCTAAAGAAGGTTCAGTAGAGGAGTAGGTAGGACAAGGTTTGGAAGGGGAGAACTGAGGAGCAGATCCAAGAAGATGGGAGGGGATGGAGGGTTGAGGAGAATCCTCTTTGGAAGGGGTAAGGGAAGAGAAGGGGTTAGGGGAGGCAAGGAAAGGGATGTAGAGTGGATTAAGAGGGGGATCTGGGGATTCTTGAGGGGATGAGGACGGGTTAGACAAGGAGGGATTTTTTTTTTTTGGGGGGGGGAGGGGGACAGATTGGGAGGATTGGACAGGAGGGATACTGGTGTTTCTAGGGTTCGATGCATTAATTTTTTTTTTAATATTTTCCCATTGGGTTTCTAGATCTGTGTTTTCAGTCTCAATAACTTTAGAGAATATATTAGAAAAATTACCATATTCATGGCATACCTTGCACTTGAATGGAATCTTTTCATAGTCTAACTACTGTATGTGGGTCCAATTGTCGACCTCAAGTTTGATTGCCTCTAGAAGTCCTTTCCCAAGATCCACTTCAAGGCGGATCCTAGTGCATGCATGCATGTTGTCCTTTGTCTCACTTCTATCAATGAATTTTCCTACTACATTCCTGATTGCTCGAACAAAATCATCGCCTAAGCAATGCAAGTGGAGATGGGGGAGGCGAACCCAAAATGGAACATCATTCGGCACATCGAGTTCTGGATCAAATTCTGTAGTCCATTTTCTTACGTAGAGCCCTCTAGTGTCCATGAAATATGGCCCATTCCTAAATATCAATTCCTTGTCTTCTTTTGTCTCAAAATAAAATGTTAAATAGCCTCTACCACAGAATCTGATTAAAATTTTCCCACTGATCTTATCTGCCCAGTTGCATTCGACCCATTATTCCATCATCTTTAGCGAGGGCCTCAGACCTATAAAGTGCCCGATAAGTCCTTTCTGGCCGAGCGAGAGAGCTTCCATATGCGGGATAGCCGGGGGAAGTGAGACTTCGTGAATGCCTTCTAGTTTGTTGACAAACTTAGAAACTGTAGGTTTTGGACAAGGAGGATTTAAAGAGACGATCAATGCCAAGAAGGCTTGGGCATGATGAGACGAAGAGGCCTCCTCTAGGATGTCCTCCAGAGGGGCCATGCACCCAAGATTGGGTAGCAACAACTGAGGAGAGCGCGCTTGCACCTAGGTCACAGTCGCGGCTCACTTGCAGAGAGAAATTTTTTTATAAGGATTGTTAATGAAAGTAAATGAAATCATATATCTCAAATTATTAAGATAAAAAAAATTACTAAATAAATTACATTAAATAAATTATGTTATATATATATATATATAAAGGTGTGTTTTAATTTTAATAGAAGATGTATTTCAATTTTAAATATATTAAGTATCGTTTTTTAATATATTAATATAATTATAAAAATTTAATTATTTAATAGGTATCATTACATTGAGACACTTTATAATATATATTTAGTATGGTTTATAATTTAAAAAAATCATAAAATTAAATAAATTATATTTTTTTTGAGTAAACACTTATATAGGGATATAAATCTCACAATTTACATAATACTTCATAACAAGCCAATTTCCAATTGAATTTCCCTCATGGTCTAATTTATTATTATTATTATTATTGTTATTATTATTATTTAAATAATAATAATAATATATGAGTTAAACATATATACATTAAAAAAAACATGTAACAAGAGTTTTAACTAGGATTTATCCATTTAAATATGGAGATTCTTCACCGTAAATATGCTTCTTTAAAATTCCACGGGTTATCAATACCACATACCCAAAACAATATGATGCTTGTTCATATAATACCTTTTTAATTAATCAATTTAATTTTAAAAATAGAAAATGAAAAACTATTTTTGAGATAAATATTAAATTTTAATTTGTTATCTCTACTAACACTGTAGTAGTATGTGGTCACTACTAAATGTATTATTAGATTGAATGATAGGAATTTGATGTTCATGGAATATTCTAGAATATTTATAGTATTTTACACAAATAAAAGATTGAGGTTTACATCAAGATTGTTTTTGGATACCGTGCATAACTTTTTTAGTATATTGATCACTTATTGAATGATAGAATTTTGACATGTCTAAAATTCTTCTAGAGCTTTAATTCTTATTTTGTTCTTTGATTGGTATTTTATTAGTTTGGTTATTTGGTTATAATATTAATGAAAGTTATGTCTATCTATATATTCAAATGTTTATTTTATAATATATCTCAAATTATTAAGATTTTTAAAAATTACTAAAAAATAATGTTAAATAAATTATGTTATATATATAAAGATGTATTTTAATTTTAATAAAAGATATATTTTAATTTTAAATATATTAATATAATTATAAAGATTCAATTATTTAATAGGTATAATTTTCTTGAAACGTTGAAACACTTTATAATATATTAAGTATGGTGAAGAATTTTAAAAAATCATAATAAATAAATAAATTATATTTTTTTTGAGTAAACACTTACACGATATAAATTTCACAATTTATATAATACTTCATAGTAGGTCAATTTTGGATTGAATTTTCTTCATGGAATAATTTATTATTATTATTATTATTATTACTATTTAAAAAATAATAATAATATATGAGTTAAACATATATAAATTTAAAAGAAAACATGTAACAAGAGTTTTAACAAGGATTTATGCATTTAAATATGGATATTCTTCATTGTAAATATGCTTCCTTAAAATACCAAGGTTTATCAATACCACATACCCAAAACCATATGATGCTTGTTCATATGATACTTTTTTAATTAATCAATTTAATTTAAAAAATAGAAAGAGAAAAACTATTTTTGAGATAAATTTTAACTTTTAATTTGTTATCTCTACTAACACCATAGTAGTATGTGATCACTACTAAATATATTATTAGATTGAATGATAATAATTTAATGTTCAAGGAATATTATAGAATATTTACATCGTAAGACATCACTATTTGAAAACAACATACCTGTTGCCTTATTGTCCTTTGTGTGAATCATTAAATATTTTATTAGACGATTAAATACCTACTGCCCGTTGATTTGAAGTCATTACTTATTTACTAGGTGGCAACACATGTGACATTGGTTCCGAGGCATCGATAAGAAATACAGCCTACCATTTTCGAAATCCGCTTCTCTATGAATACAACCCATTGTTTTCCAATCGCTTGTTTTCTATAAAATACAACAAACTTTTCTTGTATTCTTCAGATCTTCTCCTACGTTCGCGTTCTGTATTCTTCAGATATTCTCCCCTGTTCGCGTTCTGTAATCCTTTTCATAAGGTTGAATAATTTTTCTTATATAGGTATGAGACTTCTAAGTTTTTTCTTGTTGGCAAAGAATATTAAGAGGAATTTTTTTTTTGCAATATATTTCATTTCACGGCCATCTGATTCAAAATTTATTTCATGGCTATTTTCTTTGAAATTTCATGTGTTGTCTGTGGATAAAATTTGATAGATGCTTGAAGGTTTAGTCCTTTGTGATACCCAGGCCATGCTTTATTTTGATTAGATTACGATAAGTTCTCTATACAACCTTTATGAGGGTTTGTGCCCCCTTGTTTTTCTCCTTTATTTTGATTAGGTTAGGAAATGTTTTTTGTAGAAAATCTCTGGAGGGTCTTAGGGTTTTTGTTCTTTTTTCTCTGGCCCGTAGATATGGTTTTGTGATTTTCCAAAATTATGATAATTTATGCATTTACTTGTTTTTGTGTTTGTATCCAGGTAATCACATTAATCTCTTAATTGTTTTAAAGTCCACTAGTAATTAATCTTGTTATGATGACCAAAAATTTATTCTCATGATAAATTTTATAATAAAACATTCAATTCCTTGCAGGGTTCTTTGGATAATTTTTTTTTTTTCCTAAGTAATACTAATTCTATTAGATCATCAAACAAAGTTTACATGTTGCATTTTGAGCCATGGATAAATCCATGTTTGAGGGATAGTTCAGAAAACTGCTGGTCAAAACTAGACCACCCCGGGTGGGGACACCGGCCAATATAGTCCAAACATACCAAGCTACCCTTGGCAGGAAACCAACCTTTAACATTGTACAAAAAGAGACTAAAAAGACAAACAAGAGATGAATCCAAATCCTACAAACTAAGAAGCTCAACAAAGACCTGTTAGGGAGGGCTTCCATGCTCATCGTTGGATGGAGAATCCTCCTCGAGGACACATAAAATGTACTCATAATACAGCTGATCAATGTCTTCATGCTGCTTGCGAGGGGAGGGCGGAAGACCGAGCCTTTCTGTGGGAATTTCTGGAGGACCAGCATCCTGCACAGAAGTAGAAATGTCTAAAGCACAGCAGCTTGGAGAGTTTCCTTTCCTTTCATAGAATCCCATAAACTGATCCCTGACATTTGAAAATCCTCGTCTGGCCTGAAGTCATTGTCGTTTGAAGAGGAATTGGAGGCTGGCTGCACTGGAAGTGCCTTGAACTTGCAAGGAAGGAAGGGTGGATCAACCGAAAAGGTCAATTTGCGGGAACACTTCTTACCGTGGGAGAAGGATGGTGCAACCAGAGGAGGTGAAGGAAAACCAAAAGGGACAAGGGGGTCAAAGTGCGGAGAAGGCATGGGGAAGGGAGGAAACAGATCGACAGCATCCCAGGAGGCCGGGGAATTCAATTCCAAAGGGATATCCATGGGCAGGGGAGGATGTGAGGGGATTCCTCTTCCCCCTCTATGGCTCGGTTGGCAATGGTGATGCGTCATTATGGCCAACACAGATGAAACTCCCGAAGACAAAGGTGCAACTGCAGAGGCAGGGGCCCAAAGATGATGAACCAGAGCCGAAGAAGGCTGAAGGAGGAGGAGCGGAGGAATAACAACCAGGGAGGGATAGAAAGCCAAAGGCATGGCAAGAATATAGATAACCATACTGAACAGAAGAGTAATTATCCAACTTTCTGGGTACGTATGAGTTAAGGTGGCAAATGGGAATTTAAATCCCTGCCCACGTGAAAATTGATAGCAGTGTGTTGCCCAACGGAGGGGCACATTGGCGCACCATGTGGTGAGACACATGACCACCTTGTGGAGGTCAGACAAGTTGTGAACCACCCGCATCTAGGGGGGTTCTCTGGATAATTATGTAAGTTTGCTAGAGGCAATTAAATTGGTGGATGTGGTAATCTACACAGTAGGAATATTGCAGATAGCAGACCAATTCAATATTATCATCACTATCAAGGTAGTGGAAGCTGCTCTAAAAAAAAATGCACATAATTTATTTTCTTGATTGATAATATAATCTCCTTATCCTACTTTTGGAAAAGTTGATACCCTAATGGGTATTTTTCATGATGATACAGAGGTTTTTTCCTTCTGAGTTTGGGAATGTTGCTGAAAAAGAAATAGGGTTGGAGCCTGTAAAGAGTATGTACCAACTGAAAGAAAAAATCCATTGGAAAATTGAGGCAGAAGGCATTCCTTACACATTCATCTTCAGAAACTATTTTTCATGGCATTTCATTCCAAGCCTGGGACAGACTGGCCTTACAGCCCCTCCAAGGGACAAGGTTGTGATTCTTGGAAATGGATTTTTCATTTCCAAAGGTTTGATGGGCAACTCATTTCTATCCACAATTTATTGTATTTATTCATGTCACTTTGAACCATAAGGTCTATGTATCCAAAGAGAAAGTCACCAAATCAATTCAATGTTAGTTCTAATACACTAGTCATGAAATATTTTTAATGGAATCATAAACGAAAATTTATGCTCAGGAGCAACATATATCCATATTAACAATATTCTTTAATATTATTTTAATGTAAAATGGTTAATGGGTGGTAAAACTATGTTGTTGCAGAGACAAAGGAATTTTTTTTTATCGCTTTACCATTCAAATTTTGTGGAAGGCAGTCAAACAAATTTTGAAATTGGACCAAATGGGGTAGCAGCCACTGAATTATATCCTAAGGTAAAATACACTACAATTGATGAGTACCTCAATTAGTTTGTCTAAATTATTAGGTTGTATCATGTTTCTCTTATGATTTAGGTTGATAATTAAGAGGTTTTTTTTTTCTTATGGAAGGTCACCGTAGATTTTAATGCAGAGAAGGTTTATAAACCAAATTGTAAAAACTGAATATCTCAGATCTTCATCCAATTAATGGTTTCCATTAATTATGTTATATATTTAAGTTAGATGTTATTATTATTTACTATCTACTAAATCTAGTTCATGTTATAATTATTTGTATTTAAAATTGGTATTCATGCATAGAATCATCTTATAATCTTCTCCTTTCCTCTACTCCGTTCAATTTTCCATGTCTGGATGTGTTGGTCTTGTTTTGGAGGTTAAACTCCATTCTTTATTGACAAGCATTCATCCATCATTACATGTCTCAACATTTATTTTCAAAATTATATTTTTGTCAAACATTTTGTCTCCCTTAATATGAAGGGAAGTGCTTCTAAATAAATCCCCTCTTCCTAGATGAAAGAAATCACAAACATATATTTGAGAATCTAGGGTTTTCCTAGAGTTAAATCCATACCCAAAAAAAAGGAAATGGCTTTGAAAAAGAGAATAATGATATCCAACATAAAGAAATGGCTTTGAAAAAGGGAATCATGATGTTGAACTTCCCGTGGGTTGAAAAAGAGAATCATGATATCCAACAAAAATAAATGGCTTTGAAAAAGGGAATCATGATGCTAAACCTCCTATTCCCACAGGGACAAACTAATATGCCCCATTCTTGTGCATACTTGAAGTCTTGTTTTGATGCTTGGGTATTTGTGCCGAAATCTACATTAATAGATTTACATGGACTTCATCTTTATCATGTCTAGTGGCTTCATTTATTTGTTGTTAAAAACACTACATTAGTAGTCTAGTTACCTGCATTAGCAGTCCGGTTTCCTACTGTAAAATATGTTCATCATCTGTTCAATGAGAGATGCATGGACTAATTATTTTGGTATAAGTGGATTGATTATTTTGGTATAATAGAATTTCAATATTCAAAATGTCTCCCATATTCATTTTTGTATTGAATAAAGTTTTAAGCATGTGGGCTTGGAAGACGAATGGTTGGTCACAAAAATAGGAGCCAAATCTAAGAAAAAATCCAAAGCCAAAGTTAGAGCCTGAGTTAAAGTCAGGGTCAGAGTCTAAGCTAAAGACAAAGATTTTGGGTAAGAGCTCGAGACCTGAAAAAGAGGCAGAGTTCAATAAAAAGGAAATTATTATTTAAAAGTAGAAATGACATCCCGTGAGCTTCGTTCCAGGTTAGCAGCAAACTCACCCACAAACAGTTGGAGGAAGATAATTTTGGGGAATTTGGGTTTGCTGAGTAAGTTAAAAGGCAGATGGATAATGGAAGACGAGGAGGATGCAGTCGAGAGGACACAACACAGGAGATTAGAGACACACCTAAGAGGAAGGAATTTTTTTGTCATCACAAGATGCAGAAAAAATAGGAATAAGAGCGGAGCATCAAATCCTTGATGCCAATGCTAGGTCACAAGATGAATTGTAATATCTGTAACCTCCAATTAATAAATAAAATTGTATTTTTTCTACAATGGAGTCTCTAGCACACTAATTCATTCTTTCCAGGAAATTGCAAAAGAAACCCTACATTCAATTTTCCTACGGGCCTATATGAAGTTCTAGCAGCCCGAGGTTTGGGATCCATGATATGCTCCTTGCTTGGCTGGACATCTTGATTTTGTGGAGGAAACGGTCGTGTTTGGCCATTTGACACTGTTATTGAAAATATCACTGAGAAATGATATAACAGAGGAGTTTGAGTATGCAAAACTTTTTAGCACTGCTAGAAGAACCAGTAACACCGATAAGTTTTAATGATTAAATGGCAGACTTATATATACTGTTAGCCACCTATAAATTTTTGACATAGCAAATAGGTGGCTAAAATTTTTCTGAGCCTTCAAGAGAAACATTTCCCTTGAAAATATTTCATTCTTGAAGCCTCTATGTGTCTTTTTCCTTTGAAGAGATCTTCACTTCTGTTTCCACAGAAAAAAGCCTTGCTGTTTTGTGAAAAAAAATGCTTCAAAAGGCCCTGTAATTGCCCATTTTTACTCATTTCCCTTCATTTTCATTAAGCCTCCTTTCATATTTTAAACTCCCTTTTTCCCCTCTAAAAGCCTCCAAAATCCTTTTAAGCCACTAAAAATCCCTTTTACAGCCTTAAAACGCCCTTTCCCCTTTACCAAAAGCCAAGAGATTCCTTGAAAACACTGATTTTGGCTTAAAGAACCCCTTTTTTCATTTGAGGCCTTAAGCCCCTTTCGGCCTAGCCGTTGGCCCCTTTTTCACATATGACCCAGTGCTAGAGCTAGGTGCTAAAGCCCTGGGTGCTACTCGTAATCAGATCTTTCTATGAACGCCTTTTCCTTTGTTTCTTCTAAATTTCCGATGCGAGAAAAATTTGTTCTATCAGCCTCCACTGCAATCTCCATTGTTGATCTCTTTAATGATCCGATGGCCTGTGCTAACTCACATAACCGCCAATCGCAAGAAGTATTAAGCACCACCTTGTTTCCTCCGATTGGCGATCTCCGATTGAATCTCAACCGTCCGTTTGTGTAGATCTGACGGTTGGAGATGAACCGACACTAGAAAATTTGGCCCAATTTTCGACGGCCACTTCGTCGCTATTTTGACACATAGTCGTCACAAGAGCGACAGTACAAGGACAGACAAAACATGGTTAGCCATTACGTCAGAATTCTGATGCTTTTCCAAAGTGTCACGATACCGACACTTTTTCTGTCATTTCCAAACAACCATCACTCTTCCGACGTTTTCCAAAGTGTCGCAATACTGATGCTTTCAAAGAATCACAATATCGACGCTTACAAAGTATCGCAATACCGATGCTTGAAAAGTGTCGCAATACCGATGCCTATGGAAAACGTCGAAATACCGACGCTTCCAAAGAATTGCAATACTCTATGGCTAACCACGCTTTTAAAGGGTCGCAAGACCGACGAAATAGGCAAACTTTCAAAGAATCGGAAGACCAACGTTTACAAGGTGTTGGAAGACTGACGTTTACTCTATCACTAACCACAATTTTAAAGGGTTGCAAGACCGAGTAAATAGGAAAAATTTCAAGGCGTCAGAACACCAAAGTTTACAAGGCGTCCAAAGATCGATGTTTACAGAGCGTCGATATAGCGACGGTGGGTTAAATTAAAAAAAAAAAATGAAATAGCCCATGGTCCATCCAACTGTAGTATGCTGAATACCGATGCCATAATAATATTCATGGCCATAAACCACAACCCCTATATATATTTCATTTGTATGTACCTTTGGCATTACATTAAATTACAACTGTTAATTCATAATCAATATTAGTTGTCCTTGAGTTCCATATCTCAGTTTCTGGTCTCTAACCCTATTAATGATGTGACTGAAGCTCAATAAAAATAATGGATGTCAATAAGCCAGCTAAGAAAATTTTTGAGGTCCCACTGCTATCCAGTAAATCACCATAGTTTTCCCCGAGTAAAATATTCTTACTCTGTGTATCTATGATAACTTCGTTGTGTTGAAAACTTAAAGTATACAGAGTAACTAGAGAAAATTTTGTCTGGGTATTAGAATTTCAATGATTTCACCTATTCTTCCCTCATAGAGAATACACAAGCTTGCCCCTACATGCAAGATTACTAAGCTCATCTCCCATGCCATCCACTACTGATTTTCCATTATAATTAGCTGGCATCTGGACTATATTGCGTTTGCCACCTTTGTGAGGAAATATACTTACAAAAATTTGTTTTATTTTCAAATCGAAGAATGCCAATATCTTTTTTTCATTGGGATAGATTTATGGTCAATGACACCGTTAGCTCAACCTTTTAACCGACCATTCACCGTCTCCTAACACATTTAATCTCCTTCCTATCCACGCATGAAAATTTCTTTTTGCATTGTGCTCATTTTATGGTCACAGATGCTATCAGCTCAAACTGGTAACCAACCATTTGTCCTTTTCTATCACATTAGATCAAAAAAATTATGGGATTTACTGTACTCTTAAATTTATGACGGGAAGTCTCTGGTATGGATTGCAATATAAACCCTTCAAAGTCCTATACCAACAACTATTAACTTTTTTGGTGCACTCAAAACAATTTGCATGAGCTATGACAAATAACTTGCTACATAAAATTACAACTGTTAATTCATAATAGGTATCAATGACTACAGTGTACTATCCATATATGCAAGATTACTCATGGTAAGTGTCATTGCATTCTATTATGTTTGTATTCAATCTAAAATAGTTTATATTGCTAGAACAAAACTACAAGAAAGGGTTATAAATTATAATTAGATTTCCATCTCATAGATTTATTCATATAAAATTTACACATTAGTAAAAAAAACCACATGAAAATCAAAGGGATGAGTCCTTTAAAAATTTTCAAATAGACTAAATTGGCATGTATTAGAGCTGCTCAGTGCACCTATACAGAGCGTGCTTTGTAGGTATGGAAAATAGTCATACATATAAGTGTTTAAGCAGATTATAGGTGGTGGGATATGGAATATTACATGATTCACAAAGGGATTACACATTTACAAGTTCATTCTATACCATGACACTTGCAATCTTTACTTTATTTTGAGATGATTTTCACTAAAGCTCCCTAAGCTTTCTCCTTTTAGCACAACATTCCTCACTAACTTGTTTTCAGGTATGGAAAAGCATCATTCATCCATTTGTTCAAGTGCCATTATAGGTAGTAGCGAATGGCATTACATGTTCACTCTGTACCATGACAGTCCCAATATTTACTTTTGTTTTAGATGATTTTCACTAAAGCTCCCTAATCTTTCTTCTTTTAGCACATCATTCCACACTAACTTGTTTGTAGGTATGGAAAATTATTCATCCATCCATTTGTTCAAGCACCATTATCGGTAGCAGGTAATGGCATATTACTGTACGAGAGAATTTGAATATTACTGTAACACCCCTATTTTTATGTTTCAAATTATACAATTGAGCTACAGTCCAAAGGGGATTGGACCCCAATGGATAAGTATGGTGTGGATGTAATTAATTATTTAATTGTGAGAAATAAATAAAACATTTCTATGCATATTGACCAAACGAGAATTTTGAGATCACTTGCCAAATCCATGAGGTATGGAAAGAGGCTACGACTTTCCCCAGAAATCTTTCAAAAATCTTTCAAAGAATTTATTTCTAATTTAGAGTTTTGAGGAAAAATCTAGATTTCCCCAATGAGGTGGAGAGTAGTTGGGAAGAGGTAAAAAGCTGGAAAAGTAGAAAGCAGCTTTAAAAGTCCCTAAATAAGGGAAGCCTAGGCAAACAGGAATAAAAGCATCCTGTAATTTTGGACGTGGAATTAGAAATAGGCTTTGGGGAGCATAAGCTTAAATAAGCTACTCTAGAACAGATTAGGGGTTGGTCTGTTCTTGGAGATGATCTCATCTTGGGGGTGAGTTTTGGAGACAGAGGAACTCTAAGGTTGGGAGGACTGGTCAATTGCAGAAGTGGTATGCCTAAAATGTTTATGTATGGTTGACTTACTTGTTATTGTGTAGTGTGATTAATGACTGTGGATGTTATTTTAGTTCAAATGTGAAACTGGTATTCCATACATTTAAGAGAATTGTTTAGAAGAATTTAATCCTCTAAATTCTGTATAGTTGTAGGAATAGGAATTATGGGGAAAATCATCCAGAAGCTCTAAACCTGTTACTGTTTTAAATCTGGAGATTTATACTACTCCCATAGTTCATTAAGATTATAACTTTAATCTTCTTCTGTGAACTTATTAACTTAATTGTGTATGATCTAGGAACCCAAACTTAGAATATTATTTATGAACTGGATGAAACTGTAAACATTAGGTGCTGTACAAACATTACAGAGATAAATTTTCTGAAGTGCATATCTATGTATCTCGTAACATACTGCAAAAAAAAAAAAATACGAAATCTGAGCTGAAAAGGACCCAATTTCAGTTAACAGAATTAGATATATTCAAGCAGAAAAATTGTACAGTATATAAGAAAATAATAACACAGTAACGACAAAAAGGGTAAAATAAGAAACTATTTCACTTTATATGAGTACTATCTTTCCATTTAATAGATAAAATAGTAACTAGCTGAGTTGCATGCAGACTAAGTATAATAAGGAAATCTAAATCAATTTGACAACTTCCTACTTTGACATAATAGTGAAATGTTAATAGTGAAATTAAAATATCTAGATACTAGCAGATAATTACAATCTAAAAATAGAATGAATAGTGGACAATTTCTGGAATATGGACTAGAGTTAATTATCCGAATCATCGAACTAAGATTTCCAAGATAACAGTGAAGTAATTGCCAGAAACAAAGAGTTACATTTTAACTGGGGTTGTAATTTCAACTGCGGGAATTTTGTTGAATTAATTTTATACATAGTGAACAAAAAGAATGATGACTTTCTGCACAGTAAAGATTACTCAGTTAAGAATATATGTATATCTAGAAAAGAAGCATATAAAAACATCTGAGCCCATAAAATGATAATAGCACATAATGTAATAGTGTCCCTTCTTGAGTAGAGTATACCCAAACCCTATACTATACACACAGGTTATACTTCAAAATTAATGAAATTTTCCGAATCTCAATAGATTCAGTTACAATTTGCATTGAATTAGAAGACGGAAACTAAAAAGTTCTGAGGCAACCCCTTGACTCATCCTCGAGAATAACTGGTGAGTACCGACCTGGATTAGGATTAAAGCAAGTGTTAACTCCTAAAACTCAAAAGGAATAGCTCTCGGCGAATCACCTTATTGTATTTAACAATAATTTAAATTACCTGTGTCCATACACGACCACAAAAGTGTTAGAGACTCTCGTGGGGATGTGTGTAAAAAATCCTCGATATATATAAATGACATTAAGGCTAAATTAAACATAATATTGCAAAGTAAGAAGGATTTTTAAGCAGCGACTCTCACCTAAGAGAGATAGCGAGGGTGAAATGAGAAATCATGACATTTTATCAACTTGAGCAGAATTAATAAATTGTGGGTCAACATTCAAATAAAAATTTTGCTAACATTTAACTATAGAGTAGAGCAGACTTGTACCTAAACGAGTGATGAAGGGTGTGTTCTGAACTCAGAGAAGAAGAAAGCATTTCACAACTTCGTGGATGACATGGTAGAGTCGGACGAGTACTAAGAACAAAATCATAGCTTCAAATTAAAAAAAAAAAAAAATTAGACATACAGGCATCGTGTACCTACTGTGGAACGCACGAACGATGATTAGCATGAAAAAAATAATTATGAGAAGAAATCTTTGTGGAATACACTCAAAAACCAAGTTGTATACTACCTACAGAAAACGAGTAGAGCTCTGGGGAAAAATTCCCATGCCGAGACGATGCCCAACAAGTTAAAATGCTAGCCGTGCCATGAAACTCACGGATATCAAAACAGGTATTGGAAGGAACATTTTAAAAATTTATGAAACACAAATGCAAACAAAGCCATATGGTCTGTGTAATACAACCAGAGGTGCCTTAGGGCTACCATAAATCTCCCAGATATAAGTCATGAAAAAATTATGGAACGAATGTATAACTATACTACGCCATAGTATTTCCAGACGTCTTGACTTAGAGAGTAGCTATAACCAAGAAAATACGAACCACATCCCCCAATATTGCTAAAAAATCAACGCCTATACCAAATAAATTTTGGGTAGAATACCATACCTCGGTCAATAGAGGAGGAGATGTCGACTTGAACAAATTTCTTTCCATAGTGCAGAGGAGATACACACACATCACCGGGGAAGGAAGCCAAAAGAAAACACTCTCTGAGAATGTAAAGCGAAGAAATAAACCCGGGTTGAGACAGTGAATTTTATAAAATTTGGATTCATAAACCCTAAATGCATCTGATCGTCCAAGTGGCAACCATCGGTCGATTCACACATGGATGGAGGAGAGTTAAAATGAAATGACACAAAGCCTTTCGCGTTAAAAGCCAAACGTACCACGTTAATTAGCAACATACCAGTACAAATAGGAGCATTAAACCAAGCTCAGGGTTTCACCCTTCAAAACAATAAAATATACCACATTTCTAGATTCGAGAATCTGAGATGTAAGGAACGTTAATGCATACGTACTTGCATCGAGTTCTGAAGAAATAGAATTAATACATGTTAGACAAGTTATCCACCATAGATAAATTAATACGCAACGGTTGAAATTATGTATCACCACACATTTGAATACCACGTATGCCACAAGGGAAAGGAGCATAAGAAAAATTGTTGAGAAATCAATTTCATTGGAAGGAATAATATAAGGGCTTATGTTAAATTATATTGTTCGAAAGTCCCATAGCATGGGATAGAACATGACCATAGTCACGATTTTATAGTAGTGGCACAAAAAAAATAAAATTTATAAATCCATAAGAGATAGTTTTATGTTCACCATGGAAACTCTATAGTAATACAATAATCGAATTTTGTTATCAGTGAAATCATAAGTCAATAGAAAAACAAAATTTTAACTGTCTCAAGAGGAATTTAGGACCAATTTAAATATGAGAGTTAAAAGAAAGGTGACAACTCTATAAGCTAACACTGTTGGCAAAAGGTTTCCATTAGGTATGCAAATATAAATTGTGACTGGAATAAATTAAACTATACTGATACAGGCAACATGAAGGGTGAACCTTCTGAATGTATGCGCTATTGCTAACAATGGGATTTAATGTGTTGTGAAAAGAAAACAAAAAATTTAGTGAAGAATGAGGTTCGTTACAAATCGTATCAAAGCTCATGTTAGAAAAAACTGGGTTGTTGTTGTGCTCACTGTGTAAATTATTTCTTGTTGAAATTTTTTTCTATTACTGATATGTGTTGTTTAGTGTACAGTGGTACTGAAACAAAAAAGTCAAATGGATGAAGGTGATGAAATTTATGTTGATATGCGTGATGAAGATAATACATCAGATCCCAACGCTCCGGTGATGGCTATGTTGCACAGTTTGCAATGAGAGATCGCTGAGATAAGAAGCCAGAGTGACAGACTGTCATTAGCTAGCGAGGAGCAGTAAAAGCTCATCAGAGAATTGACTTCATGGAACAACCAAGAAGGTGAAGGTTCCGGAAAGAAGAAAGGAAAGTTCTCTGATGATTCTGAGGAAGATGACACTACTAGACATCAGTATAAACAAAGAAAGGAATTACAGGGGGAATTCCGAAAGATCAAACCTCCCTCCTATGATGGGGAGAAGGAGGAAGATGCCGAGGCTTGGTTGTTGAATATGATTAAGTATTTCCAGGTCTATGGATATGAAAGAAATCTGAAGGCCAGATTAGCTGTCTACCAGCTACAGGGTAAGGCTACCCTACGGTGGGAGGAGACAAAAATGGTCCATGCCATTGATGAAAAAACAATGACTTGGGAAGATTTCCAAGTCAAGTTTAAAAACCGTTATTTGAACGAATGTTATTATGATGATAAAGAAAAGGAGTTCCACGAACACAGATTGGGAAAGCTCACTATCGATGAGTTTGTCACCAAGTTTACGAATATGTTAAGGTATGTTCCTTACATTCGGGAAGAGAAGGAAAAGGTGAAAAAGTTTTTGAACTATTTGCCTGCTGTGTACAAGGAGAAAATCGAGTTCAATAATCCAAAAACTATGGAGGAAGTAGTGAGGAAAGCTAGATTATGCTACCAAAAGTTTAAAGGAAAGGATGAGCATGGGAAAATCTGGGTAAACAAAGGTGAAATCAAAGGAAAGAAACAGAAACCAGCTTACTTAAAGAACTTTGGTAGGGATCATCAGCGGAAAAAATTCAATAAATCAAAAGAAAGTCAAATTGTTCAGTCCGAAGTTGGTTCCAAACAACTAGATGGAGATAATAAGAAGGAAGGAACAGTTAAAATGTGGGAGCCTTTGAAATGTTGGGGTTGTGGAGAACCTCATCTTTTGAGGGGTTGTCCACACCGAAATATTCATATGATTATGAGGGATCGAGAAGCTACCACAATAAATGATATAGCAATAAATATACCCACTATCAGTGCAGCCTTGGAGAATCGACAAGCATAACATCAAGCTACCATGGTTGAGATGGAAGGTAAGATTGTTGACCAATCTGTTACAGTTTTAATTGATCCGAGTGCTTCTTTGAGTTACATTAGTCCACAAGTTGTAGAGAAATGCAATCTCAAGACTGAAAAATTTCAGCAGTCTTGGTTGGTCCAGTTAGCCACTAGCACCAAGAGGAAAGTAACTCATAAATTACCTCAAATAGCAATTAAATTAAATGATTTTCAGACAGAAGTAATTTTAAACATTCTGCCCTTGGGCTCATATGACTTGCTGATAGGAATGGACTGGTTGGAAAAGAGAAAGGCTAGGATGAATTGTTGGGATAAAACTCTGCATTGCATAGATGAGGAAGGGAAACCTTTTATCCTCAAAGGAAAACCAAAACCAATCTTTGTAAGACAAATATCATCTCTGCAATTAAAAATAACGGCTAGGAAAAGATATCAAGTATACGCGGTACATGTCGAAGAATTAGGACAACAACCTGAAGAAAACCTACTGGACATTCTTCCAGTAGTAAAAGAGTTTAAGGATTTTTTTCTAGATGAGATTCCTCATCTTCCCCCCAAAAGAGAGATTGACTTTTCAATCGATTTGGTGCATGGAGCAACACCTATTTCCAGAGCCCCTTATCGGATGAGCCCCCCCGAACTCATGGAACTAAAAATGAAATTGCAAGAATTGTTGGATAAAGGTTATATTAGACCCAGTGTGTCTCCTTGGGGAGCAGTGGTGCTGTTTATGAAGAAGAAGGATGGAACCTTTAGAATCTGCATTGACTATCGTCAGCTGAATAAGTTGAAAATTAAAAACAGATACCCTTTGCCCAGAATTGATGATCTTTTTGATCAAGTAAGAGGAGCTTCAGTATTTTCGAAGATTGATCTAAGGACTGGTTATCACCAGCTCAAAATTAAGGAGGAAGACATTAGTAAAACATCTTTTCAAACTAGGTATGGTCACTATGAGTTTATAGTCCTACCTTTTGGTTTGACAAATGCCCCTGCCACCTTTATGTGCTTAATGAATAATGTTTTAAACAAGTACTTGGATAAATTCATACTAGTGTTCATAGATGGTATTTTGGTTTATTCAAAAAGTGAGGAGGAGCACAAAGAACACTTAAGGATAGTTTTGCAAAATTTGAAAGAAAACCAGTTATATGCCAAGTTCAGTAAATGTGAATTCTATAAAGATAAGATTCAATATTTGGGACATATTATTTCTGAACAGGGGTTGGTAGTAGACTTTGAGAAAATAAAGGCTATTAGAGAATGGCCAGTACCCACTGATGTTTCAGCAATAAGGTCATTTATGGGTAGTGCAGGTTATTATAGGAGGTTTGTGGAAAGATTCTCTGCAATAGCATATCCCATAACTTCATTACAAAGAAAAGGCACCAAATTTGAGTGGACTGAGAAATGCCAAAACAGTTTTGAACAAATAAAACTAAAACTCACTACAGCCCATATACTGAAAATTGCAGATCCTAACAAAGAGTTTGTTGTATGTAATGATGCATGCAGAAAGGGATTGGGAGGAGTTCTGTTGCAGGAAAATTCTGTTATTGCATATGAGCCTAGGAAACTTAAGACACATGAACATAACTACAGTGTATATGATTTGGAATTGGCTGTTGTAATCCATGCCTTGAAGATGTGGTGACACTATCTTCTTGGGAAGAAATTTACATTGATGACTGATCATATTAGTCTTAAATATTTCTTTTCCCAAATTGATTTGAATGCTCGACAAGCCAGATGGCTATATTTTCCGAGTGAATTTTATATAGACATAAAACATATTAGAGGGAAAGAAAACAATATTTCTGATTCCCTAAGTAGAAATGCTTGCCAAAACATAAGCAACATTGGGAGTAGTGCTAGTTTTGATTTAGAAGAACTAGTGAAAAATGTAGCAGACCAAGATCCAAATTATGAGAATCTACAAGTGGAAATACTGAAGAAAGAAATGGCTGAATACACTCAAAACCAGAAAGGGTTGATCTGCTACAAAAACAGATTGTACATCCCCAATGTCGAAACTTTGAAAAAAGAAATCCTAGATGAATATCATAAACAGTCGTATGCAAGACATCCTGGATATCAGAAAATTCTTACTGCCTTGAAAAAGAAATTGTATTGGGTAGGAATGAAGAAGGATGTGGCAAACTATTTAGCAAGATGCATGGAATGTCAACTAGTTAAAGTTGAGCATCAGTATCCAGCTGGTCTCTTAAATCCCTTGCCAATTGTAGAATGGAAATGGGATACTGTTTCTATAGATTTCATAACTGGGCTACCCAGGAACCAAGTACCAGCATGACTTAGTGATGGTAGTGGTAGACACATTAACAAAAGATGCACACTTTATCCCTGTAAAATCTACCTTTGGGACAGCCCAAGTAGCAGATGTGTTCCTAAAAGAAATAGTAAGGCTACATGGGGTCCCAAAAATGATTATTTCAGATAGGGATGCCAAATTCACAACCACCTTTTGGAAAGGACTATTTGGGGGCATGTGCACTAAATTGAATTTTATTACTGCCTATCACCCTTAGAAAGATGGTTAAACAGAGAGAACAAATCAAATTTTGGAGGATATGCTGAGAATGTATGTGATGGATAGGCCATCAAAATGGGAAGAGTACTTGCATTTAGCTGAATTTTATTATAACAACAGCTATCAATCTTCCATCAAAATGAGTCCATTTGAAGTACTCTATGGAAGAAAGTGTCGTACTCCTTTAAGTTGTAGTCAACCTGAGGATAAGCTAGTCTTGGGTCCAGATGCTTTACAAGAGATGGAAAGAATTGTCAAACAAATACAAAGAAACATTAAGACAGCACAAGATCGACAGAAAAAATATGGTGATAAGAAGAGGGTGCATTGAGAGTTCAAAGTGGGTGATCATGTGTATTTGCGTATTAAACCCAAAAAGAGCACACTTTATGCTGGAAGTTGTGAAAAATTGGCTCCTACATATTGTGGGCCTTTTGAGGTATTAGAAAGGGTGGGACCAGTGGCTTATAAGCTGGCATTACTGCCCCATGTTAAATTTCATGATGTGTTTCATGTTTCATTATTAAAAATATATGTACATGATGCTTCTCACATTGTTGATTGGAATGTGATACAGGTGGAACCAGAAGGGGAGTTCCTTCCAGAGTCGCTTCAACTATTGGAGCGGGAAGAAATTGAATTGAGGAACCGAACTGTAGCAAGAGTAAAGGTGCAGTGGAAGCACTTTACTGCTGAAGAAGCTACATGGGAAAGAGAAGCAGAGATGATGGAAAAATATCCATATCTATTTTCAAAATGAAATTTAGTAGTTAATTGTTAACACCGAGGACGGTGTTTGTTTTCAGAGGGGGAATATGTAACACCGATAGTTTTATGTTTCAAATTAGACAATTGAACTGCAGTCCAAAGCGGAGTGGACCCCAATGGATATGTATGGTGTGGATGTAATTAATTATTTAATTGTGAGAAATAAATAAAACATTTATGTGCATATTGACCAAATGAGAATTTTGAGATCACTTGCCAAATCCATGAGGTATGGAAAGAGGTTAAGACTTTCCCTAGCAATCTTTCAAAAATCCTTGAAAGAATTTATTTCTAATTTAGATTTTTGAGGAAAAATCTAGATTTCCCCAATGAGGTGGAGAGTAGTTGGGAAGAGGTAAAAAGTTGGAAAAGCAGAAAGCAGCTTTAAAAGTCGCTAAATAAGGGAAGCCTAGGCAAACAGGAATAAAAGCATCCTGTAATTATGGATGCAGAATTAGAAATAGGCTTTGGGGAGCATAAGCTTCAATAAGCTACTCTAGAACAGATTGGGGGTTGGTCTGTTCTTGGAGATGATCTCGGCTTGGGGGTGAGTTCTAGAGATAGAGGAACTCTAAGGTTGGGAGGACTGTTCAATTGCAGAAGTGGTATGCCTAAAATGTTTATGTATGGTTGACTTACTTGTTATTGTGTATTGTGATTAATGACTGTGGATGTTATTTTACTCCAAATCTGAAACTAGTATTCCATACATTTAACAGAATTGTTTAGAAGAATTTAATCCTCTCAATTCTGTATAGTGTAGGAATAGGAATTATGGGGAAAATCATCCAGAAGCTCTAAACCTGTTACTGGTTTAAATATGGAGATTTATACTACTCCCATAATTCATTAAGATTATAACTTTAATCTGCTTATGTGAACTTATTAACTTAATTATGTATGAGCTAGGAACCCAAACTTAGAAGATTATTTATGAACTAGAAGAAACTGTAAACATTAGGTGCTATACAAAAATTGCAGAGATAAATTTTTTGAAGTGCATATCTATGTATCTCGTAACATACTACAAGAAAAAAAGAAGAGGAAATCTAAGTTGAAAAGGAACCAATTTCAGTTAACAGAATTAGATATATTCAAGCAGAAATATTGTACAGTATACAAGAAAATAATAACACAGTAATGACAGAAACAGTAAAATAAGAAACTATTTCACTCTGTATGAGTACTATCTTTCCATTTATTAGATAAAATAGTAACTAGCTGAGTTGCATGCAGACTTGGTATAAGCAGGAAATCTAAATCAATTTGACAACTTCCTACTTTGATATAGTAGTGAAATGTTAATAGTGAAATTAAACTCTCCAGATACTAGCATATAATTACAATCTAAAAATAGAATGAATAGTGGATAGTTTCTGGAATATGGACTAGAGTTAATTATCTGAATCACCAAACTAAGATTTCCAAGATAATAGTGAAGTAATTGCCGGAAATAAAGAGTTACATTTTAACTGGGGTTGTAATTTCAACTGCATAATTTTTTTGAATTAATTTTATACATAGTGAACAAAAAGAATGATGAATTTATGTAGAGTAAATATTACCCAGTTAAGAATATATGTATATCTAGAAAAGAAGCATATAAAAACATCTGAACCCATAAAATGATAATAGCACATAATTTAATAATGTCCCTTCTTGAGTAGAGTATACCCAAACCCTATACTGTACACATGGGGTCTACTTCAAAATTAATGAAATTTTCCGAATATCAATAGATTCAATTACAGTTTTCTTCGAGTTAGAAGATGGAAATTAAAAAGTTCTAAGGCAACCCCTTGAATAATCCTCGAGAATAATTGGTGAGTACTGACCTAGATTAGGATTAAAACGAGTGTTAACTCCTAAAAGTCAAAAGGAATAGCTCTCAGAGAATGGCCTTATCATATTTAACAATAATGTAAATTACCTGTGTCCATACATGACCACAGAAGTGTTAGAGACTTTCGTGGGGATGTGCATAAACAATCATCGATATATATAAATGACAGTAAGGATAAATTAAACGTAATATTGAAAATTAAGAAGGACGTTTAAGTAGCGACTCTCACCTGAGAGAGATAGCGAGGGTGAAATGAGAAATCCTGACATTTTATCAACCTGAGCAGAATTAATAAATTGTGGGTTAACATTCAAATAAAAATTTTGATAACGTTAAACTACAGAGTGGAGTAGACTTGTACCTAAATGAGTGATGAAGGGTGTATTCTGAACTCGGAGAAGAAGAAAGCATTTCACAACTTCGTGGACGACATGGTAGAGTAGAACGAGTACTGAGAACAAAATCATAGCCTCAAATTAAAAATAAAAATAAAAAATTTAGACATATAGGCATCGTGTACCTACTGTCGAATGCACGAACGATGATTAGCATGAAACGAATCGTTATGAGCAGAAATCTCTGTGGAATACACTCAAATACCAAGTCGTATACCGCCTACAGAAAACGAGGAGAGCTTTGGGGAAAAATTCCCATGCTGAGACAATGCCCAACAAGTTAAAATGCTAGCCGTGCCATGAAACTCATGGATATCAATACTGGTATTGGAAGGAACATTTTAAAAATCTATAAAATATGAAAAAATTTATGAAACACAAATGAAAACGAAGCGATATGGTCTCTGTAATACGACTAGAGGTGCCTTGGGGCTACCATAAATCTCCCAGATATAAATCATGAAAAACTTATGGAACGCATGTATAACTATACTATGCCATAGTATTTCCAGACGTGTTGACTTAAAGAGTAGCTATAACCTAGAAAATATGAATCATAGTCCCCAATATTGCTAAAAACTCAACGCCTATACCAAACAAATTTTGGGTATAATACCATACCTCGGTCAATAGAGGAGGAGATGTTGACTTGAACAAATTTTGTCGCCATAGTGCAGAGGAGATACATACGCCTGACCGGGGAGGGAAGCCAGAAGAAAACGTGCTCTGAGAATGTAAAGCGAAGAAATAAACCCATGTTGAGACAATGAATTTTATAACCTTTGGATTCGTAAACCCCAAATGCATCCGATTGTCCAAGTGGCAACCATCGGTCGGTTCACACACAGATGGAGGAGTGTTCAAATGAAATTACACAAATCCTTTCGCGTTAAAAGACAAACGTACCATGTTAATTACCAACGTACCAGTACAAAGAGGATCATTAAACCAAGCTCAGGGTTTCACCCTTAAAAACAATAAAATATACCACATTTCTAGATTTGAGAATCCGAGATGTAAGAGAACGTTAATGCATACGTACTTGCATTGAGTTCCGAAGAAATAGAAATAATACATGTCAGACAAGCTATCCACCATAGATAAATTAACATGCAACGGTTGAAATTATATATCACCACAACATTTGAATACCACGTATGCCATAAGGGAAAGGAGCATAAGAAACATTGTCGAGAAATCAATTTCATTGGAAGGAATAATATAAGGGCATATGTTAAATTATATCGTTCGAAAGTCCCATAGCATGGGATAGAACGTGACCATAGTTACGATTTTATAGTAGTGGCGCAAAAAAAATAAAATTATAAATCCGTAAGAGATATTTTTATGTTCACCATGGAAACTCTATAGTAATACAACAATCAACTTTTGGTATTAATGAAATCATAAGTCAATAGAAAAACAAAATTTTAACTGTCTCAAGAGGAAGTTAGGACCAATTTAAATATGAGAGTTAAAATAAAGGTGACAACTCTAGAAGCTAACACTGTTGGCAAAAGGTTTCCATTAGGTATGCAAATATAAATTGTGACTAGAATAAATTAAACTGTACTGATACATCCAACATGAAGGGTGAACCTTCTGAATGTATGCGCTATTGCTAACAATGGAATTTAATGCATTGTCAAAAGAAAAAAAAATTAGTGAAGAATGAGGTTCGTTACAATTACAGGTTCATCTAACAAATAACACTTCCATTCTAGATTTCAGTCTGAATTAATTTTGATTACATTTTCATCCAATACATAACACTCAATCTATATTTCACTCCCAGATAATTTTTAGTCTTGACCAAGGCTTCATATGCCACCTCTTTAGTGCAACTTTCTACACAATATGTATGCATATATTGTATGTGAAAAAAAGCTGAAATGACTTACAAACCAATAAAATAAAGCAATATAAAGTTTTAAATGCCAAAAAGTTGTCCCATGGGTCATTTGTGATCATGCTATGTTATCCTTTGAAGTTTGGATAAAGCTTTCCCCATAAATGATGAAACAGAATAGAAGCAGGTAGAATGGTGTGTTTCTTGAAAAATGTTGTGGAAAATATCCTTGCCAATGGAACTGCTACAGAAAACTATATGAGCAATCAACCCCAACCACAGATGATTAACAGAAAGAACGATGAAAATGAATCCAAACAATAAATTAACACAGGAATTTTAAATTTGTGACTGGAGAAAAAGCACGTCCAGGTATAAACTCCAGCACTATATTAACCAGAATTTGATGAGATACAATTGTTTGGCTCTATGAAATGGACTGAAAATATGAATCAAGACACCTTTGTCTACCTGAAATTCATGATGCCACAATAGTGTTACTTTCATCCCATTCACTTGTAACACTGAATTTATCCACATGAATCTAGAAATACAAGGAAGTATAAGATGTGGTAACCCTAGTCTTCACAATCTTCCTCCTAAATAACCATCATCGGTTGCAACAAGATGGCAGTTCATCACAACACAAAATTGGAAAAGAGTGAAGAAAATGTATGCAGATCCCTTATCCTTATCCCTTATATTTACTGACCTATTGAAGAAAAGGTATACAGATCTATCATTCTGCTAGTAAACAAACTTGAGAAGTGCACAGATCTATCATTTGGAAAATAGTGAAGAAAAGGTATATAGATCCCTTATCCTTATCCCTTATCTTTATTGACCTATTGAAGAAAAGGTATAGAGATATATCATTCCTCCAGTAAACAAACTTGAGAAGTGTACAGATCTATCATTCTGCCAGTAAAACAAACATGAGAAAGTGTGCAGATCTATCACTCTTCATTATATACTAATTCAATGAGGAAAATATACACCAGATAGATGTATCATGCTTGGAATAAAAAAATTTGAAATATTCATTTTAAATAGAAGAGAAAGTTTGAAATGATTGAAACACTTACACAAGGAGATAGCTCCAAGAAAACTTCAATCCGTGATGTTCCTCGTTTGCTGCAAACGACTAGGGAACATTCATTTTTCCTCAGCAATATTTCTGCCAAGATTTTTTTCGTGGTCAGGTGTTTTTATTGGCTTTTGTTATTGAAATTTGGAAACCCCATGTGCTATACCCTATTTTTTTAATGAAAAAATAAACAATATACTGAGAAATCGGAACAGAGAAATATACTGAGAAATATCCGAACAAAGGTTGTTTTAACATCGACTTCTCTTTGATTATGAACATCGACTTCTCTTCGATTTGATTTTGAGAGTTCTGAACAGAGGTTGTTTTCCATGCTCAGAGTTCATGAGAAAAGGTTGAAAAATCTGAGTGGGGAAAAAAAAATTGAATAGGGAAGAATGGAATCATAGGGTAGAATGGGAAAGAAGGCATAAAGGTCAAACAAGCTGAGTGGGAAAAAAAATTGAATAGGTTGATTAAGAAAATTTGACTAGGTTGAACAAGCTGAGTGGGAAAAAATTGAAACTATGACATGAAATCATATGACAATTTCCCACTCAAACATTAGTGAACAATTTATTTTATCTAAATTATTTTATATATTTATTGTAAATTGCTATAATATTTTACAAAATAAACTTATTTTATTTTATTTAAAAACAATTTATCAACATTTTTGGATGTAAAAATCATTACTTATAATATTCATTGTAATTTTTCATTATAATTATTATTTATAAGTAATAAAAAATATTAATAAATATAATATTTTTAGGTAGAATAATTACTTTCATCATACTTTATAGGTTTTTTCAAAATTACTTTCATTATTATCATAATTATTCAAATTCATTAGTTGATTGCCAATATTTTCTTCGTTATATGAATCATGCTTAAATAGACCTTATAGTAATTTTCATAATGTTCGTGTATTGAGATAATTCTATGATTCCACAACCATTTTCCATAGAGTTTTTCATTCAAGGGATACCCTTAGAGTACCAAGTTATGAATATTCCAACATCTTCCATATGTTCTAAAATAAACGGCCTCTTCTTATTGATATGTAACACCGCTATTTTTATGTTTTTCAAGTTAGACATTTGAACTTCAATCCAAATGGGAGTGGAACCCAATGGATAATTGTTGTGTGGATGTACTTGATTATTTAATTATGAAAAATAAATAAAATATTTCTGTGCATATTGACCAAATGAGAATTTTGAGATCACTTGCCAAATCCATGAGGTATGGAAAGAGGCTAAGAATTTCCCCAAAAATCTTTCAAAAATCCTTGGAAGAATTTATTTCTAATTTAGATTTTTGAGGAAAAATCTAGATTTCCCCAATGAGGTGGAGAGTAGTTGGGAAGAGGTAAAAAGATGAAAAAAAAAGCAGCTTCAAAAGTCCCTAAATAAGGGAAGCCTAGGCAAACATGAATAAAAGCATCCTGTAATTTTGGACGCAGAATTAGAAACAGGCTTTGGGGATCATAAGCTTAAATAAGCCACTCCAGAATAAATTGAGGTTGGTCTATTCTAGGAGATGATCTCAGCTCGAGGTTGAGTTCTAGAGGACAGAAGAACTCTAAGGTTGGGAGGTTGGTCAATTGCAGAAGTGGTATGTTCATAAGTTTTATGAATGGTTAAAGTACCTGTTATTGTGCAATATGGTTAATGGTTATAGATGTTATGTTAGATTAAAATTTTGAAGTTGTTATTCTCTACATTTAACATAATTGTGTAGAGGAAATTAATCCTCTCAACTCTGTATAGTTGTAGGAATAAAATCTATGGGGAGAATCCATCAGAGTCTCTAAACCAATGTTGGTTTAAATCTGAGTATACATCTTACCCCAAAGATGATTTAGTTGTCTAACTTTAATCTACTTCTGGACTAATAAAATAACTGTTACATATATGAAAAGAAAGAAGGATACCCTTACATGTAACAGATATAATTGAAACTAGACATACTTTAAACCTGTTTTGTTATAGACATAAAATTATACAGGTGAAAGTATAATTGACTACAGCATACAGGAATTACTTAAATAGCAATGATAATGTAAATAAATGTTACAGTTGATATGAACATGCCATGGAAGAAGACTACATAGTGTTAAAACAGTTAAAGTTCCTTTATAAATCTGCATGTAAATATATGTATTTAACCAAAGTCTCCAAATTAAAGCTAATCATTAATAGATATATTTATATCTGCACTGTGGACAGAAGACTGGAAGTAAGATAATGGACAAATTCTCCATTATGGCTGACATGAACATGCATATTAAGTACTTTGAAGTTTAGAAAGTAAATTCCATTCAGATACTTTCAGTTATTAGACTAAAACCCTATGATATAGGACAAAAAAATAAATTGAAACTTTAACAGGTGAAATTTTATATATGTACAGTGTATAAAAAAATTAGAAGTTCTAAAAAAGATACTCATTCTTTTATAGTCTATGCTAAACATTAACTTATGGAAAAATAATATGAAAGATTTTGCTAGAAAATATAGGGGAAAAATCTTAATTACACCTATGTACTTAAGTGGTAATAACCCTTTCCAGAATTTCAATAAAGTATGCATATGCCTGAACAGATGTGAGGACCCACATTAAGTACACATAGGATTTTATCCCTATAACTGTATTTTAAATACTTGTGTGGTATTTTGGACAGTGCATGAACAGTGCATAGATTAAATAGGAAGGGAAAAATATGAGTCAAAATTAGTTTATGTAAATGGAAAGTAGCCTCTGATACATGTACAGGTGAAAGATTAATTAATTGCTGTAAATAAAAATTTTTACAAGCTACCAAGATATTAACTTAAGATTAATAGTATATATGAAATAAAAGAGATGAGTTATTTCTGTTAGCCTATGAAATTAAGTACTTAGCTCCTGGGAAGAACTATTGATAATCGAATAGAAATAACTGTGTAATCATATAAAATAAACATCTAAAATATAGAGAAAACATGTGTAGACAATGAATCAATTTCTGAAATTACAGTGAGGTACATAACCATAGATTAACTTCTTATAAAAATAGCCATTAGAGATGAATACTCCTTGTATAGAAACCAGTGAGAAACTCTTACCCATTATAAAACAAATTTGAACAGCATTTGTATGTCAAAAAAAATAACAACATGAAATAAAATATATGTTTAATGCAGTAAAAAAGTCCACAAGTCCTCATAAAAATGAGTACATCAGTCATAAAAACAATGCTATGGCGAACTCACTAATTTCAATTAATGGTGAGGCGAGATCTGAATATGAGGATTAAATTTCGAAACCCTCGCGAGACTTCCAAGGAAGTCCGAGTGAAGGGTGTCCTGATATACCAGAGAAAATATTAAATCAAACCACCTACCTGAAAAATTATAATAGTCGTATAAATGAGTTCATGAACAAAGGAAAAATGTGACAATACTTGTGCAAGTCAATACGATAAAATTTTCAACTATGTGTTACAAAAAAAAAAAAATTACAATGGAAATGACTTGGTATACTTGCGAGGAAGGAGGGATAGTTACCTGAGTCTTATTGATACCAACGCTGAATAGATAAGAGTCCTCGTCAAATAACATGACATAAATAGATGTAAAAGTGCTATGGATCGTGATTATGAGAAAAGCGTATTCATTAAAATTCAAAGCCGAGACGAATTACCTCTGAGAATAGCCGTGCGTAGAAGTCCTTCATTAAGCCAAATTTCAAAACCTAACCTATCCATTACGATGGGAAGGTTGATTCATGAAGAATCGAAATACTTCCCTTAACCACATCAACGAGGAACAAGTTAAAGATCATATCAATGGAAAAAACGACATTCTACTATGCCCTTAGAACTTAAGATGTGCAAAAAGAATGATTCAGATAAATTCCACGAAGTATCCACAAGAGATTCGAAATGAACTCAGCAATAATACATATGTGTCCAAATGCAAATTTTAATAACACCATTTCCCTATCAGTGTATGCGAACCAACAACATAAAACCAACTTACATTCAGAACGAAGAAAATTTATATAAAAATAGAAGGAAAACAAAGCTCGGTCTTCCAAGAGGAAAGAATGTACATGCTTTATAATGATGAAATAAATAGCAGAGGTAAGTCTTACTGAGAAAGAGACGTAGTGAACGTCGGCATTGTGGAAGAACTCGTAGAAGTTTGCATGGTCGATAGAGGAACAAACCAGGAAAATAGAACCAGAGCTAAAGACCACTCTGCAGAGAATCAAATGAATACTTTGCATTAGAAAGTGAACCTTAAGTACCATGAGTTGGGATGAAACTGTCAAGCATCTCGACCCTACAGGTGCCACACATCGGAATGCTATAGAGCGGATCGATGACTCATGGCTGGGAGTTCAAGAAACGTCAAGTGGAGGCACACAAGAATTAATAACAGAGATTTATTGCAATAAATGAGAAAGACGTAAATGTGTACTAAAGGTTTTGAAAGAACAACAATAACACAGAACCGTAAGAATTGTGGGTGGGAACCTTGATAAAACATCAAAATCATACAATACGGAGATACTACGAATCAATGTAGTCAGTTCACGAATGCCCAAGCGATCCATATACGATCTTCTCACACGTCAAAAGGAAGTTAAGGGGTGTAAATTATCATGGTTCATTATTTAAAACAAAACTTAATATATATATGATGTTTTAAGACAAAGAGATAACTTGAGAAAGCCATGAGGACCATTACAAATTAGAAGTACAATGGTTATAAGGGCAAAACGAAATAATACCATATGGTTCTATACAATACTCACGTTATATATAAATATATATATATATATATATATATATATATATATATATATATATATATATATATAAACAAATAGCTTGCCTCTTAATAATAATGATAAGGTGGAAGATCTATATTGGAAGAAAAAATAATAACCATATGATTATATGGAGTATTGGAAGAGAGCATTATATTCATTAAGATTGAAAAGTTATTAAAAATTTCGAAAGAAGAAGTTAATAAGAAAATTTCCATTGGGTGAAAGCAATTTATATATATCTATATGAAAAAAAATATTTGTGTGAATTGGGAGACATTACAAATGGTATCAGAGCTCATGTTAGCAAAATTGGGCTGTTGTTGTGCTCACTGTATAAATTATTTCTTGTTGAATTTTTTTTTTTTAATTACTGATGTTGTTTTTTTTGTGTACAGTGGTACTGGAATTGAAAATTCAATGGCTGAAGGAGATGAAACTTATGTTGATTTGCATGATGAAGATAACACGCCAGATCCCAACACTCCTTTGATGCCTATTTTGCACAGGTTGCAACGAGAGATAGCTGAGTTAAGAAGACAGAATGATAGTCTGTCATTAGCGAGTGAGGAGCAGGAAAAGCTCATAAGAGATCTGAATTCGCGGAATAGAAAAGAAGGTGAAGGTTCCGGAAAGAGGAAGAAAGGCAAGTTCTCTGATGATTCTGTGGAAGATGACACTACTAGACACCAGTCTAAACAGAGAAAGGAATTACAGGGGAAATTTCGGAAAATTAAGCCTCCCTCCTATGATGGGGAGAAGGAGGAAGATGCTGAGGCATGGTTGTTGAATATGATTAAGTATTTCTAGGTCTATGAATACGAGAGAAATTTGAAGGTGAGTTAGATGTCTACCAATTATAGGGTAAGGCTACCTTGTGGTGGGAGGAGACAAAAACGGTCCATGCCATTGATGAAAAAATAGTGACTTGAGAAGATTTCCAAGTCAAGTTTAAAAACCACTATTTGAACGAATGTTATTATGATGATAAATCAAAGGAGTTCCATGAACTCAGATTGGGATAGTTCACCATAGATGAGTTTGTCAGCAAGTTTACAGATCTGTTAAGGCATCTTCCTTATATTCATGAAGAGAAGGCAAAGGTACAAAGGTTTTTGAACTATTTGCCTGCAGTGTACAAGGAGAAAATAGAGTTCGATAACCCAAAAACTATGGATGAAGCGATGAGGAAAGCTAGATTATGCTACCAGCAGTTTAAAGGAAAGGGTGAGCATGGGAAAAGCTGGGTAAACAAGGGTGAATTCAAAGGAAAAAAATAGAAACCAGCTTACTTGAAGAATTTTGGTAGGGATCATCAGCGGAAGAAATTTCACAAACCAAAGGAAAGTCAAACTTCTCATTCCCATGTTGGTTCAAAACAAATAGATGGAGATAATAAAAAGGAAGGAACAGTTAAAATGCAGGAGCCTTTGAAATGTTGGGGCTGCGGAGAACCTCATTTGTTGAGGGACTGTCCACACTGAAATATTCAGTTGATTATGAGGGATCGAGAAGCTACCACAGTGAATGATATAGCAAGGAATATACCCAATATCTGTGCAACCTTGGAGAACCGACAAGCGAAACACCAGGCTACTATGGTCGAGATCGAAGGTAAGATTGTTGACCAATCTGTTACAGTTTTGATTGATCTCGGTGCTTCCTTGAGTTACATTAGTCCACATGTTGTAGAGAAATGCAATCTCAAGACTAAAAAATTTCAGCAGTCTTGGTTGGTCCAGTTAGCCACTGGCACCAAGAGAAAAGTAACTCATAAGTTACCTCAAACAACAATTAAATTAAATGATTTTCAGATAGAAGTAAACTTAAACATTCTACCCTTAGGCTCATATGACTTGCTGATAGGAATGGACTAGTTAGAAAAGAGGAAGGCTATGATGAACTGTTGGGATAAAACTCTGCACTGCATAGATGAGGAAGGAAGACCCTTTATACTCAAAGGAAAACCAAAACCAATTTCTGTAAGACAAATATCAGCTCTGTAATTAAAAATAACAGCTAGGAAAGGGTCTCAAGTATATGTTGTACATGTTGAAGAATTAGGACAGTAACCTGAAGAAAACCTGTTGGACACTCTGCCAGTGGTAAGAGAGTTCAAGGAAGTTTTTCCAGATGAGATTCCTCATATTCCCCCCAAAAGAGAGATTGATTTTTCCATCGATTTGGTGCCTGGAGCAACACTCGTTTCCAGAGCCCCTTATCGGATGGGCCCCCCTGAACTCATGGAGCTGAAGATGCAATTGCAAGAATTGTTGGATAAAGGTTCTATCAGACCGAGTGTGTCTCCTTGAGGAGCACTGGTGTTGTTCGTGAAAAAGAAGGATGGAACCTTTAGAATGTGCATTGACTATCGTCAGCTGAATAAGTTGACAATTAAAAACAGATATCCATTGCCTAGAATTGATGACCTTTTTGATCAGGTAAGAGGGGCTTTGGTATTTTCTAAGATTGATTTGAGGACTGGTTATCACCAACTCAGAATTAAGGAGGAAGACATTAGTAAAACAGCTTTTTGAACTAGGTATGGTCACTATGAATTTGTAGTCCTACCTTTTGGGTTGACAAATGCCCATACCATTTTTATGTGCTTAATGAGCAGTGTTTTGAAAAATTACGTGGATAAATTTGTACTAGTGTTCATAGACGACATTCTGGTTTATTCAAAAAGTGAGGAAGAGCACAAAGAACACTTAAGGATAGTTTTGTAAACGTTGAAATAAAACCAGTTATATGCCAGATTCAGTAAATGTGAATTTTATAAAGACAAGATTCAGTACTTGGGGCATATTATTTCTGAACAAGGATTGGCTGTTGACCCTAAGAAAATAAAGGCTATTAGAGAATGGCCAAGGCCAACTGATTTTTCAGCAATGAGATCATTTATGGGAATTGTAGGTTATTATCGAAGATTTGTGGAAATATTTTCTTCAATAGCATACCCCATAACTTCACTACAGAGAAAAGGCACCAAATTTGAGTGCACTGAAAAATGCCAAAACAGTTTTGAACAACTAAAATTAAAACTCACTACAACCCCTATACTGAATATTGCAGATCTTGACAAAGATTTGTTGTGTGTACTGATGCATGTAGAGAGGGATTGGGAGGAGATTTGTTGCAAGAAAATTCTGTTATTGCATACAAATCTAGAAAACTTAAGAAACATGAATAGAATTACAGTGTATATGATCTAGAATTGGCTGCTGTAATTCATGCCTTAAAGATGTGGTGACACTATCTTCTTGGAAAAAAATTTACATTGATGACTGATCATATTAGTCTCAAGTATTTCTTTTTTCAAATAGATTTGAATGCTCGACAAGCCAAATGGTTGTATTTTCTAAATGAATTTGATATGGACATAAAACATATCAAAGGGAAGGAAAACAAAATTGCTGATGCGCTAAGCAGAAATTCTTACCAAAACATAAGCAACATTGGGAGTAGTGCTAGCCTTGAATTAGAAGAGCTTATTAGATAGGTAGCAGATCAAGATCCCAATTACGAAAATCTCCAATTAAAAATGCAGAAAAAAGAAATGGCTGAGTACACCCAAAACTAGAAAGGGTTGATCTGCTATAAGAACATATTGTATATCCCCAATGTGGAGTCCTTGAAAAAAGAGATCCTAGATGAATATCATAAACAACCATATTCAAGACATCCTGGATATTAGAAAATGCTAACAACTTTGAAAAAGGAATTTTTTTGGCCAGGAATGAAAAAATATGTAGCAGAGTATTTAGCTAGATGCATGGAATGTGAACTAGTTAAAGTTGATCATCAGCATCCAGCTGGTATTTTAAATCCCTTGCCAATTGCAGAATGGAAATGGGACATTGTTTCTATAGATTTCATAACCGGGTTTCCCAGAACAAAGTACCAGCATGACTTAGTGATGGTAGTGGTAGACACTTTAACAAAGGTTGCAAACTTCATACCTGTAAAATCTACTTTTGGGACAGCCCAAGTAGCAGATGTGTTGCTAAAAGAAATAGTAAGGCTACATGGGGTCCCAAAGATGATTGTTTCAGATAGAGATGCTAAGTTCACAGCAGCCTTTTAGAAAGGTCTGTTTGGGGGAATGGGCACTAAACCAAACTTTAGTACTACCTATCACCCTTAGACAGACGGTCAAATAGAGAGAACAAATCAGATTGTGAAGGATATGATGAGAATGTATGTGATCGATAGGCCATCAAAATGGGAAGACTAGTTGCATTTAGCTGAATTTTCTTACAACAACAACTATCAATCCTCCATGAAAATGAGTCCATTTGAAGCACTCTATGGAAGGAAATGTCGTACTCCTTTAAGTTGGAGCCAACCTGAAGATAAGTTAGTATTGGGGCCAGATACTTTACAAGAAATGGAAAAGATTGTCAGAAAAATACAAATAAATATCAAGACAACACAAGATCAACATAAAAATTATGGTGATAAGAAGAGGGTGCATCAAGAGTTCAGAGTGGGTTATCATGTGTACCTGCGTATTAAACCCAAAAGGAGCTCACTTTATGCTGGAAGTTGTGCAAAATTGGATCCTAGATATTGTGGGCATTTTGAGGTGTTAGAAAGGTTGGGACCAGTGGCTTATAAACTGGCCCTACCACCCCATGTTAAAGTTCATGATGTATTTCATGTTTCGTTATTAAAAATATATGTACATGATGCTTCTCACATTGTTGATTGGAATGTGATACAGGTGGAACCAGAAGGGGAGTTCCTTCTAGAGTTGCTTCAAATATTGGTGCGGGAAGAAATTGAATTGAGAAACCGAAGAGTAGCCGTGCAGTGGAAGCACTTTACTGCTGAAGAAGCTACATGGGAAAGAGAAGCTAAGATGATGGAAAAATATCCATATCTATTTTCAAAATTAACTATAGTAGTTAGTTTTTAACACCGAGGACGGTGTTTGTTTTCAGAGGGGGAATATGTAACACCCCTAGTTTTATGTTTTTCAAGTTAGACATTTGAACTTCAATCCAAAGGGGAGTGGACCCCAATGGATAATTATTGTGTGGATGTAATTAATTATTTAATTATGAAAAATAAATAAAATATTTCTATGCATATTGACCAAATGAGAATTTTGAGATCACTTGCCAAATCCATGAGGTATGGAAAGAGGCTAAGACTTTCCCCGAAAATATTTCAAAAATACTTCGAAGAATTTATTTCTAATTTATATTTTTGAGGAAAAATCTAGATTTCCCCAATGAGGTGGACAATATTTGGGAAGAGGTAAAAAGTTGGAAAAACAAAAAGTAGCTTTAAAAGTCCCTAAATAAGGGAAGCCTAGGCAAACATGAATAAAAGCAACCTGTAATTCTGGACGCAAAATTAGAAACAGGCTTTAGGTAGCATAAGCTTAAATAAGCTACTCCAGAATAGATTAAGGTTGGTTTGTTCTAGGAGATGATCTCATCTCGAGGGTGAGTTCTGGAGGACAAAAGAACTCTAAGGTTAGGAGGTTGGTCAATTGCAGAAGTGGTGTGTTCATAAGTTTTATGAATGGTTAAAGTACCTATTATTTTGCAATATGGTTAATGGTTATAGATGTTATGTTAGATTAAAATTTTGAAGTTGTTATTCCCTACATTTAACATAATTGTGTAGAAGAAATTAATCCTCTCAACACTGTATAGTTGTAGGAATAAAATCTGTGGGGAGAATCCATCAGAGTCTCAAAACCAATGTTGGTTTAAATCTGAGGATACATCTTACCCCAAAGATGATTTAGTTGTCTAACTTTAATCTGCTTCTAGAATAATAAAATAACTATTGCACATATGAAAAGAAAGAAGGATGCCCTTACATGTAACAGATATAATTGAAACTAGACATACTTTAAACTTGTTTTGTTATAGACATAAAATTATACAGGTGAAAGTATAATTGACTATAGCATACAGGAATTACTTAAATAGCAATTATAATGTAAATAAAGGTTACAGTTGATATGAACATGCCATGGAAGTATACTACACAGTGTTAAAACAGTTAAAGTTCTTTTAGAAATCTGCATGTAAATATATGTATTTAACCAAAGTCTACAAATTAAAGCTAATCGTTAATAGATATATTTTATATCTGCGCTGTGGACAGAAGACTAGAAGTAAGATAATGGAAAAATTCTCCATTATGGCTTACATGAACATGCATCTTAAGTAATTTGAAGTTTAGAAAGTAAATTCCATTCAGAGACTGTCATTTATTAGACTAAAACCCTGTGATATAGGGCAGAAAAATAAAATGAAACTTTAACAGGTGAAATTTTATATATGTAGAGTGTATAAAAAAATTATAAGTTCTAAAACAGATACTCATCCTATTATAGTCTATGCTGAACATTAACTTATGGAAAAATAATATGAAAGATTTTGCTAGAAAATATAGGGGAAAAACCTTAATTACACCTATGTAATTAAGTGATAATAACCCTTTCCAGAATTTCAATAAAGTATGCATATGCCTAAACAGATGTGAGGACCCACATTAAGTGCACATAGGATTTTATCCCTATAGCTGTATTTTAAATACTTGTGTGGTATTTTGGACAGTGCATGAACATTGCATAGATTAAATAGGAAGGGAAAAATATGAGTCAAAAGTTGTTTATGTAAATCGAAAGTAGCCTCTGATACATGTATAGGTGAAAGATTAATTAATTTCTATAAATAAAAATTGTTATAAGCTGCCAAGATATTAACTTAAGATTAATTGTATATATGAAAAAAAGAGACGAGTTATTTCTGTCATCCTATGAAATTAAGTACTCAGCTCCTGGGAAGAACTATTGATAATCAAATAGAAGGAACTATGTAATCAAATAAACATCTAACATATAGAGAAAACATGTGTAGACAATGAACCCATTTTTGAAATTACAGTGAGGTACATAACCACAGTTTAAAATCTTATAAAAATAGCCATTAGAGATGAATACTCCTAGTATAGACACCAGTGAGAAACTCTGCCCCATTATAAAACAAATCTAAACAGGATTTGTATGTCAAAACAAATAACAACATGAAATAAATTATATGTTTAATGCAGTAAAAAATTCCACAAGTCGTCGTAAAAATGAGCACATCAGTCAAAAAAACATTGCTATGGCAAACTCTCTAATTTCAGTTAATGAGGAGGCAAGATCTGAATATGAGGAGTAAATGCTGAAACCCTCATGAGACTTCCAAGGAAGTTTGAGTGAAGGGTGTCCCGATATACCAGAGAAAATATTAACTCAAACCACCTACCTGAAAAATTCGAATAGTCGTATAAATGAGTTCGTGAACAGAGGCAAAATGTGACAATACCTGTGCAAGTCAATACGACAAAATTTTCAACCGTGTTACAAATTTTTTTTTACAGTGGCAATGACTTGGTATACTTGCGAGGAAGGAGGGATAGTTACCTAAGTGGTACTGATACCAACGCTGAATAGATAAGAGTCCTCGTCAAATAACATGACACGAATAGATGTAAAAGTGCTATGGATCTTGATTATGAGAAAAACGTATTCATAAAAATTCAAACCTGAGAGGAATTACCTCTGAGAATAGCCGTGCGTAGAAGTCCTTCATGAAGCCGAATTGAAAAACCTAACCTATCCATTATGATGGGAAGCTCAATTCATGAAGAATCGAAAAAATTCTCTTAACCATGTCAACGAGGAACAAGTTAAAGATCATATTAGTGGACAAAAGGACATTCTACTACGCCCTTAGAACTTAAGATGTGCAAAACGAACGATTCAAATAAATTCCATGAAGCATCCACAAGAGATTCGAAATGAACTCTACAATAATACATATGTGTCCGAATGCAAATTTTAATAACGCCATTTCCCTATCAGGGTATGCGAACCAACAACATAAAACCAACTTACATTCATAACGAGAAAATTTATATAAAAATAGAAGGAAACCAAAGCTCGGTCTTCCAAGAGGAAAGAATATACACGCTTTATAACGATGAAATAAATAGTAGAGGTAAGTCTTACCGAGAGTCAGAGACGTAGTGAATGTCGACGTTGTGGAAGAACTCGTAGAATTTAGCATGGTCAACAAAGGAACAAATCAGGAAAATAGAACCAAAGCTAAAAACTTCTCTCCAGAGAATCAAATGAATACTTCGCATGAGAAAGTGAACCTTAAGTACCATGAGTCAGGATGAAACTCTCATGCATCTCGACCCTACAGGTGACATGCATCAGAACGCTATACAATGGATCGATGACTCATGGCGGGGAGTTCAAGAAACGTCAAGTGGAGGCAGACGAGAATTAATAACAGAGATTTATTGCCATAAATGAGAAAGACATAAATGTGTACTAAAGGTTTTGAAAGAATAACAATAACACAGAACCGTAAGAATTGTGGGCGGGAACCCTGATAAAACATCAAAATCATACAATACGGAGATACTACGAATCAATGTAGTTATTTCACGAATGCCAAAGCGATCCATATACGATCTTCTCACACGTCGAAAGCAGAAGTTATTAAAAATGTCGAAAGCAGAAGTTAATAAGAAAATTTCCATTGGGTGAAAGTAATTTATATATATCTATATGAGAAAAAAAAGTTGTGTGAATTGGAAGACATTACATGATTTCTTACACTTGTTGTGACACTTCCACTCAACCACCTGAAGTATTTAGCTAGCACTTTTTTTGTGTTCATCTCATTATTCCAAGCTGGTCATAATCACATGAGTTACCATCAATTATCATCATTAGAAATTTTGCAAGTTTTTCCTAAAATTTACTAGTTAGTCTACAAGCACATGGTAATAATGGCATTACCCACAAACACATGATACCCTCATAACCTAGTATTGTGTGCTAGGAAGGCTTTCCAAAGAATTTGGCTGGAATCACTATGACACTATTACAAAATTAGAAGGGAAGAGAAAGGCAAAGGCTCAGGTATCATATGAGAGAAGGAAGAAATTGACAAAATTGAGATCAAAAGAAGTGGAGTTAGCCGAATAGAAGCTTGCCCCAGAGATGGATAAGATAACACTTGATAACATATTGGTCAATTTCCTTGACCCTTTATTGGTTATTCAGAAGGTGTATTAATACACCACTATTAATATCAAGGTAACCGGTCCCTAGAAGATCAAGGGCTACAAGTTGTAGTTTTCATCTGAACATCAACATACCACAACCATGCTTACAACCAGATGCCTTCTCACATTCATGATCTGATTATATAGTGAATTAAACAGAGGTAATAAAACAATTAATTCTTCAAATATAATTCAAATTTGGAGGGCTTAGCTTGGGATTTGGGGTTAGGGGTTAGGAATTTAGAGGTTTAGGGTTTAGGGGGTTAAATGGGTTAGGGGTTAAGGGGTTATAGGTTTAGGGTTTAGGGGGTTAAATGGGTTAAGGGTTTAGGGGGTTAGGGGATTTAGCAGTTAAGGAATTTAGGGGTTAGAAGTTAGGGGCTAATGGGGTTAGGTTTTAGGGGTTAAGGGTTTATAGGTTTAGAGTTTAAGGGGTTAGGGTTAAGGGTTTAATGGTTTAGGGTTTAAGGGGTTAGGGGTTAAGGGTTTATAGGTTTAGGGTTTAGGGGGTTAAGTGGGCTACGAGTTAAGGGTTTAGGGGTTAGGGGTTAAGGGTTTAGAGGTTTATGGTTTAGGGGTTAAATGGGTAAGGGGTTAATTACTAGAGGTTTAGGGGGTTAAATGGGTTAGGGGTTGGGAATTAGTGTTTAAGGGGTTAGGGGTTAAGATGATAGTTTCATTGGTCTCTGTTTTTGCACATTTTAACCTTGGAAACAAGGCAGAATTAACCCAATTGTAGGTCCCAATGTGTCATGATATAAATTAAATCTAGATATATATGAGAAGGAATAATTATAAAGACATAGATTGATAGAGGTAGTGAGAAAAGGGGAGTCACAAGGGAGAGATGGAGATAAACTGAAGTAGAGGGGAGAGAAGGAATGGATCAGCTGAGAGAGAGAGAGGGAGAGAAGGGTAAGATAGGGAGATAATGACACAAATATGGAAGGGGGGAAGAAAGAAGGATAGAGGGAGGGATATAGCTATGAAAGGATTGGAGGGTAGAGAGAGAGAGAGAGAGAGAGAGAGAGAGAGAGAGAGAGATTGGGGAAGAGAGAGGTCATTCCAGATGCTCTGAAAGTGTTGAGGCTTCAGCTAGGTCACAACTTAGCATGAAAACTCATACGGGCACCTTCGAACGAAACGACCCAACCTGAACGTGCACGGTCGGGTGACCTCACACAATGCACCCGACAGAACAATGCCAAAAAGGAGAAAATCAAAAAAGGGCTGCCTAAATGTGTACAAGGCACCCGAGCAGTCACAACTTTGCAAAACTGATACAGGCGCCCTTGAACGAAACGGCCCGACCCGAACGCACCTAGTCGGGCGACCTCGCACGGCACAACACGGCGCGCCCGACTAAATTATTCCATAAGGGAGAAAATGGAAAAAAAGCTACCCAAAGGTGCACAAGGGACTCGGGCAGTCACAACTTAGCATGAAAACTGATACGGGTTCCCTCGAATGAAATGGCCCGACCTGAATGCACCTGGTCGGGCGACCTCGCACGGCGCGACATGGTGCGCCCGACCAAACGATGCCACAAGGGAGAAAATGGACAATGGGCCACCTGAAGGTGTACAAGGCACTTGGGCAGTCACAAATTAGCATGAAAACTGATACAGGTGCCCTCGAATGAAACGACCTGCCCCGAACACGCCCGGTCGGGTGACCTCGCACGGCGTAACACGACGCGCCCGACTGAACGATGCCACAAGGGAGAAAATGGAAAACAGGCTACCTGAAGGTGCACAAGGCACCCAGGCAATCACAAGTTAGCATGAAAACTGATATGGGTGCCCTCGAATGAAACGACCCGACCCGAACGTGCCCAGTAGGGCGACCTCGCACAGCGCGACATTGCGTGCCCGAACAAATGATGCCACAAGGAAGCAAACAAAAAATGGGCCGCCTGAAGGTTCACAAGGCACCCAGGCAATCACAACTTAGAAAAACCGATAAGGGTGCCCTCGAACGAAATGACCCGACCTAAATGCACCTGGTCGGGTGACCTCACACGGCACGACACGACGCACCTGACCAAACGAATATCCCACGAGTCACTTGGGCGAGCACAACTTAGCAAAACTGATACGGGCGACCTTGAGAAAAATGGCCCGAATTGAACATGCACAAGGGAGAAAATGGAAAACGATCCACCCGAATGTGCACAAGGCACCCGGGTGGTCACAACATAGCAAACCTGATACGGGCGCCCTCGAACGAAACAGCCCGACCGGAACGTACCCGGTCAGGTGACCTCACACGGCGCGACATGACGCGCCCGAATGAACGTCGATGCCACAAGGGAGAAAATAGAAAATGGGCCACCCAAATGTGCACAAGGCATCCGCGCACTCACAACTTAGCAAAAATGATACGAGTGCCCTCAAACAAAACCGCCCAACCCAAACGCGCCCAGTTTGGCGACCTCACGCAGCACGACACAACGCACCTGACCAAACGATGCTAGAAGGGAGAAAATGGAAAAAGGGCCGCCTGAACGTGCACAAGGCACCAGGGCTGTCACAACTTAGCAAATGTGACACGGTAGCCCTTGCACGAAACGACCCAACCCAGGCGCCCTTGGCCGTACGACGTCACATGGCACGACTTGGCGCGCACAAGGTAGAAAACAGAAAACGGGCCACCCAAATGTGCACAAGCTAGCACCCGAGAAATCACAAGTTAGCAAATCTAGCATGGGCGCCCTCGCACGTAACGGCCTGACACGGGCACCCTTGGTCATGCGGCGTCACAATGCGCAATATGGCGCGCCCGGAGGAATAAGGTAGAAAATGGAAAATGGGCCACCCGAATGTGAACAAGGCACCCGGGGGGTCACAAGTTAGCAAATCTAACACGGGCGCCCTCACACAAAATGGCTAGACTAGGGTGCCCTTGGTCGTGCAGTGTCACACAACACGACACGGTGCGCCCAGCTGCACAAAGGAATAAGGTAGAAAATGGCAAACGGGCCACCTGAACATGCACAAGATGGCACCCGAGCAGTCACAAGCTAGCAAATGTGACACAGGTGCCCTCGCACGAAACGGCCAGACCCGGGTGCCCTTAATGGTCGTGCAGCATCACACGGCGCGACACAGAGCACCCAACCAAATGGCCACACGGAGGCAAATAGGCCGCTTGAATGTGCACATGGCACTCGGGCGGTCACAACTTAGCAAACCTAATACGGGTGCCCTCGAACAAAATGGCCTGACCAAAACGCGCCCGGTCAGGCGACCTCACACGACGCGACATGACACACCCGAACGAATGTCAATGCCACAAGGGAACAAACGATAAACGGGCCACCCAAACGTGCACAAGGAATCCAGGTGCTCACAACTTAGCAAAACTGATATGGGCGCCCTCAAACAAAATGGCCCAACTCAAACGTGCCCAGTCTGGCGACCTCACATGGCACGACACGATGCACCTGACTGAATGATGCCACAAGGGAGAAAATGGAAAATGGGTCACCCAAACGTGCACAAGGCACCTAGGTGGTCATAACTTAGCAAATGTGACATGGGCACCCTTGCACAAAATGACCCGACCTAGGCGCCCTTGGTCATACGGCGTCACATGGCGTGACACGGCGTGCCCCGCCGCACAGAGGCACAAGGTAGCAAACAGCAAACGGGCCACCCGAATGTGCACAAGCTAGCACCCAGGCAGTCACAAGTTAGAAAATCTGACATGATCTCCCTCGCATGAAACGGCCCGACCCAGGCGCCTTTGGTTATGAGGTGTCACACGCGGCTACAAGGCGCGCCCGACCGCCCGGAGGAAAAAGGTAGCAAACAGAAAACACGCTGCCCGAACATGAGAATTAAGACACTTAGGTGGTCACAAGTTAGCAAATCTGACATGGGCACCCTCGCACGAAACGGCCTGACCCAGGTGCTCTTGGTCATGCGATGTCACACGGCGCGCCCGCCTGCCCGGAGACACAAGGTAGAAAATGGAAAAAAGGCCGCTCGAATGTGCACATTAAGGCACCCGGGCAATCACAAGTTAGCGCCCTCACACGAAACGGCCCGACCCAGGCGCCCTTAGTCTTGCAGCGTCACAAGGCGCGGCACGACGTGCCCGGCCGCACGGAGGTACAAGGTAGCAAACAGAAAATGGGTCACCCAAATGTGCACAAGCTGGCACCCTCACGGTCCCAAGTTAGCAAATCTGACATGGGCACCCTCGCACGTAACTGCTCGACCGGGGCACCCTTGGTTATGTGGTGTCACAAGGTGTGACAAGGCGCGCCCGGCCGCTTGGAGGAACAAGGTAGCAAATAGAAAACGAGCCACCCGAACATGCACAAGGCACCCGGGTAGTCGCAAGTTAGCAAATCTGACATGGGCACCCTTGCACGAAATGGCCAGCCCCAAACGCCCTTAGTCATGTAGCGTGATACGGCGTGACACAATGTGCCTAGCTAGACGGAGGCACAAGGTAGCAAACAGCAAACGGGCCACCTAAAAATGCACAAGCTGGCACCCAGGCAGTCACAAGTTAGCAAATGTGACACCAGCGCCCTCGCACGAAATGGCAAGACTCGGGCGCCCTTGTTCATGCGGCGTCACACGGCGCGACACAGCGTGCCCGGCCGCACGGAGGCACAAGGTAGAAAATGGTAAACGGGCCACCCACACATGCACAAGCTGGCACGTGGGTGATCACAAGTTAGCAAATGTGACAAGGGTGCCCTCGCATGAAACGGCCCAACCCAAGTGCCCTTGGTCATGCGGCGTCACACGGCACGACATGGTGCACCCGGCCGCACGGAGGCACAAGGTAGCAAGCGGCAAACGGGCCGCTTGAACGTGCACAAGCTGGCACCCAGGTGGTCACAAGTTAGCAAATCTGACACGAGCGCCCTGACATGAAACAACCCGCCCCAGATGCCCTTGGTCGTGAGGCGTCACACGCCGCGACACGGTGCGCCCAGCCACCAGTAGGAACAAGGTAGCAAATGAAAAATGGGCCACCTGAACATGCAAATTAAGACACTTGGGCAATCACAAGTTAGCAAATCTGACACGGGTGCCCTCGCATGAAACGGCCCGTCCCGGGTGCCCTTGGTTGTGCGATGTCACACGGCGCGTCGGGCTGCCCAGAGACACAAGGTAACAAACAGAAAATGGGCCACCCGAATGTGCACATTAAGGCACTTGGGTGGTCACAAGTCAGCAAATCTGACACAGGCGCCCTCGAATGAAATGGTCCAACCCAGGCGCCCTTGGTTGTGCGGCGTCACATGGCACAGCACGACACACCTGGCTGCATGGAGGCATAAGGTAGAAAACGGCAAATGCGCCGCCCGAATGTGCACAAGCTGGCACCCAGGTGGTCACAAGTTATTAAATCTGACACATGCGCCCTCGCACGTAATGCCCCGACCCGGGCACCATTGGTCATGCGCTGTCACAAGGCACGACACGGTGCACCCGGCCACCCGGAGGAACAAGGTATCAAATGGAAAACGGGCCGCCCGAACATGCACAAGGCACCCGGGAGGTCACAAGTTAGCAAATCTGACATGGGTGCCCTCGCACGAAACGGATAGACCCGGATGCCCTTGGTTGTGCGGCTTCACAGGCCGCGACACGGTGCGCCTGGCCGCACGGAGGCACAAGGTAGAAAACGGAAAACATGCCACCTCAACATGTACAAGCTAGCACTCGAGTGGTCACAAGTTAGCAAATGTGACATGACCTCCCTCGCATGAAACGGCCAGACCCGGGCACCCTTGGTTGTGCGGTGTCACATGGCATTAGATGGCGCGCCCAGCCGCATGGAGGCACAAGGTAGCAAATGGTAAACGGTCCACCCAAATGTGCACAAGCTGGCACCCGGGTGGTTACAAGTTAGCAAATGTGACATGGGTGCCCTAGCACGAGACGACCTGACCCAAGCGCCCTTGGTCGTGCAGCGTCACACGGCGCGACATGGTGCACCCGGCCGCACGGAGGCACAAGGTAGCAAACAAAAAGTGGGTTGCTCGAACGTGCACAAGCTGGCACTTGGGCAGTCATAAGTTTTCGAATTTGACATGATCACCCTCGCATGAAACGCCCCGACCAAGGTACCCTTAGCTGTGAGGCATCACACGCCGCGACACAGCGCACTTGACCGCACGGAGGAACCATAGAAACTTTTAGGGGCGAATTTTAGCACAAGGGCGAATATTATATTTTAGCCATAAAAAATAAAGCGGACAAAGCCCTATTCGCTTTGTTTAGAGGTTGTATTAGATTTCATTTACCCAGATTTCCTAGTTTGAAGGTTGGATTAGGTTTCATTCGCCCAATTTCTTCGTTTCAAGTCATATTTGGTTGCAATCACCCCTTTTACCATTCCAGGAAATGAAGGCCCAGGTCGGAGCTCTGTGAAGTTCTCGCTGTAAAACCAGAGAAATCCAGATCGAGGAAAAGATTGGGTTTGTATGTAAATAGGCCGAGGTATGTACGTTTTGATCTTTTTCATTGAAATGGATATGAAAATGCAACCTTTCGATACATAGCAGTGCCAGGGTAATAGGGATTATGTCTTTTTTTCGTTAACAATTTGCAATTTTTTCTCTGGAATATTATCTAGGCTTTGTGATCATTTAAAGCAATCATATTGGACACAATTTTTTGGAGAAACCTGCAAGTTTTATTTAGGTTGGCCAATTTTTTTCCCTTTCTAGAATGTCGTGGATTTTGTGATCATTGGAAAAATTGCATATTGCGAGGCAAAATTATGCCATGAACCTAGATTCCTCACCAATTTTCTGCATCAATCAATAGGGAAGGTTTGTGAGACTGCGGTGTAGTTAAACTAGAAACCCTAAGCACGATATTACTTGAGAAAAGAGAGGATAAATGGTTGATTATCCGAATGAAATTTATGACAAAGTGGCATATTTTCAAGCCATTACTGGTTTCAATTATCGGGAATTAAGTATGTAGATCCTGGAAGCTCATCATTGAGAATTGGATTTGGCCATTTTTTCAATTACAGATGATGGAAATTCCTCATCTGCTAACTTGGCATCTGGGTTTGCAAATAATCCTTCGGTTGTGAATTTTACCTCAGGATCATAGGAAGGAATAGAGGGATCTAATGTGGGTGAAAATTAAGTGGTGGCCCATCCTGGTACTCCTAGAATTGCGTGGAGGAATGTGACTTTACCATTTTCTATTTTCAGAGGTAGATTTTGTCTTCTTTTTGGTGCTATTGGTTTGGGAATGTGGGTGGTAGGAGGGGTTATTTCACATTCTCTCAATGTGATCGGATGGGGATCCGGAGGATTGTGCGCAGGTCGAGTGAAGAGAGTGCCCCTCTTACTTCTATGTCTTTCGAGGCAGCAGAAGCTCTGGATTTTATTAATCTGTTTGAGAGGGAATATGGAAATTTCCATCCTACATTCCAGACAGCTGGTTTTATGGAGGCTTTGAGGACCTCTCGCGAAGAGTTCAAGTTATTTTTCTTTTACTCGCACTCTTCGGAACATTCGAACATGCCGGAACATCCGAACATGCCGATATTCTGTCAATATAGTCTGTGCTTTGAGGTGGTCGTGGAATATATCAACCAAAATTTTGTTTCATGTTGAGGTAATGTCAGGGTCAATGAAGGTTTTAAGACGAGTAAGATTATAAAAGCATCAAATTTTCCTTTTTGTGTTGTTGTCATGCCTGCGACCAACCAGCAGATTTCCCTTCTACAACAGGTTCTTTCTAACTCTTTCATACACTGTTTTTTTTGTTTTCTAGTTCTCCTAAATGAGTTTTTAAATAGATGAGAGGAATCTTTTCACGTTTTGAAAGAAAAAGTTGTTACTGGTTTATTTAGCAAGTGATTGTCTCCTTCAAAATTTCTATGTATTTTATGTCCCAATCTCATGTATCTCAGTAAAGTGTGGAGCTGGCACGCATCACAAAGTTTTAATTCATGCCTATAGGTTAACAAAAGAGCCACATTTTCATCATTCAAATTGAAGTTGTTCTTGTCAATTTTTTCTACATATATGTTAATTTTATTTTCCATGGAGTTTGTTCAGATGGGGAGATTAGCTATTCCTTAATTCAAGAGCTAGTAGTTTTCTTTGCTTTTTTATATTTTCCATACTATCCCTATTTTCAGAACATCTTATATGTTCCCTAGAAGAACCTTTTTTCTCAGAAAGCGTCACAAATTTCTGCATTTTTTGTTAGAGTATAACGCAAAGAAAATATCTGAGACCTTATTTCTCCCAAATCTAGCACCCATCTATAATTCATGGATGACATTTAGTTGGGTATAAGCCTTAAGGTGGTGAGTTTTTGTTTTGTTTCATTTTTTGTTTAATTATCTGAAATTTTGTGGCCCAACATTTATATAGTATTCAAGATAACTAAATCCCAAATTACAACACAGAAAATATATAGAATTGTACTAGGTAAACCTTAAATTTCATATCCATACAAACTGATCAATAAAGAACACAATATAAAAACAGTTTTTCAATCGAATTTCGTATATTTATATGCTACATGGCACTGTACAAGCAATAGTGGATGCTTTCATCTCTCTTTATGCCTCAATTTGGTGAAATTATGAGCTATTGTATTTATGCAATTTCCTTCAAGGAAATTCTGTGCAGATTTATCAGTTGATTATGATCCACGTGATGCTGATGTCTTTCACTAATCATGTCATCATTAGACATCCATACTAGTTACAAGGATTCAATCCTAATGGTAGAACTTCCATCAGTATGTTCAGCCATCATGAAACCACAGATTTATGAGACCATATACAATATCTAATGAAATTTTTATAGACTACCTTCAAAGGGATTCAATGAAGAATATATCCACAATCAACGTTACATTTGGGGTTTTATATGTTTTTTATTTTTAACTTGTGAAAACTTGATTACTAATATATACTTTCATATTTATTGATTAATTGGGTGATTGGGGTGGGCGAATATTTTGGGTTAAAATGCATATTGTAAGCTTAGGTTTTAATGAAATAGGGGATACAAAGGTTCGTTTGCAGTTCAGGTGAAAGATTGCAAGATGGGGTTGTGGTGTAGGTAGTAGCTACAAGGATAGGTTGCGGTAAATATGCTTGCACATAGATATATACTTTTTCTTGTTGGAAACATTGATGTTTATATATTTTGTTTGTATGTCAATTATATTTATTGAGATAAGGTTAGTATGCTTTCTTTAAGGTCCAACATTTTGGTTTCATTGTTGTGAAGATAGAACATTTATGTTTCTATTGGAAAATGATAGAAAGCAGTCTGGATTGCAAATGTAGGGACTACCTTGTTGGAAAAAGTAAATAAAATAACTTGGGAGTACAAATGGTGAATACCATGGAAAATCAACAACCGCCTACTATTGACAAATGTAATGAAGTTTGGTATTCATAATTTGTACTTGAGTCAATACTTACTATACTTGTCAATATTTATTTTAGATATCTACTACCTACACTAGTTACATTCTTCAACACCAATAACCTAGCCAAGAAGGCCTACAGCAAACTTATACTCAAGGAAAAAAGATGGTGACAAGAAACAAACACTTGGGCAAGACCATAGTCCAAAAAGAGTTGTGGAATAGTACAAGAACAAACAAGTCCTTACTCAACAACTCCACACATACCTACTAGACAGATGAAACCTAATTAACAATGGTTCTCTTGTTATTTTATTTGCAAGAAAAGTCTGAAAAATGATATATTGTCAACTTTGAATGTTTATGAATGCCTACTTGCAATAATTATATATATATATATATATATATATATATACATATATATAATCAAATCCCACAATTATTTTTAATTTGTAAGTAAATTGAGATTTCAATAATTGAACATGAATACTCACATATGTGTAATTAATGATGTAGGCAAGTACAATAATCACAACAAAATTTGAAATCAATGATTGGCTTAAGGCTTTTGATCCTACCAAGATTTTGGACATGAAATCAATGATTAACTTAGTGCATCTGATTCTACAATGAAGTTTTTCAACTCAACACAGACCAACACTTCTTGAAGATATGAGTTGTGTTGCTTTCTTCTCTTAAGGCTTCACTGAAACCCTTATAATGTTGGCATTTTCCTTCAAAACTCCCTAACATAGATTGAAAAATATTTCCAAGCCAAGGATCTGATTAATGGCTACAATGCCTGAATCAAGTTACTTTCCTTAAGCTATTAGTTTAACATTTAAATTCAGAGATACACATTTAGAAAGGAGGCCAAATTAATAGTCTTCCATCAAGAGAGTCACAATCAACACCCTAATTTCAATGATTCATTATATAGTAAGGTTTCATACCCAGAATTTAATTCAACCTTGACAGCCATATATATATATAGATATATATACCTTACGGTTGTTCACAAATATTACTTAGCACTGTAAATATTGTTTATAAATCAGTGATCGCAATAGATCCAGTGCAACACATAAATGGAACAGGGGTAAATATCGTAGTGTGTTTGACAAGAAGGCCTAAACACTACACTAAAAATTCATATTTTAAACGCCTAATATATCTTGATTTTAACGCTTTGGATAGGGTCAAGTGTATCATACGTGAACTTCACTTCTTTTATAGGCATTCTTGATTATTGTTTCACAAACTTGTAGACTTTGCTGCCCTTCAAATGTGCACAAAAGGCAGGGACTATAGGCTGCAAGAGATAAAAGCTTGATGGTGCATTTCTGAACCAATAAGAGACCTCATTGTCCTTAGTTGTCATATCCTCAGGAGTTTCAGTATTTCAGAGCTAACAAAAGATGGATTGTAGTGATATTTTAGTGAAAAATGATGGAAAGTATGATTGGGTTTGTATGTAAACTGATCAATTTGGTAGTTTTTGGAATCATCATTGAATGCACTATAAATGAAAATAAAAATCTCAAACACAAATAAATGAAACTATACTTTTTTTCTCAATTTTGCAAAATCAGTTGGATGCACAACTGTCAATATAAGAACCTAAGATCTAGTTAGAGAAAGGAATTTTCCTCGTTAAATCTTTTTGCATCAGAGTGATCTATCCCCTTTGGAATCAAAGGACCCCGTGAAAAGGACATCTTGAATCTCAATAGAAATAGCAGTTGTGGGATCTTAAGTGATTTCACTACGACCACAGTCAGGGTTTGTGGAACAAATAAGACCGAACATCGTGATATGTTAGAAGACATCAAAACTGCAACTAGTAGACATAATGAATCTTCTTCTGATGTCAATACTACTGATTCTGGAAATCCATGAAAATGGGGCATTATCACATTATTCTGATTATAGTTTGACACGTAAGTATGAATGTAACTATGGCTGCAGATTAGTTGTTGTTGGATTTTGAAACAGGTTACATAAATATCATCTTTTGACACTTACATGACAAAGTCCTTCCAAAAGTCACTTGAGAACACAAACACAAATCTGTTAAATAGTTCTAGGAGATATTTCCAAACAAATAATATTTCTTGGGTACTCATCAATTGCAAGATATGTCGAGCCTTCAGCATTTTCACATCGATTAACTTGGCAAGATACAGGGATTAGGGGACTTTTGAGATTCTCTCATTGATGCACGTTGGAAAAAGCTTCCTCAATGATATTGTGGATCTCTTAATTGATGATACCTGGAATGTTCACATGTAATTTTGTGGATCTCTTATTTGATGATACCTAGAATGTTGGCATGTGATTTTATAGTACACAGGACCTGGTTCTCAGAACATTTTGACATTTACCAACAAATTGTATACAAGCTAAATATATTTCATTCTCTTGGAATTAAAAGCTAAATATATTGCATTCTCATGGAACTCAAGAATGTTCCATGAATGGATATTTGAGCTAAGACACACTCTTTATCTCAACTCAGTATGGAAGAGAAGTTATAATGTCCAATTCTATGTAAAGCAAAATAATAAAATAACAAAAATTAAAATACATATTGACCCATGGTATTGATCTATGACATACATGTGGAATATAGCTTATTTAAAGGGGACAAGACCAGTTTACATCCATCTTAACTTGAGATCTACCAAGTGTCGTGAGGGATAAAATCTCTTCTCACTCTAAAAAAGGTTTGCACCTCAAGATATTTTATCCTCTAGACAATTACTAGATCTGGAATTAAGATAAATCTAGGCTGATATAGCTACAAGAAAATATTGACATATTTTGGAATACATAATGGTGTATTTTATTTAGAATTGAGAGAAGTGCAGGAGGGATTGAGTTTGGAAGCTAGAAATGAAGGGACAGATGGTCTGGCCAATGTTCCATTTCTGATATTGCTTTAACATTCACTAGATCAGAGATTTTTCATGGCATCTTGGTTTTTGATAACTAAATGCACATTGATGATGCGGTATGCATGTTACTCGACTGGAATTGTAAGTACATCACCGAAAGGAATTTTGAGTCCTGGGGAATTAGCTAAATTATTTATGACTTTAATATACCTGGAATTGTCGGGTATTTTTCAAGCCTGGCCATAACTACAGGATGAGCGTAAGACTGTGTATGTATTTTGAATGTTGGTGACTCCATTTCACACCATCAAAAGTATCTGCAAGATATTTCTTAATCCGGTATCATGGGATTCCATGGCACTAGGTAGCCTTGGCTGGTTTAGTGTCATGGTTTATCATGATGCTGGTTTTCCTTGGAAATAGGTCACTTTGGTTTGGTTGGTTGGGTCACAAGAGAAATGTGCCATGTGAGCTATGGTTGTGGATGAATGGACTAAACCCTAGGGATTGAAGCATTTCCAGAATTGAAGGTTTCACTATAATCTGGTCAGCTCTCCAAAAATAATTTTTTATATAAACCAAGATTGGATGTGGGATTATTTTTCTCACTTTAGTCCTTATGCTTTAATAAAATTGTGAAGAATTTATCTCCCTCAATAATCTAGCATGTTCAAAGCAAATATTTTTGAGAGAATGGGCACGAGACATATCCAAGGCACTTTCAAGGAAATGTGCATGGGAAAATATGGTGATAGTTTCTTTGAATTGCATTTTACAAAGACTCAATTAAAATTTGATTTACTTTACCTTGCAATACCTTCTTTCGACTAGGAATCCATAGAATAAGTAGGTTTAAGAATATTAACAGTTACTTTTCTTCCATGGACAAATTTCCAACCAGCAATATTGCAGTTGTAACTGATAAAATATAAGTGTTGATATTGTACAGATGTGTTGTCTGAGGCAGATTTAGAGACTGCGCAAAGATGGTACGGTTTGCTAAAGAAATCACAATGATTGTGCCCTGAATTTACAAGTGAGTTAAAAATATTAGCTGGGGAATTTCCAGTACTTCAGATTACCTTAACACTGTATGATGGATTTTGGGAAAACAAAATTAATTAAAATAGTAACTGATTTCTCCTTTTGGTTGTTCATGTTCTTGAATATTCTTAACCCACTGCATTTTTTTCTGAATATTCCATTTAACTAATTTAAATTTATGCCCTTGAATTCGATTCCAAATAAGGGTTTCCTCTACCTTCTGCTGCTTTCTCTGTTGATTCCTCTAGGGAAGATACCTCCACTTATTCCGGTGACTCCTTATAAACTATGTCGACTGAAGCTCTATATAAGGAAAATGAACATGTATCGATGAAATTAGTACGATTTTCCTTTTTATGCAGCTTCGCATCAGTTAGTTTCTGTAGTCAGCCAAGGGGCAGATTTGAATAGATATGATTTATGTTTACCCGAAATAGATAGGTATCAATTCGTATTTATCTACAACAACAAATAACAATAGTCATGATTCCAGTTAAACCGAAACCGAAAATAGGGATAGGTATGATTCTGTTGACCGGAAACTTTATATTGAATTTTTATGTTACTGAAAATGGAGTTGTTTTTAATGATTTTTTGGAGTTTATGATTTTTTTGGCATGGAGTTCAAAAAAATTGGCGCAAAATCTTGATTTTTGTTATTTAAAATTTTGACTGCATATATAGATTCACCATTCTAAAATAAATTTAAAGTATTTGGATTGTGCAGATTTTACCAATCAAACTTTTGATTTCAATGAATTCTCAAATTTTAAACAAATTAATTTTTAAAAAATAGCATTAAAAACAACTCGATGGAAAATTAGGTATGGTGAACCCTGAGCAAATGATGGTTTATTTAACCAATCAGAAGAATTCATTGTTTTTCGGAACTTCAATTTACCCAAATTTACCGAATAGACATGAATACTGGATATGTATTTTGGTGGGGTTGGATTTAGAGGTCGGTTCTGTCACTTCCACATAATATGAATTTACAAACTTCATTCACTTATCATGCATGTGACTTTTATCTAAAGTCGCGGCAAGGGGGCTTTATAATGTGATTGTTTTGGATAATTAGGAATTTGTTTTTCTTTTTGGAGTTGGGGTCATAGTAATTCTTTAGGCCTCTAGAAGAGATTTTAACTCGTCTAACTCGGGGAAAATGTTGGTAGGATGGCCAAATTCATTGCACAGTGCACAAGGTGGAGATGTCGTAGGGACTTTGGGAGTGTCCACCTTCTTCCCTTTTCTCTTTCCCTTTTTGGTGGGGTCGGCTAATGTCGCTATGGGGTTTTTTTGAGTTATGATGGCCGCTGTAGAGGTAATAGGGATGATACCTGTAGATGTAATACCTGAGTTTCCTGACATGGCCGATGGGGCCAAATACCAGACTAGAATCATGAGAGCCATGTTTGGTAATGTAAGTGTTGCCATGACCTCGTGCAATATATCATTAGTTGGGGGATGCAAGAAGGGGGTTCCGGATATGCCACATGGAAGAATAGATGAATCAGTGGTGACAATATCTATGGTATCAGTCACTAGTTCCTACCTCGGTTTGGTGTTTGATGAACTCATCATACACATTTTAACCATGAACTGATACTTAACCAAATAAGGTGAAACTAAGAACCTTCGACTAAGGTGAAACTAAGAACCTTCGACTATAGAGTATCTACAAACCATCGATGTTGAATAATTCAATATGAAATTTTCATAAATTAATTCTGAGTGAAAACAAGACTATTAAAAACCAAATGTACCTATGGAAAGACTTAAATTAGATGTCAGCTCCATTCATATTTAGTACAGAATAGTTTTTGAAGAAATTTCTTGTTTACATCAACAAAATTTGCAAGGGATGACATGGCTAAGGTTATAATAAATGAACATGGAAAATACACCACTACGATTTGTAGTTTGCAGTGCACCTATTATTGAAGATGTTTTTGAAGATTGTCTTTGTTCCAGTTTGAAGGACAAATTGTGCTTTTTGATAGAAGTAGGTATCTTTTTGGTACAAATTACAAATCACATACCAAAGTATCCTAGGACTTGTTGGTTTATTTACCCAAGTAGCCTAGGAATTGTACGTTGGAAGGAAAAAGCCCCAAGTGGGCCTTGGGTGTAGTCTTCTGTCTCAAGTTGGAAAAATATATTTTGTTCTTTAATTTATACCTATAAACTTCCTCTTTATAAATCCATTACTATCAATATATAAAATTCTCATTGTTTCCTAGCAATAAATATGAACCAACCATTTCATTTTCCAACTTTTTCCAACCTACCAATAACCCATTGAGTCCCTAGATACATTCAAAATAGTTTTGTGGCAGCCAAAAATCTCATAAATACTTGTTCATCTCCTAAACACTTGTTCATTAACATTTTAGTTATTTATTCCTTCCATTTTTAATAAAAAATTTAGCCAAATTTTTTATTTATACTTTGAATTTTAACTTGAAAGTTTAATCTGATTTATCTAGTGTATATTGTTGAGATTTTTATTTATATTTCGATCATCAATGCATACATGCATATTTTAATGGTGATTTTAAATTTGTATTATGTTGGTAACAAAATGAGAATAAAAAAAGAACATCAAAAACAATTGCCACTACTTAGCAGGCTTTACTAGAGGAAAAATTAGTGGCTAATATTTTCCATGGGGATATTTCTACCAAATTTCCCTAAAAATATTCACAAATCAATGAATAATTTTTTTTTTGGAAAAAAAAATTTCATTTTAATTTCTAAAAACTAAAGAAAAAAAATTCTTCTGATGCATTATATCTATATATCTATATATATTCCTGCGAATCCAAAATTTCTGGAGTCTTTAAGTATGCTGCCATATATAAAAAAAACTATAGTTTTTGTTAGAACTATAGTTGTACTAATAAAATAAAAAAACTCGGCTATTATGCCCCATATTATGACCTTCCCTCAATTTTCCCTGGTTTATATAATAATTAAATATACCTCCTAGTGTCCTAATGGATACCCTCCTGAATTTACACAAGAAGTAATTCCCTAGGTGGTAGGAGAAGTCCTTTAGAAAGTGCATCCGCATGTTGATTCAATTCCCTGTAGACATGGAAAATTTGTAAAGAATTGAAGTGACCCGTTATGTCCTTAAGGTTAGTAGCCAATGCAACTAAGGTTCTCTAGTCATACATTATTCACATACTTGGGCATTAGTTTTGATGAAACAGTGTGTAGGAGACCTACAAGCTTGCAAATACTCTACAGACTTCTATAAAATTAAATGAATGTATTATTCCAGGGTTACATGCTGAAGCATTATTCATGAGGTTTGCCTTGCCTCATACCAATATGCATTGTAGGTCTATTGACATGAAACAAAGTATTGCGTGGGTAGTGATGAAAGCTTGAAATAAATGAAGTCTCCCTTTATTCCTAGATTGAATGCAGAATGCAGAAGCTGAGGGGAAAACGTCATTAGTGTCATGATTAACTCGAATTTGTGGAACCTATAGTTAATATATGTCCCAAGACAACGATTATGTCACTTATATGATCTGCTAGACTGTGTCCTTTCTCATATTGACATTTTCTAGGATTCAGGACTTCAGCTTGATATGGTTATTACTAGAATTGTAGTCATTTTAAGCCTCTTGGGATGTTGACCTAAACATTGTTAAATGCACCATTTAAACCCGTATGGAAACCTTGACTGATTGTTACTCTGGAAACCCATATAGAAAATAAAACATGTGATGGGGTTGCTTTTATACCACATATCCATACGACCAATGTCCCTTCAACAGATGGGTGGATTGAGTGCTTAATTCCGCACAGTTACATAAAACCAAGATAAATCTACATGTATACATTCAAATGACCATTTTCTAGCATGCACTCAACTTTGTATTGGGAGTGTAAGCTGAATGGCAGATGTATAAGTGAAGTAGAATCAAGTATGGTGATTGCACATTCAGGCATGAGATGTTTTCATCAAGCGTATCTACAGAACTTGCACATATCACCTGAGATCATAATGAATCATATAGAATAATTCTCATGTATATCAACAATTAATCCAAGATATGACAAATATATTAAGGTTTAAATTTTTCAAAGAGTATCATTGACCTTTTCCTACAACAAATTTGGACTATGTGCAATCACCACGTCACCTCCTTTCACAATTTTCTATTAATTAATATTAAATTTGTCAAATCTATCCAAGCAAGCCCTCATAATGTTGATTCTGATTAGCATCTTGATGTTGTTCCTGTAACCAATATACTAATCTTTCATTGTTTTGTTGTCTCATAGAATAATGTCTATTTTTTTTTTGTTAAATCTTGATCATAACATTGTTGTCATAATACACATTCTAGATAGTGTATTGCCTCAATTACAATGTGGAGATGGGAAGGAGAGGCCAAGTGAAGTGATAAGAAAGGATTTGAGGAAGGTTTTAGTTGTCTATTATCCTCTGGAAGGAAGAGTTGGCATCAACCTAGAAGGGAAGTTGAACATTCACTATACTGGTGAGGGGGTTGTGTTTGTGGAAGTTGATGCAGACTATGTAATTGAGGGCAATGGAGATATGACAAAGCATGATCCTTCTAAGCTAGAATGCCTGGTTTACCAAAAGTGTTACTGAAAATGGCTTTGATGACAAACCTTAAAGGACCATCACTATATACACTTACATCAATGCTTTTTCAAGGACCATCACCATATGTAATGTTGGTGATGAGCCTTAAAGGTCTGTCATAGGCATGACCCTCACCAATGACTTTTTTTTTGTAGTGATAATAAGAGCACTTTGTTTTTTAATGGAAACATACAATCATTTTGCAAGAAATGTGGTGAATATGAAAAATGATAATGAGAATTGTAAATGGTTATTTCTACAATTAGTATGGCACATCGATAATAAAGAGGATGATGAAATGGAGAATATAGAGAAAGTGTGAAATGGAGGATAAGAAATGGAGTATGAAGAAGATGATGATGATGATTCTTGCAAATAGAACTTGCAATAGGATGTACAATGTTGCTTTGTTGTGATGATTTTTGTATAGATACATTAATCCTTCCAATTGTTTTATTGGTGTATGTATCTTGGAATTATTTGTTTCCCAATCTAGTTTCAGATCTTCATTGGCCTATTGCTAGTCATATTTAGTGCCTATGTACTTTGAAACACTTATGAACCAAAATATTTTTTTTCCCTCCCTTTTTCCTTTGTTTTTTCATTTTTCTTGTCAAACTATTGATGTCATTTCCAGTTTTCACTAGTGCCTTACCCCATTTATCCTAATAGGGTTTTCATGAGGAGGAATGCCTTTATTTTAGACCTAAGGTTGCCTCCATGGTCGTTTCAGCCAAAGGTCTATCCCAAGAGCATTAATGTGGTTTCCACTTGGATATTATATTATTATCATTAGTATTTTCTTTTTCGTTTGCAATGTTTATGATATCTAGGCAGCGTGAGAGCATTTTTACTCTCAACCACACCAAATTGTTAGGCTTTGAATATGGTTGTGACTTATCCTTTTTATAAAGGCTTATTGTAGATATTTTCTAAAGATTATGCTTTGATCATGTTCATCAGGTGATTTGGAGATATGAATTATTTTAATGGAACTTTTTATATATTTTAAATTTGAATGTTTCTCTTTATTTTATATATGATGAATCATGATGCTATTGTATCGCTTCCTTTCCTTCCTTCCCTTCTTCCCATGCTTTCTTCTTCATTTTGTGACTTGGTTAAAATTTTGATCTGTCTTTAATTTTCTTCAAGAATATTAGAAAACCATCCTCTCTAGTCTCTCATTTCATTATCACTGAAGTTCTATGTTACATGTATATAGAAATTACTTCTATGCAGAAACAGTCTATTGTTAGATTGCATGTAGATTGTCAATTTTTGACCTTCTGGTTTTCAATTACCAGGAAATGCATCATAGGTCCTAGGAAGCATGAGCTAAGAAATTTTAAATTGTTAGGAAAATCTGCAACATGTTCAGAAGTAGAGAATCAATTCGTTGATTCTTTGTTACCATTCCTTGATGTAAAAAAAAGTTAGCAAGAATGGTGAGTAAATTACATGGAAAAAAATAATTTACAGAGATTGCAACTATATTTCAGATTTGATGTTTATTAATGTGCCATTATTGACAATTATTAACATATTGTAGTTAATGTGATTTGCAGAGCATTTCATGGAAATTTTGTGTGTTCTAAAAGAGTTTTTCCCAACTCTGGGTGACAAAAGTGTTATTAAAATGCTAACTATGTTCAGTTCATTGCTAAATTTGTCCACATTGGATATCCGAGTGACTATTTGTGATATCCTGAAAGGTATTTTAAAAATTAACCCTTCCTTGGCCTTAACTGTAAGATAGTGTTTATTGCTTGGTTTTGGTTGACCAAAGTTTGATATTATTTAATGTCCCATGATCTTAGTTTATAGTGACTCTATTCTTTATTCATTGGTTATATTGTTAAATTATGTTGTTTATTTATGACCTAAATTCTTGTTGCTTCCTTGCAGGGAAAACTGGTATGTGGTTTGAATTAAATATCATTATCTAGAATTGGAAATAATGATTATGATAAGAGGCTTGTTGGTTATGAGAAAATATCTCCTCAATTATTCTCCCATATAGGTGATCCATGTACCTTTCTTATTCTCTCACATTGTGTGTATGATCAGAAGACCTCTCACTCAGGCATAGGGCCTCCATTTGTCTACTTTATTTTATTCAATTTTATGCCTATGTATTAGAAAGTGAAGAAGTGATGCAACATGCAGATTTTCAAGATGACCTAAACAGTGAGAAGAAAGTTGAAACCTAATTATATAAACATGGTGAAGCAATGTCTACTTGGTTCTTGCATCAATGATGGATGTGGAAATTGGTCTTAAATATTTGTTAAGCATGTCTTAAATTGTTTAGTTATGAATAAAGATAGGAGATCAAGAGCAATGGCATGGTTTAGAAATATCCTAGATGTTGGAAATCTATTTGAGGTAAGATAGAATGTTTGAGTCTATATGTGTTTATATGTTTATATTTATGAATAACATTGGAGTGGCATATTGTTATTCTTTTCTCTATAATTTTATTACGATAACCTGTTGCAATCTATTGACATTTCTAGCATATATGGAATGTCATGAAGGGAAATATCATGCAAATATTTGTGCCACTCTTTTTTTGTTTGTTGTTTGGGGCAAGAGGTAACAAAGAGGGAAATGTTGTGAATTATTGCCTAGAAACACTTGCTTTTATCGTTGGTAACATAATATGGGACTCTCACTTCAGTTTATTGATGAGAGCATTTCAAATGATGGCTTCCATGAGGAAGATAATAACAATATACTTATATGGCCAATTTGGTCTATAATAGATAAGTTTCATTTTATCGATAGAATGTCCTCTGTAGAACCAGAAAAACATCATCATCAAATTGAGATTGGTGAAATGACATTTGATAAGCCATATATGGAGTTAAGGAGGAATAGTGATAACAAAAATATTATCTCCGTTGAAATACATGAACATCTACAAAAGTATGTTCTACCTGAGATAAATAAGTTGATGATATCTTGCTCAAATGTGGTTAATATTTTAGTTATCCATTTTTCACTAAAGCTATTGAAACTTATGCCTTTGGAAACAATGGAATTAGAGCTTCCTCGTATTATACAAGATTTTGTAAATATGTTGAAGAGTCACCCTTGTTTTGTAAGAGATGAGGCCAGGGCTTCCTTAGTTGCATGTGTGAAGGAATTAGGACCGCAATATTTGTAGTTCATTGCAAAAACACCACATACAATATTAACAAGGGGTTATGAATTGTCTGTTTTAGCTTATACTGTTAATTTCATCATATTAAAAGTTTCATCTTCCCTGGATATTGGAGATATTTACTATTGTGTGCAACAACTTCTAGAAGTTGCAGAAAATGATATCATGGGAGGAGATGTTGAAGAAAGGAAGTTGAAAAAATTTCCTTCAAAATGAAGGAGACAAGGAGTGACAAATATTTTGAAATTTTACAGTTAATTGCTTTCTCTATGCATTCTAGTACATTATTGGTGACTGTTAGATGCAATCATCATAGAAAACTTACACCAAAAGAAAAATTTAAGATTGAGTCCATGTTACACTATTAAGAAACCAATCTTCAGGCTAATGCATCATTAACTCAGACAATTTTGTTTTTTTGCATACGGATTGATTGAGGATGGTATGGAGGAAGAAAATATTGGTAGGAAGACTACTTTGTTTATTAAACTTGGCTTGGCATTTTCAAAATCATTGGACTCATAAAAATTCAATGAAGGGACCTACTGATGATAAGCTAGATACACCCAATAGGTATCTAATTTCAATGTTTGCACTGAGACTTCTTGAGAACCATATGAAAAAAATAAAAGTAGATAAGAGTGATTGATATTTAATAGTGATGTTAGGCCCTTTTATACAACTATTAGGGAATTTCCTGAAATATAAGTATGAAGGAGTTATATCACATTTTGTGAAATGTTTGGCTTGACTATTGAGACTTCCCCTACCATCTATTGATATTCACAGTATAAATATTACCTCCTTAGTGTTTAATATGGTCCTAACATCAAGAAAGAGTGAAAGTCCCTTAATGCAATCTTATGTTAATTTACTTGTTATGATTTTGAGTATACATGCAAATACAACCATCTAAAATGATCCATTAAAGATGTTTCTCCAATGTCCACTCTTTATAAATTTAGAGAGTATTGCAACTATCATTGCACTATCACTTTTGAGAGAAATTGTTACGCGGAAACTATTGGTTCCAGATCTGTATGATTTAGTCACTTGAGCGGCACATTTGATGGTAACTAGTCAAGCTCTTTTGATTAGCCAACAATGTAGTCAAGTTATTTTATAGTTTCTTCTTGAATACCCTCTTGGTGCCAAGGTACTGCAACAACCCTTGGATTTCTTAGTGATTCTCCATTTTGTACTAGTGATTCGCCATGATTTTACAAGATGATATAATTTGGTGAGAGATTTGCCAAAAAATTATATATACATATTATATTATTAATAAAATCGCCTTCTATTTTTCCTATGTATCATGGGGATTCGCCCATTTATTATACATATAAATTTAGGGAGGTTCTTAAAATTTTCCCCTAATCGTTGTTCAAACTCATCTTGTTCCTTGATTGGTCCGTTGAGATTTGATATATAAAGCCATGTCCTTTAGTGACAAGGGGACGGATTGTTGTTGAAGTTAGGAATTGGTCGAAAAGACTTTACATTTTTCTCTTTGTTCTATTAAATCTCTGTTTTGAGAGAAAACCTTTTTTGTAAAAATTTATGTTGGTTTAATATAAGGAACACGTATCTACCTTCTACGATGTTTGAATTAGCCCAACAATATTTCACGCCTGGCGCTAAGGGGCCCGGCTACTGGTGGAATCACTTCGTTGTTTGTATTTTAATCTTTGCTCATTGTCGTGTGGAAGTGCGCTTTAAATGTTGTTTGATTACGGGAAATTGGTTTATTGTTGATCGGATCAAATATAGAGTCATTGTTGTTTCATTTCTTTACAAGAAGCATAATCCGCGGTTCGATTATCTTGCCGTTACTATAAAAGCTTCAGTTTGACTGTATACGATTTGATGATTCGTTTGTTCCTTTAGTTTATAATGTCTGTTATAATTGATTGTTGCGTGGTGAGAAAATGCATCGGTGGGAATTGAAGCATGTAAAATCTAGTGCCTTGAATATGTTAGAATTGTAATTGTGTTCATTTCACGTTGTTGTTCCATTTATGCATTCACTACTTATTCATAGTGCTGTGATATCAAGATGATGTTGTCTTAGTTACATCTTTCGTTTGTTCTTTTCAGTTGCATTTCTTTTAAGTTGCTTTCATTGAATGTTTGCTTTCGTTTCAATTGATTTAGGGATCTCCAATTGTAGAGGATAGAGGATTTTGCTTCCAAGTCTCCCCAGATTGGTCATCTTTTGCATCGATTTCTAAGGAAAGGAGTTACTGCACTCTTTATGCACATCACGATCGATGTTCTGACAAGATTGAAGTAGTTTAATCTTAATCTTTCCATTCATGTCAACTTTGTAATTAGGTTTCTTTCCAAGCATTTGTTACTTTTGTTTGTTACTTCGTACTACATCTTCACAACATTTTCTCTTAGACAATTGCGGCCCTCGGACGATGATACACTCTTGAAATAAAAGACGCTCCCGAGATTGATGATTAATGTAGGCTAATTAGGTGTTCAAAAAGTATACCTTTTTTATGACTCAACACATGCAACGCGATTGGTCCCTTGAGAGGCGGCGTTGGTGAGCTCATAGGTGATATAACATATACTTCAAACCTTGGAAATCTTGCAATAGAAGTGATAATGGTTTTTTCTTGTCTTAGGGCATGTAGCAATTGAAATGATAGGGGGTTGATAGACCCTATTTCATTGGTCACAGGGATGATGTTCGGTTTGACCGAGGTCATGGGGAATGATGCAAAATGACCTATAACAATACCATTTGTGGTACCATGAGCCCTTAATACCATACATTTAATACCATGGACTTATTACATTTACATCATGTTATTCCCTTGGGTCCCTCCCTAGGTATCCCATATTATGCACCCCTAGGTATACTACATGTATCTCTCTTCATGTGACTTGAGGAGAAACTCGACGTCATGAGGTGTTGAAGCCGGAGAAGCATTTGTAGGATTGCTATTTATTCTCTCCTTTTACTCCCGAAGTAATGCAATTTTCTTTGATAACTTATTCAATAGAGGTAGATATTTATATTTCTCTTGATGGGATGGTGTCACATTCTTTTCTTTCCTAAGTAATTCTTGTAAGCAGAATTTCCATATCTAACATGGCCCCGAATGCCTTGAAAAAGCGTAATATCCCAAAAATTGGAATTTTCTACAACAATAAGAATACCTTAAGGTATTCCAAAGTTGGATAACAGAAATTAATCAACTCATGTAATGTGTTTGAACACATATCCATCATAATAACAATCACAACAACAAACTATGCAATTATAGAGTTCAGGAGTGGGGAAAAGCGAGCTATTTTCCTTAAAAAGGCTATAGTATTGAGCTAAAAAATCGAAAATAATGGTTGTTTCCCTTAGAATAGGCAATATAGGACATGCATGCAAAATATTTAAAAAAAATGAAATTAGCCAAGTTAAACGAGGCCTCCCATGCACTCCTGTTGCTAAAAATGGGCGAAAACCCCAGAGACTACAAAAATGTCGGGCTTAGTGCACCGGTATTTGCGCGGTCAAAGGAGGTAAAATAAGAAAATAGAGAAATATATCTGATAATTTTATTAGAATACTCAATGATCCAAAAACGAATCTAATCTCTTTTACACGGATCAGAAGACTGACAAGGGGTTTCTTGTTAGAAAAAATGTACATGAGAAAGATCTTTTTTTATAAATCTCGGTGAATAACGATATATGGCTGTAGATATGAAAAATAATGGCTGAACACACAGTAATTTCTGTAGACTCCTTTTCTAGTCCTCCCAGAAAAGTGATCTCCTCTTGGGAAATGGCTCCTCGAAATCAGGGTTTCAACCCTTCCTTCATACACCTTAAGAAATAATGCGAGTTTTCTGAGAATGCATTTTTTCGAAGGTATATGCTGGCCCAACACAGGTAGTGGAAAATTCCAGATCAGAAACATCCTCTTAGATTTCTTGAACAAGATCTCGAAAAATGGGGAATCCCCACCGGGTAAACCCTTGCACTAAACGTGCAACAAATTAGCTAAAAATATAAGTATGTGGAAGTCCTAACCAGAACTCATGAAAATATAATCTCCAATATGCCCATATTCTTGCCCATCTCCTTCATTATATAATTGATGAGCTTCCTCACGGAGTCCACCTTTGAGGTTGCTTCCGTACGAGCTCCTCCACAAGCTATGACATCCCATGAAGATGGTTCAATGCATCTAGATATTTTTGACTTGGTCAACCTTGAATTATTCTTCAGCCTTTGTCCTTTTTCATACTCAGGGTGCCTTCATTTCATCTAGGTTGGATTTGATCCCTATTCACATTGAGCTAGCTTTATTTAGAATCCACTTATTTTGGTAATTTGTGTTGACTTGAGTGAATCCGGCCTTGCCCACACATTCTAGGACTTTTTCACACATGTGGATGTTTGAACTAGTTATTACATGATCCCCATTCACATTAGAGAGTATTTTTATTCATACATTGAGCAATTTAAGAGCCTCCTTGCTCAATTATTCATGCATCTAGATTTCAAAAGAAAAATTAATATTCCTATTAAGTGAAGCTAATTTGAGAATAATACAGTCTCCCACTCCCAAATGTTGCTTGTCCTCAAGCAATTGCAAGAGAATAACAAAAATCTCCCTCTTCCTCTTGTGGCCCTTTCACTAGATAGTCTCCTCCATTGCTTCAAAAACTTCTACAAAATTCCATCTCGATGGCTCCTCCCAAGTGTGCGAGTTAACCTTTGGTAGATAAACCATGTCTCCTCATGAAAGAATGGAAGGTGGTTGTGGAAACCTTCTTGCTGAACCATGGCCTTCACAAGAAGAAAAATGATGACAATCATGGGGAATTTCATCATCAATGGAGGTCTCCCTCCTCCATGCTATCATCCAAATAAAATAGATCACCCTCCCGGCTTGGTAATTCATAGAAAAGATCCTCCCAAGTGCTCATGAGAGGCATGCCCAAAGTGCTCCAACCAAACATATGGGTCACATCATAAAGGAGCAAAGTAGTATGCAATGGTGGCCATACTGGTTTCTCATGCTCCCCTTGGAACATGTAGTGCAAAAAAAGTGGGGACTTTCTTCCCCCGAAAGACACACTGAAAGACAAGTGTGCCTCACCTCCAAGCTATGTCTCCCATAAAGATAAGAACATCTTCGGCATGTGGGATAATAAGTAAGATCATGCTAGCTACCATATACAATAAGGGAGAAGGAAAAATGGTCCCTCATGTGCAACCAACGCAATTTTCCTCTAACTTCCATAGGATGTGATATGACAGTGTTCTCCCCAACACTTTTTTCTGCCCCATCCTTCTTGCATACGGAGAAGGTGTATGATAGTTGGTGTTGATGAACCACACCATGAAGAGTACATCATCTCTCCAAAGAACTCCCAAAGAGTGGCCAACATCACCATTGTTCATGGCCCAAAGTGGCTCATGGAGAGCTCATAAGAAAAAGTGCCCCCTCTTGGAGCCAATACCTGCACATGAGTGTTAAGAAAGATGCAAGTATACAATAAATACATCATGAGATTCGGAAATACAATGTTTATCATACACTTGTTTAAAATCAGCAAGGTGGCTGTGGATGAGCTCCCTCTCACATTCAATAAATAAGGAGATGATAATGATAACTCTTCCCAAGAGCTATGTACCTCCTCAACAGAAAATGATCCATACTTACTCATATGAGAGTGCATCTCATCTACGAAATTTTCCCACATGAATCCATCTAATATAGTATGACATGTTTTAATGAAACTAGTGGGATTTGAAAGCAAGACCTCATAGATTGTGTTAAGTAGTTTTTTCTTGAGCTTGGAATCTTTAGTTAAGTAGATCTGATCATGAACATGGACAGTTATATTACCTACTTTATACTTTCCGGCCATTGCTTGCCCATCGAGAACCTTACATGTGAATAGGTCCTTAGAATATTCCATCGAGAGTTGGGACTCCCCGGTAAGGGTCTAGACTTCCCAACATTGACGCGGCGTTGTAGAAATCTGAAATGATGCATTTGTAATATGATGGCTCTCCACCTTGACATGCTTGATGTCAAAGTCACATGTTGGAGGATTCCCAACAACTTCTTTTTGCTGCCCCTCTTGCAGCTGATCTTGCTCAAGACAAGATTGAAGTTTAGGAAAGTCACCCTTCCCTTGAAAGGTTCTCTTTCTCAAAAAACTTCCGCCTCTTTGTCTGCATGCAAAAATGAAATGTTATGTTCAGAAATATTCATTATATATTGGAGTATACTTTTTCTGCCTGGCTATGGAGTAACTCTTGATACTATGCTCATATCGGCCTGAATTTCGAATCTATTCCCTCCAACGCAAATAGATGAATGGAAGAAAGCAAGGTTAATTTCAGAAATTTTCCTAGCCTTTGTCAATGGTTTTTACTCTTTGCGGTGGCTCCTTCCAAGGTTCCCTCTTTAGACAAATAGGTTGCTGTAGTTGAAGAAAACACCGTTTCCCTCCAATCAGAAGGTCTTCTCTGCGGAATTCCTCCTTACGAGGCATCGAGGCATAGAGTAGGATGTGAATGTAGGTGGACAAATTTTCCCCTACCTTTGTTGCATGGGTCCTCTTGCCTTCTTTGTTATTTCAAACTCTGAAATAGAAGAGGTTCATGCTCTTCATCTTATGATGCCATTCCTCCTCTTTTCCTTCTCCTATCTTCAAGATCCCATCACTTGGCAATGAAAGTACATGTTGCTCATGTATTATGCAGGAAACTCTATGTGTGAGACCTTCTGGAACTCCTTGCAGAGTACAAGAAGTTTGTTTTCTTAGAGCAAGTGCTCCATCTCTTCTCCATGAGGTTCTTGAGGTGCGCTTGTCATACATTGTCATTGTTCTCCCTGCCTTCCCTTTCTCCTTTTTAATAGTTGAAGTTGCCTTATCTTCAGCAAAGAGAGACCTCAAATCTTTGTCTTCTTTTGAAGAAGGAATCTTCATGTCTTTCCTTTGAAAAGGAAGCCTCTCATCAAAAGAGGGATCTTGCCCTTGGAAAATCATCAAACAATCTCACCTCCTCTTCATTGGTTTTTAGAAATGGAGTTGGATTTATAGACCACTCCCAACTCATGCAAAAGTTTTCTTTGATATGGTTTGATAGTTGTAATGAAGATGTTTCACATGAGGGGAAATATTATCAAAATTCTCTACTAATATTTTCATAGACTTACTTAAGTAGATGTATTGCATTCTTTAAGGAAAATGATTCAAACAACCACCAAGCATAGGCCTTACCCTCCAAAATGCGTATTGCTCTTTCTTGACCTCAGGTCTGAAACTTGATGTTGTTGCACAAAGGTGTCTGGCTCCTTCACCTGACCCTAGCTGGACATAGAGGTGATCCATCAAAAGTGGATAGAAAAAATATACCCTCCCCCTGCTTCTTGCTCCTTGTGCTCTTTCCCTCCTTCATTTTGGAAAAACCCTTGGAAGTTCAAGTGATCTTTGAACTCCTGGTTGATCTTCATATTCCTGCGAATAATCACTGAGAGTATCTTTCTTTGGCACATCTCCTTTCTTCCTCTTCATGAAGAAATTGCTGATAGAACGTGGTAGATATGATGATATGGCTGAGTACTCATATCCAAAATATGAGGACTTAAGAATATTCCTCTTGTATAGATTTTTTTGAGGATCTTCATGTGTTTCCCTCCTCATTTCTTTGATGCCCTTGCTTTTGCCACTGCTTGATTTTGTCGAGAAGTTTTGAGAACCTCCTTTCTCTAGAAAACAAGGGTTTGTTCTGATTTCTTCTGCAAATATCATCCTCCCCATGAAGACTCCATAATGCTTGAGCTCATAAGTTTGAGCCAAGATTGTTGCTACGATACTGTATAATATCCCAAAATTGGAATTTTTCTTCACAACAAGAAGAATACCTTAAGGTATTCCAAAGTTGGAGAAAAGTAAGTAATAAACTCATTTAATGTGTTTTAACATATCCATCATAATAACAATCACAGCAACAAAATATTCACTTATACAATTCGAGTGGGGAAAAGTGGTTATTTTTTCCTTTAAAATGCTATTTTACGAGGTATTGAGCTAAAGCAGGTGGAAAATAATGGTTGTGTCCATAGAATGAGCAATATAGGACATGCATGCAAAATATTTTCAGAAACAAATGCAATTAGCCAAGTTAAACATGCCTCCCATGCTCACAATGCTAAAAATGGGCAAAACCCCCAAGACTACAAAATGTCGGAGCGGTACACTTTTGATGTTGTGCATTTCAAGAGGTAAAATAATAAATAAGAAATATATCTGATAATGTTATTATAATACTCCAATGAGGTACAAAAAACGGAGATATCTAATCTCTTTTACACGGATCCAAGAAGACCAATAAGGGGTTTCTTGTCGGAAAATATGTACATGAGAAAGGCTGCTTTGAGAAAATATGAGGCTGAATAACTTAATGTATGGCTGTAGCTCTACTGAAATAATGTCTAAACACACAAATAAGTGTGCGTAGACTCCTTTTCTAGTCCTCCCGAATAAGGGTGAGTCCTCCTCTTGGGAAGCTGGCTCCTCAAAATGGGGTTTCAACCCCTTCCACTACACACCTTAAGAAACAATGCGGTTTATGAAAGGGACTACATTTTTGCTGAAGGTCGATTCTTGGCCCAAAACCGAGGTGGTGGAAAATTCGGATCGAAACCTCCTCTTATATTTCTTGAACGAGATCTCGAAGAGTAGGGAATCCCCACAGGTAAACCCTTGCACTAAAGGTGAAACAAATTAGCTAAAAAAACTAAGTATGTAGGAATTCCAAGCAGACCTCATGAAAATATAATCTCAAATATTCCCATGTGCTTGCCATATCCTTAATTATATAATTGATGAGCTTCCTCACAGTCATATATATGAAGGTTACTTCCATCTTAGAGCTCCTCCACAAAAAGCTATATCATCCAACAAGATGGTTCAATGCATCTAGGCAGGTTTGTTGACTTGGTCAACCTTGAATGATTCTACATGCTTTTTCCTTTTCATACTCAGGTGCCTTCATTTTATACAGTACAGTTTTTATCCCTATTCACATTGAGCTAGCTTTATTTAGAATCCACTTCTATGAGAGTAATTTATGTTGACTTAGTCAAAATTGACCTTGCCCACGCATTTTAGGCCTTTTTCACACATGTGGATGTTTGAACTAGTTATTACATGATCCCATTCACATTAGAGAGGATTTTTATTCATACATTCAGACGATTTAGAACTCCTTGCTCGATTATTCATCATCTAGATTTCAAAAAGAAAAATTAATATTCCTATTAAGTGACTAATTTAGGAATATTACAAAAACATACCCTACGGGTTAAATCCTTGAATTTCTTACGCTTTAAGTAAAATTAAAAAGATTCAATAATTCATAAAATTCACGGGTGGAGGTACATTTCTCAAAATTATTTCGCCTAGGTAAAAGGGAAAGAAATAACTTATTTCTTTCTTTCTTTCAAACGAGCTATCCATGGATGATATTGTTTGCATACTTCAATAATGAAGTACTTGTCCAATATAAATTTTGGAAGCAACATGGGTTTCTTGTGTGTCTGTAGATTCGAACTAGGATGTATTCATCCCTCTCATAATGTATCCATTTTCCCCGATGAAATCCTATGCTTTGTTTGAGATTATGTTGGTTTCTTTCCTAATCCTTTAGATAATCAACATCTCTACAAAATAATCTTGCACTTAGAAAATAATGAAAAGGGCCTTATTCTTACGTAACCTTGGTCACTAGGAACTAAAATGGTTTTGTATTTGAATTCAAATGATTTTTATGGGCTAGGCCATGGAAGGTATAGCTCGACACTAGGGATATGGCTAATGATATGGGTGGATCTAGAAATAGAAGTGGCCTTGAAAATAGCTCAAAAACAAAGTCATCGGATGGAAGTTAAACCAAGGCCATGTATCGTAGTGCTCGTTTCCCACCGGTTCAACGGTATGAATGACACTCGAAATCCCAGGAGTTCATATGCTAAAGTTATAGTACACGGTAAAACTTTGCAAAGTGGCGGTGACTAACGAGGCAACAAATTGAGTGAAGGGACAACACATGCAAAATGACAATCGTAAAAGAATAATTTGTCACTTCTCCGTATTCGTCTAGTAACCTTTTATTTCCGGCGGGAATTTCTTAACTATATTGTTTATATCTATATATATATATATATATATATATATATATAGATATAGATATAGATATAGATATAGATATATATAGATATAAAATATAGATATAGATACGAGATATAGATATATATATATATATAGATATAGATATAGATATAGATATAGATATAGATATAGATATATATAGATATAGATATAGATATAGATACGGATATAGATATATATCTATATGTGTGTGTGTGTGTTTTGTGGGGTGGGTTGCCACCCTTCACCACAACGGACCCAACGACTATAGTTAAAATTTTAATTAAAGCGTCGGGCGATTGGGTGACCCGAGCCCTTAAAATAAAATTAAAATGACATACATATATTGATTATGTTTAAATGTGGTGGGTGGGCCACGCAGTGGACAGCACGACCAACGAGACAACTTCAACCAGCCACGTATATGGTGGAGCGGGGTGGGGTTCAAACCCTCCTGGACCTGGTGGGTCGGCCCCAATTATGGTAACACCGACAACCATAAAACAATATGTAGAATATTGAAAAGGATGTCACCGAACCATATGCCATAATGGGGTACGATTAGACCCCAAGACTCTAGATAACGATTCCCCTTAACACAATGTTGCCAACGACGGGCCAACATATGTGTTTTAGCCTAGATATTTGGTAGAGGTTAGAATACATGTATTCTCCAATACCCAAAAGATCATTTATGGAAATTACACCTAAGAAGACTTAATTAAATTAATTAGTCAATTTTTAATATTTATTAAGTCACAACGTAGGAAATATGATTAATTAAAAAGAATTAATTAAATCATGGTGAGAATATTCTAGAAAAAGACATGGATCGATTTTCTAGTTAATCTTAGCCATCGATTAAGTTTTAATCGTGGTTGTTGAAGTCTCAAAGGAATATTATAAAAAGAACTCGATGGGGCTTGGAGAAGACACACCAACGAGTTCGATTTCAGCAGTAGATCGATTTACGAGTAGCGACATTAAATTTCCGGAGAGGGAGCTAGTGAGCTCGAAACGGTGAGAGGGGCGAGAGATAGTAATAATATTGGAGGAATATTTTCTAGTTCCGGTGAGTATATTGTAGAGAGGAAATGAGTGCCACAAAGAGGTAGCATAAATATTTGTGAGGAGACTTAATTTTTTGTTGGGGGGGAGCGAGATATTCTAAAAAGCGGTAGGCGAGAGGTCCCATAGGCAAAGAAGATCAGCCTTGCGGTGCTTGATTGTAGAGACAACCGGAGAGATGCATTTTCAAGCTTGTGGGGTGCAATACTACGTAGGCTAACACGGTGACTACGCGAGAGGGAACGAGGAGAAGCGACTCAAATCAAGTTGAGGTCGATGTCGAGTTCGCTCTTGGAAGTGAAAAAATTTCTCCCCTAGTTTCATTTCTAGTCATTTCTCTTGTTTTGGATTGCTAAGATTGGCATCCATAGTTTTGTACTTTCAGTTACTGCGAAAAATAATCAAACTCTTTGTTGCACTAGTTTTCTTAGGTTGGTTTTTTACGTAGGGACTTAGTCCAAAAATAGCTGTGTCATATTGTGTGTGTGCATACGATAACAACGTTTATTTTTGTACAACGATATTTGTTTTGTGAAGGCTCAATTGTATTTGTTTCGATATTTACCGTAGCACATAGTAAATAATTTTCTTAATTTATTTAAAAAATAAAGCGAAACAATATTTAGTTATTTAGGTAGGATTTAGGGTATCTAGATTTTTACATGGTATCGGAGCGTAGATAGAAATCCGAAGAAAGAGACATTAAAGGAATTTTTGAGGTCTAAAATGGGCCTCTGAAAAATGTAGAACCAAAATAAAATTTATAAGAACCAATAGGATTCAAGATGATGATGTCAACCATGGAGGATGATTCACCATTTTTGGAGTAAAAAAGTAAAAATAATAAAAAATAATAAAATAATAAAACTACTTTTGAAACTCGTATTTTTCAACTTATCTCCCCAAGGTTTACTCAGAATTTAGAGCGGGAGTACTCGTTGGATGCAAAATTTAATTCCTCATCCGAGGAATACTCATGTTGCATACTTTTGATGGACTCTGCACATGAAAAATAGAAATACATGAAAAAACGTGATTGCAATCACGCTTTTTTTATGTATTTCTCAATTTTCATGTAGGAGGATCATCGAGTATAAACATGGGTACTCCTTAGATGAGGAATCAAATTCACATCCAACAAGTGTTTCCACTCAAAATTTTAGTAACCCCATGGGGATATAAGTTGAAAAAATAGTTATTTCTTTTTTCCCTCAAAATTTGATGATGTAATAAAATATTCTTTTATTATTTCCACTATTATTTTATAATTTCCTTATGAGGCCCATTTTAGACCTCAAAACTCCCCTAATGTCAATTGAACAAAGGAAGAGGAGCTTCATAGCACTACATAAGAAGCTTCTTAAAACCCCGGAAGGAAACGCATATCCTTTAGCCGGGAGGGTCAATTTTTGTTGTAAATTTGATTTTCTACGATAAAGCGATAGAGAAATCGGATCGAAGATCGAAGATTACCAAACGCAAAGGGAGCAACAATATTTTTTCTTTGTAGAAGATATTTAGTGGGAGGCAGGTATTTTGTAGTAGTTTCTAGTGCAAAATAGCGTTAGGAGGAAGAGAAGAGCACACAACGGGGAAACCTTTCCTTAGGGGACTTCTAGCTTGAAGTTTGATTTCTCATTGCGGAGCAACAATCATGAGTGAGCATATTATACTCACTCCAGGTAGGGAGTGCGTAGGAGCACACATCAACAACTATTAGAGGAGAAGCGAGGAGGATTTCAAATTATTTTTGTTGAGATGGCATCAACGAAATTTGAGATACCAATATTGGTTGGATGAAGCATTAAACTACGTGATATGGAAGGGAGCTTCCTTCCTTATGGATGAAGTAAGATCGAGCTTACATCGATAACATGGTGGTTGTACCCATGGATCTAGATTAGTGAAGGCCTACGAAAGGGAGATGGTGAAGGAGAAGAGATTGGTTGATGGGGGATTCGAGATCATGTGGTATCATTTGGAAAGGACAACGCAGTGGATGTGGGATGCTCTCACAATGCTATACCGAGGATCTTCCAATGACCCAGAAAGATTTACTTGGAGAAAAATCAGAGATGTACCCATATGCATAAGGGGAAGTGCATAGACCCCTTCCTCACTAGGATTAAAGAGATACGAGATTTCTTTGGGCGTTGTAGGTTGATGCCTCATGCCTCATAGATGGTGTGTATATCTCTCAATTGTCTCAGGAGTGGCGGTGTTTTTTAGAAGCATTTTGGGCGAGGAGAAACCTTGTTAAGATGGGCGAGAATGTGGGAATATTTCTTTGCGGGGAGGAGTTGATGCAAGATACGATAAAGAGCACCATTATTTGCAATAGCGACGACGATGGGTTGAAGGCAGTGAAGGAGGAGGAGAATGTGGCCCTTGCATCGAAAGGTTAGAGAGCTTGAGTGTAGGAAGAAGAATGACACATTGAAGGTCGAGTACTTTTAGTGCGGTAGGCTAGGCCATTACAACACTCGGTGTCTTCTCATAAATAAGGAAAAAGAGGATAATAAAGTCTAGCGAGGTTGCATCCACAAATGTTGATTATCCTCCCAGGTTGGAGGATTATTTCACCATGATTGTAGACATCCTGCGGGAGTGAGGTGGGGGTGACTTGGTTTTGTATCTCCAAAGTGCTACAAGTTGGGTAGGATTCTTGAGGAGGTCCACCTCTTGAATCGATGCACGGCTACGAAGCCCACGATATTCGGTGCGGGATGGACCGGTGGTAGTTGATGTAGTCGATTCTAGAGTGATAGATGCGAGTAGCTAGTAACGGTTAGAGACTAGGAGACGCAATGCAGATTTGGCAAAAGTGCGGTTGGAATATTTGCAAGCCGGTAGCCGGCGCAAAGGTTTCGGTGGCACCGAGAGACTAGTAGCATTCGGGACTCGGGTGACAAATGCATCATGCGAACATAGATGGTTTAATACTTTTGGATAGTTCTCAATATTTGCATATGTTGTAGTTGCGAGCGACAACGATGAGATGGGTTGCGGATGTTGCGGTAGCAACAACAATAGAGTTGCGATGCGAGGTACAATGTTAGCAAAAATTTCAACGGGGGCCAGCAACAACACAAATGCAACACATATCGTTGCACATTGGTTGAGTGTGAACGCGTGTGGAGACATCAAAATTGTGACATGATATGGTGCGAGAGGTAGTGTATTGTAGCAGAGTTGTAGTTGCAATACTATAACACTTTCCTCGCTAAGAGGGAGTGTTAGTTTTGTAGCATCGGATGTGTTCTAGACTATATATTTGGTAGAGAAGTTATAATACATGTATAATCTAATACCCATAAATAATTTATGAAAATTCCACCTAGAGATGACTTAATTAAATTAATTAGCAGGTTTTTAATATTTCCTAAGTCTAAACTTAGGAAATATGATTAATTAAAAAGAATTAATTAAGTCATGGTGAGAATCTTCTAGAAAAAGACATGGATCAATTTCAAGTTAATCTTAGCCATCTATTAAGTTTTAATCATGGTCATTGAAGTCTCAAAGGAATATTATAAGAAGAATTCAATGGGGCTTGGAGAAGACACATCGATAGTTTGATTTCAACGGCACATTAATTTCCGGAGTGGCAACATTCGGTTGCCGGATAGAGATAGTGAGCTCGAAGAAGTGAGAGAGGAAGACGGAGATATAGTAAGATCAGAGGAATATTTTCCGATTCACGTTAGAATGCATTGTGTTAGCACGTGGTTGCATCCCTTTTGACTTATTTTTTTGCTATGTTTTCACCTTAGGTACTGCCGTCATCCATGGCCTCACATAGTGTTTTCCCATTCTCGCATTTATATTGCGCCGGCCACGTCATCAAACTCCTTATTCTTATAATCACCATTTTTGTCCAATTCTATAACATATTTTTATCCTTTACATGATAATTTCACCAAAAAATTGTCTCTACAATGGAGGAAAGCAATGTTCGAAAGTGTTGGGATACTTTAGCATTATTGGTCTACTTCATGTACATTTCTGTTTTGGATATCATTACGGTAGACTCGAGTGGCAGGATGTGGTGAAATTGGTTGACCAAATGAGCAATACTATGAGGGATTTCTCACATATTTGGACTTGTGCTTAATAAAGAGAAAGAGACATGTTTGAAAGGTGCCTTCAAAATTTTGGCTTCATCGAATGGATGGTTCGGTTATGGTTTATTTCTCCAAGGCAAGGTCTAAGTTTTGAGGAAGAGCCCACGAAGGAGCCAAAGGGGGTGCACTACCCATCGAATAGGATGGTGTAAGAAGAATTGTATATAAACCTCGATGTTTCACCTCCCATAGTGCATGTGGGATAAACCCACTTTCAAACTTTTTATAAATGTTTTTCCAATTTTCTTTGTGTGACCGGTTCACTTCCAAGGCAATTTTACGAGCAAATGGTGGCAAAATTTTGGAAAGCCGAAAGAGGTTTTTCTCGGCACGGTCTCAAAAAAAATTTAATATTTCGGGTTTCTCATATCTACTACATATTGGGGAGAATCGAGATCATCGTTGAGCCCTATTTTTCGGATCTCGAAATTTCCTTTGTTTGAAACATGTTTTTGGAATGCGAGATCTCGAGAAAATGGAAACAAAATCTCAAGAAAAGGAAATATGTTTTTCTCGAACGGGCTCAACATCAATAACCATTTCATTTTTTGGCATACTCCCCGGAACATATTGAGAGAATCGAGATCATGTTGAGCCCTATTTTGCGGATCTCAGAATTTTCCCATTTGACACATGTTTGTGGAATGCGGATCTCGGGGAAAATGAAACCAATCGGGAAACATAAAATTTTTTTTCCTATGAACATACTAAAAAACAATAAACTTGTTCGGTTTTGACATATCTATTAAAAATTGGGAGAATCGAAACATCTTTGAGCCCTAGTTTTTAGATCTTTGAATTTTCTGTTTGACACATTTTTTTGAATGCGGATCTTACGTAAATGGAAACAAATTTCAAAGGCCCGGAGAGAGGTTTTTCTCATAACAAATTGATCTACAACCTCTTCCATATTTTACATAGCTATCATGAGTTGGAAGTTTCAAATTCATAATTGCGGTGCTATTTCTTCGGTAGGTTGGTCTTTTTTTGGGATTCGGTAGTAGATTTTGATGTAACGGATGCTCTTTTGGGGGAATTGGATAATTTCGACCTCACGAATCTTAAGGAGGTTCTATTCCTATATATATATTACAAATTAAATGTAATAGAGGTTGGCAATTAGAGGGAGAGTTTGTTGGAGTTTGTGGGTACTTTCACGAAAATTATTAATGCGAAGTTTCTTTCTTCTAAGTTTTAAGTTCATCACGGTGTTTATGTTCAATATGTGTTTTGTATAATCATTTTACGATAGTATTGTGCGAGAGTAAGTGATAGGAATTCATCCATGTTAGATGCTCCTTTCATAATGATGATGCTTGTTATGTATTAATGGTTATCTTTAAAGAATTCATCCATGTTTGATGCTTTCTGTTTTGTAACCTATCTTTGTGTTATTTCTTCCTAAAGTTGCAACGAAAATTCATCCATTGATAAGTTCTGTAGTGTAGCGGGCTTTCTTATCCTTTCCATCTCTCATTTCATATTATTTATCGGCTGAACATAGCACTTACTTTGCCTCAAATATGCAGAAAGAAACAAGCCTTGACTCCATTTCCTAATGGTACTTTCTCTCTTATTGTTCCAACCTAGAAAACCTAAAACAAAACCCTAGAGCCATAGAGGAACAATTTGCGGCCATATTTTAAGAATTCTCGTGGTGTGTAAATTTGGTAATGTTACTTCTTATGTTGGGCTATTCTATTAATTCGAAAACATAAAGTTACATATCTTTTACAAGTTGGGTTGGAAGAAAATTTGCGCTTAGGCCCAGATAAAACCTTTGTTACCTGAGTTTACGAGGTTTGCCTCGGGGGAGGGAAACTAGCCCAAACAAAACTTAAAACATAGAATTACCTTATGCGCAATAGCAATGACATATCTAAGAAACACGAAGTAAATGGTAGTAGAAAGGCCCGATGGCGAGCATGACGAAAAACATAGGAGAACGGTACGAGCACACCGGGCTTCACTTTTCATCTTCATCATGCCGTTGAGGCTTCCTCCTCAATGGGGCAAGCGAAACCTACGCGGCAATTTCATCCACATGCCTTGCCCCATGCGTACGGGATTACGAGCGGGTGTGCGAGAGGATGTGCAGATGCTGCCTCCATCGAACACATGTCCGGATCTTATCGAAGTCCATCACCCGGATGTACGTATCCTCATATTCCTTCTCGAGGAGCCGGTAGTGAGTCGGTTTTGCGGTGCGGGGTGCATTTGGGTAGAGATGGTGTTGCCCTCGGAGCCCAGCGTCTTCCTCTCTGCCTGACATGCCTAGAGGCTTCTGCATGCTTCTTAGGATCGGGACTTTGACGTGTGAAATCTTAGAGAGCACCTTCCATCGACTCAAGACGATTATCCTCGCCCGTGATAATGGCCAGGATAGTCCTCTCTGTCCTTCTCGGATGAGTACGTTGGTGAAGTCTTAGAGCCATTATGCACGCAAGGGGTAGGGGGAGAAGTTCGGGGAAAAAGGTAGCACAAAAGGGAAAGCAACAGGGCTCGAAGGAATATTTGGGGAGAAGATGTGTAGGAAGGGGGTGCAATAGCCCAAGGAGGCTACACAATGCTACGGCGAGAGTAGAGCTTCATAGCCTTTTGAATTCAGGAGAAGCTAGAGTAGAGTTAGGGAGGCGAAAGGCGAAGATAACGGAATAATTATTGAAAGGATTTGAGAGCTCATACTTTTAAAGGCGAGGATGTGTGCGATGAGGATAGCAATGAGTAGGCTTCGCACACATCGAGTGCCCTTGATTGAGGACACGAGCAAGCTCGAGGAAGGGGGTATGGCTACAATATAGGTTGGTCATGATGATCATTAATGGTGATGGATGTAAGGTGATTCTCGAGACATGGTGACGTATTTCCCATCCTCTCGTCATCATTTACGATTGTGAGTCTCGTGCGAATGGCTAACGGTATGAGGATCCGCACGGATGAGGCTCTACACGGGAGATCTCCGTTTCACGGGGAGTGTGGGATGTGATTATCAAGCATGTCAGTTCTATCACCCACATCAGGGGAATGTATTACTTATTTATGTTAATATGTATCCATTTTATCATTATATTTGCTTTGTAGTGATAATATCTTGGGGATAAATAGCTTATAATTCATCTCACATGCTCTCTTTTAAAAGAGATTCTCATGTGTTGTCCCATTCTTCTATAAAAAATGAATTCACCTCTTGTGCTCACTTTGATTTATCGATTTAATCCTATACCATTAAACAACAAAACTCCAAAATACCTCTTATGCGGACCTACCTTGCTCTATTTTTGGTTGTCTTTGTAAAATGTTATCTTAAACCTAGTTGAAGTAGCTCCTTCCCTAATCCGGCATCATACTTTCAAATAAACAAACCCTTGTACTCATACCTAGCCTAAAACATTTCATCGACCCTCTTGGAGGCATTGTGATTTTTGTGGAGAGAGACCTCTTCAACTTGGTAGGGCTAGATACCAAGTTAAAGGTTGGTATGTGGTTACCTCTGTTGGGATTTCTTCTTGTAGAAAGTATGGCGGTGATAAAAACATTGCATAGGGCATTAGTGCCACGGAAGGCAACACAAAAATTTGTGAGGATATTATGTTTTTACTAGGGAGCATGAGATATTATGAGCGGGAATTTGGATAGAGGGTACAGAGGCAAAGAAGACTAGTCTTCAGGACAACATTTGTGAGACAAAAGGAGGAGACACAGTTACGAGCTTGTGGGACATAGTGTTTTGTGTGGGTGAGCGCGATGATTGTGTTGGACACCTAATCCTCTGTGGTGGGTGTGGAATTCGAATAGACAAAGGAGTCAAGTGACCTTGGTGTTTGTGGAATCCAAGAGTCACACCATTGTATTATAAATGTACATCTATGGTGAATAATAAGATAGCTCACGTTTATCTACTTAGGTTTTGTCTTGTGTGTTTACTATAGTATGTGTTTACAATACTTGTGTTTAACATGGTATGGAAGCCATGATGAGTGGCCCTTCTTCCTCATTGTGCATATATTTAGTCTTGACCCTTAACAGCATTGCACACGGTTAGATCCTCGGCTTCCAATAGCATAATACAATAGCTCAAGATCTCGGCCCTCGATCTCTCCCTTTTGTTCGGCTGCACATCGCACTCCTACCACCATTTGTGTTGCGGCAACTGTCGACGTACATGATGTTGAAGCAGGTTTCGAGTTGGGATAGTTCTTTATCCTGGCTGCTAATAAATCATTGCATTGCAATTCTCGGGAAAGGCACATGCGGAGCCTCATAACCCTCAAACAAAGAATCACATAAAATTTGAGTTTTTGTACTTTATAAAATACATTGTTATTTCCATTCACATATAGAAATTGATATTGAATTGGTGCCTCAGAAAACGGGGGAGAACTATTGTTGTAGAGAATTTAAACTTTACGCGGTGATAAAATCTTGGTTAACGATTCCCTCACCCTCGGCTCCTCCACCTTCTTGGCACCTCGGCTTGGGTTCCCCTCCATCAACTGCCTCAATACTGCTCCATTTCCTCCAACACCTCAACTCCAGTATCCTCATAAGAATCACCACACCTAAATACGTGACCTCCATACTGCCTCCCCATTGCTCAACTACACGAGTGCTTCGCACCACAATCCTCTTAATCTTGGCGGCCTTTGCACGCTCAAAACTCCCTCGATCTGCGCTCCGTTTTGTCCAATCACTCTTGTTCACTCCCCGTTGGATGCGGTTAGAGAATTAAGGTCTCTGTAGGCACGAAGGAAATTAAACTCAAATGTGAATATTTATCCGTTGTGTTCATCTTGATTCCAAGCTTGTGAAGATCCTCTCAATGCTCATAACCATCCCGAATAAATGGGGGTCGCCCCTGCATTGATTTTTACGAGGCATTCGAGGCATCCATCACGATTGTCGTGTATTAATTTTGTCGAACACTTGGCGTGAAGTTTACAATCCGGTCATTTTGGGCAACCAAAACCTCAGAAAAATGTTGACGCCACACCTATTGATTTCATCCATTTATGGGGCTCCTATACGAGTTTATTTTTCCTCGATTTTGAGCCGGAATTTGGTGATGCGATGATATTATACGAATAGTGCGAAGGTCCGCGAGTTCGAAGGCAAACCAAGCAGATATCTAGGAATTTTTGTAAATTTCTCGGTGGGTGAGGTGGGCTTCCCTCATTTAATTATTGAATTATGGAAAGTGAATGGTGGGAGGCTTGGCGGTATTGACAATAGCGGCATTGGATGAGTCATGGGGACTTCCTACGTCGTTTAGTGGTTTTAAAGTATTTGGGTCCTTGTTGGTATTACCACTTATGCTAATTGTTCGAGGCTTGCCATCGCTACGGCTCATGCGGTTGCACTACTCTTGTGGTCGTGCACGAGTTACGATGTGGTATATGCTAGGATCATGTAGGAGGGGGTACAGTGCGAAAAATTTGGTGAGTTGCATTCTTTATTTGTGTCATAGAAACACTAGCATAAAATCTCAAAATCCATTGCTCAAGAGTCTGATTTATTTATATATGAGAGTTGGTCGATGTAGAGTTATACCCTTTGTGCTAGTGCAATTGGTTTAAGTTTATATAGGGTTGGTATAAGGATTGGTAGCATTTGAACAAAAAATAAAAGAAGAAGAAAAAATCTCATAATGCGAAAAGCGGCTACGCTGACTAAAGCCCCATAAATATTTGGATTAAAAGTCGCAATGCTAGGGACGTTATTAGAAAAATGCACTAGATGTGACATTGGAAGTGGTTTAGTGGAATTTGAAGTGGTTTTGGGAGATTCTTTCAAAGTGGCATATAATAGTTGGTCCATATTGGCATGATTGTATATGTATAGCATTGGTATTATATATACTATATATTACGTAATTCAAAACGAAGCCCAAGAGATATAATTGGTTGCCTAATGACATTGCACACACCTTTCATTTAGTGAAGTTGAGTTGTTGACAAAATGACTAGAATTACTAAATTATTAGGATTCTTTAAATACTTCAATACACTCTACTATTCGTGATATAGTTGAAATTGGAAAAGGGAACTCTCCTTGACATTCATACATGTCTACAATATGCAAGAAAAGATATAATTTTTTCGGCTTGAATCTCAATTCAAGCAAGGAAAAATTACGACGACGAGTCACCATTGTGACCTGTTTTTTGTTCAAAACATTGAAACAAAATCCCATAAACAACAAGTCGGTAATTTTGCAATCTATTCAAATTTATTTCCTTGTACGAGTAGATTTACATGCGGATGCGGTAGCTCGGTTTGCACTTCCCAAGCCCATCATGAGACCTTGGGAAGAGCTTGTCCATAACGAAGCACCAAAATGGTTTTGGACATGACAAGGAATTGTCCTTTAATATTACGGACTACTCAATCCCATTCAATTTCGAAGTGCCGGATTTCTTCATGATAGTTCACCTTGACCTAATCGGATCTTGCTCCTCTTCCACAACGAGAAAAATAAAAATAAAAAAATGAAAAATGTCGACACTTTGATCGAGGTTGGTCGAATGAAAGATCATTGTTTTGATCTTAACCCATGCGAGCACGGTGTTCATCCCACCCATTATTCACCTGATTCTTTAGAAACAAGCCTCATGTAAGAACAAAGATTCATCTTGGATGGATCGCTTCTTGGCAATGGGAATCAACATCTAAGAAGATGTTTAAGTCACATCGAACTTGTTCTCAAATATTGAGCACGTCTTGATTGAGTTTTCACCATCACTCACCTTGCACGATAGAAAATGGTGGCCATCTACAAGCCGAAGCCACATCGAGAAATCCTGAGCCACGACTGTCATTCAGGTTCGAGTTGTAGCCGGAGAGACATAACGATTGAAGTGAGCACGAGCCACAATCTCTCATTCTAGATTCGAGTTGTAGCTAGAGACACGGATGCAAATGAGCATGCATTTGGTTGGTGGATAGCCTTAAACCATCTATGTGAGGTTCATATTCTTCCTCTTCAAATAATTCAGAGTACCTCCTCTAGTAGAAGACTTCGGCATCTTTCCAGCTTTGGTAGAGTTTTGAAAAATGCATTAAGAATTCTAGTGTTGGTGGTCATCCTTAAACCATCACGAGGTTGTAGTCCTCCCCTTGCTGCAGGTTGAGGGTCTCCCTCTTCAAATATAAAGGACACTTCCTCCTTGAAGACTTGACTTCTTTCCACATTTGGAAGGATGGGAAGCGCATTAAGCATTCTAGTGTTGGTGGTCATCCTTAAACCACCTCTTTAGCACAACATTTCGGAAGTGATTCAGCCTAAGTGCTGCCATGCATAGTTTGCGGTTGTATTACAAATCTCTTCATGAACTCACACATACACCTTCGGATTAAGGGGGGAATGTTGGACACATAATCCTCTATGGGTAGGTGTGGAAGGCTGAATGGACAAAAGGAGTCAAGTGACCTTGGAATGTGGAATCCAAGAGTCACACCATTGTATTATAAATGTACATATGGTGAATAATAAGATATCTCACTCTTATCCTTTAGTTCTATCTTGTGTGTTTGCGCCGTAGTGTGTGTTTACAATACTTGTGTTTAACAAATTAATGGAGAGGGAAACGAAACTCAAATCAGGCGAGGTCGGCGTCGGATCACACATTGTAAGAGTGAAAAAATTTCTCACTAGTTTCATTTCAGTCATTTCTATGTTTGGATTGCTAGATTAGTATCCATAGTTTTGTACTCATATTTATACGTATAATAATGAAGCCCTTTGTTGCGGTTCCCAGAGTTCGGTTTTTAAAGGGACTTAGCCCAAAAATAATGGTGTCATATTGTGTGTGTGCATATATTCTTTTAACGTTTTATTTTTATTCCATAGAATTTTTTTGTGGAGAGAGCTCTGATATGCTTGTTTCTATATTTACCGTAACACGCGATAAATATTTTCTTAATTTATTTAGCAAATAGAAGAAAAAATAACAATTGTTGCGGTAGGATTCGGAGGTATTTGAATTTTCACAAATGATACGAATGTTGGTAGCTTTGGCACAATTTTTATATAAGTGTAATATTTAAAATTTTCCTACGGAAATTGGAGTATTGAATTTTAGCTGCTGTAATATTCCAAAAATTTGCCTACGGCAAATTGGAGTATTAAATTTTGGTCGATTTCACTTAGGAGTTGAATAATTGGTGGGGAGGCCCATACACCAATAAAAAACGGATAAAATCCCTCTTATTATGAAAGGGGATCATCAATGGAGGTTGGATTTCACCCTCGTGTGAAAGAGGACATTTGTAAGAAAGGTCAGGTTGACCAAGTCCAAATAGCGTAGAGGTAGGAGGTGGAGAGCATGTACAGCCCAGGACAGCAGGTGAAAGAGGAGGAAGTTTCCTTGATGGAGGGAACCTAAAGAGTGGGACCCATGGAGAGGGAGCTCTCATTTGTTTAAAAAGGAGAACCAGGCAGCCATTGTTATTCATGCATATGATTATTGATTTCTTGTACGCTTAGACTATTTGCAATCTTCGGTTGTGTAGGTAAGTTGCGGTGTTGTTTAGCACAAGAGATTCCTGTTTAGGATTCCTTCTCCTTATTGAAGGCCTCTTGGTGTTAATTCATTTCTCCACATCTAGGCTCGAGGCCAAGCCATTCCTTGACCTACATCATTATTTCTGCTCAAAGTGAGAAACGTTGTGTTGGGGGTGTTGCGGTGGAGGTTCCACAACACCATTCCTTGGCTTGTTTTTCGGAGGAGGGGGACTTCTTTCTGTGGAGGTGTAAGGAGGATTAGTGCATATTTCAGATCTTGGCATGGCCAACACATTCTATTCCATCTCGACGCAGTCTCCCTTAGCATATGTGTTATTTTCGGTGTGCATCTGTGATGAGGATTTGCGGTGTTGATTGGAGGGGTGAGATCTTTAGTGATAGGATCAGCCTTTCACTTGGAGAAGATCCATTGGAGGAGGGCTTGTTATCCAGATTCAACATCTTGGTCTTCTCATCAGTTCCATTTTACGGTTGTAGGCTGCTACCTGTAAGCCTAGGCATTTTGCCATTTTTGTATATTTCAACAATCTTCTGAGATTGTTGTATTATTAATTTCAGAGGTTTAGAGCTTGCTCCCCCCTCATTTATTGAGCCATACATTGTTATATCCTTCTATTTTTATTCTTTTATGATATGATGTCTCTTATAAACTATGTCCTTTTAGCTGTATGCATTAGGTGTATGGAGTGTTCTCGATTTCATATACATGTTGTTGAGGCTCTCATTACTTTAGCTTGAGTGATTGATTCCTCAAGGAATTGTATCCAATTGCTGCTATGTCCTTACCAATTTTTGGCTATCTGCATCTTCATATTCCCATCTTATAAAAATAACTGTGGTTCCATCTCTTGTTCAAGAATTGTTGTAGTCCCTTCATCGGGCACTTTTTTAGAACAACTAGGTGTGGGAGATACGTTTAACCCACTAGAGGTTGTGCTGAAGCCTCCTCTTGAGATTCAGTCTTAGATACATTTATCCCAAGGATCTAGGTCTTGGTTTCAAATCTGGCAACATTCTGGAAAAATACGTTTTCCGGTCATGCCTTGCTAGGAGATCCCATTTTGGGATATTACGGTGGTATTAGAGCATCTTTCTTGGCTCGGCACATGATTTTCAGCCAAGAAGATGAGACAGATCAAAATGATGAAGAAGATGAGATTATTCTCATGGAGTGTTCGGAACTAAGAAGAGCGTCTAAAGACGAGAGAAAAAGAAGATGAAGGACCATGCACTTCTATTCTCATGAAGAAGAAGGAGACGAACTGAAGGACCCTTGGATCATCAGGATTCTAATTGATTACTATGTGTGATGAAAATATCAACCTAGATGCTTCAAGGAGACTCTAGCTTTTCCACAGTCCATCCATTTGAAGGAAGAAGAGACCACAAAGCGAAGAAAATCGAAAGGTAATATATTTTTGTTGTCTACCTTTGATAGGTCATCTACAACAAAATCTTAATTGAGAAGTTGGAAGCATTTTTCCTACTGCATCTGTGCTTGGGGAAGAGGCTTTGAAATCACAGCGCTGCACCTAGAAGGTGAAGCCCACATTTGGTGGTTCGGCCAATTGAGCCATGCAAGAGTGTCTACTCTTGCTAAGTTTCTCAAAGGGTGATGAGGAGTTTGACAATAGAAGGAAAGAAAAGGAGGAGCCCTCACCGCAGGAGTTTGCTTACTGACAGCTGTCACACTCATGGGAGGAGCAGCCACATGCATCAACGGTTGAGTGCGGCCAACACATTGAAGGAAGGAACTCTTGCGGCCCTACAAGAGATTCCCAAATCTCATCAAGGTATGAAGAAATTCCACTATCTATTGTTGCGAGAAAATTCTTTTGGTAGTTAATAAGAAATTTGCTTTTACATGACCAAGGGTCAAACCCCATTAATGATCTAGAGCAACATGATTGCCTTTGCGTTGTGAAAATGGTTCAAGGAGAGATGAACCATCATCCTCATGCACCTTTGTTGAGTTACATAATCCTTTAGGTTTGGGGTGTGAACTTTTGGAGGATGAAACAAACCATGACACTCCTATAAAAAACCATGGAAACCATCCTTAAGTTGGAGTGGAAAACTGCTGCATCCTTGGAGAGATTAAAAACGTTGTCAAGCAATGGTGGAGAGGAGATGTTACCTTCATCATATTTTGATACTTGTGGGTTCAACATAGTCATGGGTGAGAGATCTTCTCTAAGAGGTCTCCAAAGAGCTGCATTTCAAACTTTCATGAAGTACGGGGAAGATTTGGTTTGGAAGGATGGTAACCCTCATGAGAGGAGTACCAAAGGGAAGAGAAGAAAAAAAGAAATCCACAAGTGATTGAGTGGATGTGGTTGATGGTAATTTGGGAGGCTACTTACAGTTATATATTCTTGGGTAGCAAGAGTTTGGGCTAGCTGGCTCCTCTTGAAGGAGTTTGGCCATCCTTGACATGTCCTCTTCCTAAGAGGATGGAGAGGAGAAAGAGGTGGCGAGGATGCTTGCATCATTGACCGACATGGAGTATGGATGCATGATGTTGATGCTTGTGCATTCATAAATTCATTGTGTCTTCATCACACGAGTTGTATGATGGGAGCATAAGGAGGCAACAAGCACTTTGGTTGCTTGAGATGTACTTGAGAGAGCATGAGAAAATTTTCTCTCACATGTTGTGTGATGTTGCGGGGAGTAGAGAGGGCACTCATGGTGCAGGGGCTACTCCTTGGCCTTGGATGATCGGGAAGCACTTCCATCTTGGGAGGTATTCACATATTTACGTGCTTGTATTACTAGAGTCTTCCATGAGGAGCATGTCGAAAACGAAGACTTTGTGTCAGGCATGAGAGCTTATTTGCATGAGCTCACGTATTTGTCACTTTGGAGTAGGGGCTTATGGATGGTGTTTCCCTAGGATCCAATTCACATTGGATGAACTTGGTGAAAAGGGATGAGGTGAGGGTGATAGAGTAGTGGATGGAGACATATTACTATTCCATATTCTTCTTGACTTGGAATTCCAAGCATGAGAAGGAGGATCTTCTTGCAACACATGGTTCATTATTCTTCATGGCATGCCCAAAATGCTGGAGGACTCACTCATGGATCCATGTACCATATTACTTCCGGAATATGGTAAGTTCATTTTTACATCATTGATTTGCATACTCTTACCATCACTATGCGGGTGCATTGCTCCACGAGAGGCGAGATTTTCACATTGCTCCATGATCAAAATTGGGCCAAACTATATGATGGAGGCAACCATATTTTATGTGGCCTTGGGCAAATGTTTTCTCATTACATGTCTGTTCAGCTGTTAGATCCAACTATTTTCCTTATGATGACATACATGATTAAATATGTAACAAAAGCATTTTTTTCATGTAAATTCCCAATGTGATTTGTCATGCTGCTTGTACATACTTAAGGATATTGGTATCTTCAAGCACCACATGAAGCCATAATTATTTTCTTCATTATTGTACTGATCATGTCTTCATTTGTTGATGTTGTTTCTATTCTTTTTGAGAGCATGATTGGGAGATTGACACATGAGTTGAATGTGTCCTTGAAGGAGAGAATTCCCATTTTACTACATGTTCCTAATGAGAGCATGGGAGGAGATATGGCCACCACAAACACACATTTGTTCTCTTTTTGGGGTGGGCCATGAGTTTGATAGCTATCCATTGTATAACCATGGGCAAGTGTTTGATCATGTATTGTTACATTCAGCCATTTACTATTCATTAGTAGATGTGATGGATTTTGTATATTACTTGCCATGTTATTTTCTAAAATTGCGATGGATGAGGCTTTGCTTGTTGTGTCCTCTTGAGATATTATTTGTATCATGCTGCATCATGTAAAACCTTGAGAAAACTTCTCGTTGGGATACTCTATGATGACCATGTCCTATTCATCATGGATGAAATTTTTGAGCCAACTTGTTCTTGATGTTGGAGGAGAGTTCCTTGAAGGATTGTTCTTCATTTTGCCACTTAAGGAAATTATTTTGCGGCCAGGATCAACATTTTCTCTACACTTATCATAATTGGGAGGAGGAAAGCATGGGGTAGGCTATGATGCTACCATATTCAGATTTTTAGCCCACCCTTCATTTCCGGAGCTTGGTGGAAGGAAATTTTTGAAGAATTGCCATGTTGGGAGGTGAATCATTTTTGTATGGATGATTGCTTGGGGATGGAGGATCCATTTGGGGGAAGATGTTTTCCCAACAATTTTTAGTCTCCATGCCTTGGAGGAAACTCCTCGGTTCTATCCTTGTATTTGCTTGAGGACAAGCAACATTTGGGAGGGAGGGGTACAGCAATATTCAAAATTTTCCTACAACCAATTGGAGTGGTAAATTTTAGCTCTTTGTAATATTCCAAAAATTTTCCTACGGCAAATTGGAGTATTAAATTTTGGATGATTTCACTTAGGGGTTGAATAATTGGGTGAGGAGGCCCATACATAATAAAAACATGGATAAAATCCATCTCAATATGAAAGGGGATCATCGGTGGAGTTGGATTTCACACCCTCATGTGTGAAAGAGGAATTTTGCGAAGACAAGGTCAAGTTTGACCAAGTCAAACGAGCGCGAGTAGGAGGGTGGAGAGCATCTTGTGGGATAGGGAAGTGAAAAGAGGAGGAAGTTTCCTTGATGGAGGAAACCTAAAGAGTGGGACCCATGGAGAGGAGCTCTCATTTGTTTAAAAAGGAGGGCAAGGAAGCCAATGTTATTCATACATATGATTATTGATTTCTTGTACGCTTAGACTATTTGCGGAGTCTCCATTGTTGGTAGTGGGTGCCATTTTAGCACGAGGGATTCTACATTTAGGATTCCTTATCCTTCTTAAGAGGCCTCTTGAGGGATTGCACTTCATTTCTCATCCGGGCTCAAGGCCAAAGCCATTCCTTCGGCTAAAGCATTATTTACGCTCGAAGTGTAACGTTGTGTTGTAGGGTGTTACAGTGGAGGTTCCACAACACCATTCCTTGGCTTGTTTTTTAGAGGAGGGGGCCTTCTTTCCTTTGGGAAATCAGTAAGGGAGGATTTAGAGCATATTTCAGATCTTGGCACTTGGCCAACACATTTCTATTCCACTTACAATGCGGTCTCCCTCGGCGTACGCATTATTTTCGACGTGCATGTTGCGGTGAGGGTTTGCGATGTTGATTAGGAGGTGAGATATTCGATGGTAGGATCAGCCTTTCACTTGGAAGATCCATTGGAGGAGGAGCTTGTCATCAGATTCAACATCTTCAGTCTTCTCCATCCAATTCCATTTTCGAGTTGTATTTAACTGCCACTGCAACTCACGGCATTTTGCCATTTTGTATATTTCAACCAATCCTTCCCAAGGATTGTTGTATTATTGTTTTTCGGGGGGTTTAGAGCTTGGTCCCCCCTCATTTATTGAGCCATACATTGTTATATCCTTCTATTTTTATTCTTGTATGATGTAGTGTCTCTTATAAACTGTGTCCTTTTAGCCTTGTGTAAATTCGGTGTAGTAGTCTTCTCCAATTTCTCATACATGTTCTATTGAGGCTCTCATTGCTGGCTTGAGTGATTGATTCCTCAAGGAATTGTGTCCAATTGCTGCTATAATATACAATTTTTGGCTATTTTCCATCTTCATATGCCCAGGCTTATAAAAATAATGTTGTGGTTCCATCTCTTGTTCAAGAATTGTTGTAGTCCCCTTCATCGGGCACTTTTTCAGTGTTAGGTGTGGGAATTTGTTTAACCCACCTAGAGGATTTATTTTGAGCCTACTATTGGATTTCAGTCTTAGATACATTGATCTAAGGGATCCGAGTCTTGGTTTCAAATCTGGCAACCATTCTGGAAGATGCGTTTTCTAGTCATGCCTTGCTAACGGATCCCATTTTAGGATAGTACAATAAGACCTCAATTCATTTTCCCATGGCATCGTAGAGGGGTGACCAAATGCACCACGAGTAGTCAAGAGGGGACGAGAACCATGAGCAAGAGATTTGCCAGAAAATATTCCCAGCAAAGGGCCCCGAGCTGCCATTGTTAGAATTTGACGAGTTTATAGTCAATTTTTTCATGTTTTTTGTGCTAGGAATGCACTTGTGCGGTCTGGTTTTTCTCTAGCAAGGGTCTCCATTTTTCGGGCCATCATCGGAAATGACATATAAGGGTCGTTTTCATAAATTTTCTTGTAATTGATTTCTTTGCTACCATTTAATGAAAGAAGGACTCCCCACTTTTAGCGGGGCCCAAAGATATAGCCCACATTGGGTGAACTCGGTGATAAAATAATTTGTGTGCCTTTTTATCTCATGGTTTATTTATTATTTCCGCTTCTTTTTTCATGTGTTAAATTACTTGGATTATTACTGCTCTTTTATATGCAATTTTTGTATGCACCCTTGAAGTTAAAATATCTAGATCAAGTTTGGTATTCGACATGTCTTCTTGATGCTAGTTGCATGAGTGAATGCTAACGAGGAAAAACCTACAAAAAGGTGAAGGAAAATTCAAATCTTTTTGATCCAAAAGTGGGGAATGCACCATGAAGACGAGCATGGTAGATGAGGATGCGCGAGGAGAAGAAGAGTGAAATTATCGCATCATTTTCTTCACCATGGTAAGAAAAGTTTACAATATGTTTGCAAAATATGAGAAGACAATTGGGCATGAGAATAAAGAGCTCGATGATCATGCATCGTTACCACCATGGAGGTAGCGGAGAAGAACCTCCTCTCCATTCTGATAGAAATTTCTTCTTCTTCCTCTTCTCATCATTCTAACGGGCATCATAAAATTAAATCTAAGAAGCCATTTTTTAAGCTAGATGTAAAGTTTGGTTTTCCCACATATAATGGAGAATGTAATGTGAGAAAAATAAACAATTGGATTAGTCGAGTTTGAGGTTTATTTCGGATTTATCGGATAGAATTATGAGGAAAATATCCAATTAGCATCCCTTTTGTTGAGTGGCACCACTCTCGTTTGGAGGGAGAAAGTTTCAAAAAGGCAACAAATACTTGGGTAATCTCCTTTATTCTTGGTCCAATTTTGTTTCTCCATAAAAATATCGATTTTTATTCTTTGGGTTATTGAAAAAAGTATTTAATGGAATGGAAATATATAAGACAGAAATGAAAGGGTCAAAATGTACAAAGCTTCAAATAAGAGTTTAGGAAACAAGCTTTGAATTTGCACATTCCCATGATTCACTTGAAATTGTAACAAAGTATATTGGTGATTTACATAGTTGTCTTGAATTCTTTGTTATTATTTGAACCTACTACTATTAATGAAACTAGTGTGAAGGCCATTCACTTTGAGAGTAAGGGAAATAATGATAAATGCTATGATCCAGAGAATCATATTTCAAGCCTCATAATGACAAGTTCAAAGGAAAAGGAAAGGGAAAGGACAAAAAGGTAGCTACAACCAAGAAGGAGGAAGGAGCAAATCCATCTTGCAAACATTGCAGAAGGAAGGCCATGGATGAAATTTTTTTATGGTTACTCCCAGTTGAAACCAAAGATATTTGGTGGGAAGAACAAGAAAAATATTGTGGAAACCATACACTAGGACCTTGGATCTGATTTTGGTGACGAAACACAAATCATAACGGTGGGAATAGAAGGTAACCTTTCTCTTCATGCTAATGATATGAATTACATGCGAAGTACAAGTTATTCAAATAAGTCTCTTTGTGAACGAGAAACGAAATTTGAATTGTTCCACATTGGAGTCGTAATGAAACATACTAAAGTGGAAACCTTGTTTGATCCATGCTCACAAGTAAATTTGATTTGAATATTTGGTTAAGAAATTGGGATTAGAAACCAAGTCTCATCGAAACCTTACCACAGTTAGATTGTGTGATAAAGCCAAATTACATGTAACTTGACATTGTGAGCTAGATTTGTGATTCCATCCAAACTAGTAGATGAGGTTTATCTTGATGTTGTAACTTTGGATATCTCTGGCATGATATTGGGGAGTTCGTATTTGTATGATAGGAAATAAGTTTTCTTTCACTATGAAAACAAGTATCTCTCACAAAAAATGAGGTGGAATACATTGTTAGAGCTCATGTTCCAAATAGGTGAAAGTCTTGTAAGTGAAATGTCATATGAAGAGGTTGGTAAATTCCGGCCAAAGGGTGCATGCTCATTGTTGTGAGAGAAAAGAATGCGGAGACATCTAAAGCTTTCCAAGGTTGTGATCCCACTCATAAGGAGGATTTGTATGAAATTTTTTCTAGCTATGATGGGATTTTCGAGACAGTCAATTGCCTCCAAAACGTGAGATCTGACATAAGATTCACTTGCGTAGGATGCTCCTTTACCCAACATTGGTATGTACATATTTTCAGCCATTAAGATGGAGGAGATAAGGAAACATGTGCATGGTGTGAACCAAGGGGTCATAAGGCCAAGTTATTCTCCATGAAGTTCACCTATTGTGTTGGTGCCACAGAGGATGGCACATGGAGGATGTGTGTGGAATATAGGGAAATCAAAAAAATAATGGTGAGAAGAATCAATACCCTATAATACATTGATGATTTATTAGATAAATTGAAAAATGTTATCTATTTCAAAAAAATGGGTAGCGGGTGCGGTGGCTATCCTTGGGGTTATGATTGCGAGAAAAGATGTATGGAAGACTTCTTTCAAAACCAAGCATGGGTTATTTGAATGGTGGTGATGCCATTGAATATCTTGATCTTTTAAAATACATTCGGGAGGGTGATGAATGCTATTTTCATGACCTTTTCTTAATGATTTTGTACTTTGTGTTCCTTGATGGAATTCTTGTTTATAAGTAGGACATGGGATAATCATGTGAGTCATGTTAAAAATGTGCTTGATTTTTTGATTGTATGTCAAAATTTCAAAGTGTGAATTTGGTAAGACCTATTTGGTTTACTTAGGTCACATTGTCGGTGGTGGAAAATTGAAAACATATCATTCTAAAGTTGATGTGATTGTAAAGTGGCATAAACCCACCAATGTTATTGAGGTTCATAGAATTTTGGGTGCGAGTACAATGTTTGGAGAAGGTTCATTGCCTAACTTCTCCTTCATTGCATCATACACATCTGTTTATGAGTGTGAAGAAAGATTTTCGGTGGGGAGGAAAGAAACAAAAAAATCCTTTGATATATTAGTACCACACAATTGTTTTCCTTACCTAACCTCGAGCAACCTTTTTGAGATCGAGACAGGATGCCGGTGGGTACACCATGGGACAATTGAAAGTAGATCATGCAAAATTGATGTGATTGTAAAAGCGGCATAAATCCACTAATGTTACAAAGGGATTACCGTATATTTTTGGGTGGAGTACGTACTAGAGAAGGTTCATTTCCAAATTCTCCTTCATTGTATCCCTTTACATGCATTGATAGATATGAAGCAAACCTTTCGGTGGGGAGGAAAGCAAGCAAAATTCATTTGATACAACGAAAGAGAAGATCAATACACTGAAGTTTGGCCTTACCTAACCTCCAACCCAGCCTTTTTGAGATCAAGATAGATGCCGGTGGGTACATCTTTGATACGTGTATGTTACCATTCAAAGACATTCTCCCAAGTTGTTGTAGACTATAGACATACGAAAAGGAGTTGTATGCCTTCATTCAAAAGTGTGAAGAAATGTAAGAACTATTTGATTGGTAAGGATGCCATCATTCACACGGATCTCACCAAACCCTTACGGTATCTCTAGTCACAAACCAAGCTTCAAAATCCATGTAATTTCGGATGGATGAGATTCTTCCAACAATTTCACTTGTTAATAAAAAAATACAAGAGGGCACCAACAACAAAGTGGAAGATATGCTTTCCTTCCCTCCTATTCTACATCTATAGTTTGGAAAAATGCCTCTTTTTTCTTTTGAAAGTTATCTTGAACAATATTTTTATGATGTTGATTTTAAAGGAGATTTACGAAAAAATGACGCATGGATCACGGATGGATAATTATCACTTGCGGGAAAATTTTTGTACCATTTTGCAAGACTTTCTATTCCTGATAAGAAAGGATACATGTAATTAGAGAGGCACATACCTCTCTTGTGTCGAAATCATTTGGTGTAGAAAAGACTGTGTCATTTACGAGTTTTTTATCGGCCTCTCATGAAAAATATTGAAACAATATGTAGGGATGTGTCTTGTGTTCGGTTTGCAAGCCCCCTAGCAGAAATTGGGGCTCTACACACCACTCACACAATTGAGTCATCCATGGTAAAGTGTGCTGATGGATTTTGTAGGTGTTTTTCCTTTGTCTAGGAGAGGTCATGAATATTTTTATGTCGTTGTGGATTGATTTAGAGAAAAATGTGTGTCTTAATGCCTTGTAAAGGCGAGGTCACTCGAGAGAAAAATGCTCATCTCTTGTTCCAGTTGCTTGTAGGTCCATTTGGGCTGCCCACATCCATTGTGTTTAATTGAGGCTCACTTTCTTGGAGAGTTTTGGACGAGTTTGTGGAGAACGATGGACACCAAGTTGAAGAGGAGCACGACATTTCATCTTCAAAATGATAAACAAACAAAGGTTGTCGACCGCACATTGATACGCTTACTCTGCGAGGATATTTTGGCAAGCATCCCAAGTTGTCGGACGAACGGAAATTCCTTATGTACAACATGTATACAACGGGGCGATTGCATTCATCCACTCAGTGCCGTTCGAGATTTGTGCTTTGGCTATTTGCTAAAGGATCCCTTGAGGAAATGGTCTTTGGGAGGTCATATTCCATTGGGAAAGATGATAGGGGGAAAAACACGAAATTTCATTCAACGATTTAGATGATTCACCATGAAGTGCGGGGAGCATTTGGAAAATTCAAGACAATATCTAGCTCAACATGAAAATCACTAGTCAATCACCAATTCCCGAGTTTGGGGAATAAAGTGTGGCTCCACATCATTAAAGGGAAGGAAAGAAGTTGATACCAATATGATATGGCCCATTTCACGATATTAGAGAAGATTGGAGACAATAATTTTCATCTCAAGTTTCCGACATACATGTAGATGTACTCGATCGTGAACATTAGAAACTTGAGCTTTATGAGCCTTCTTTGATCATGGAAACTAAAGAGTTTGTACAAGTTCCTACGATGGACAAATTTTCACTTGAATACTTGGAAAATATGCCATAGGACATCATTCTTGACATGAAGACTAGGACTTCACGATGGGGAGACATGTAGTACCTTCGTATTGCTTTCGAGGAATGCATCGGTAAGGCTTGATGGATGGAAAGGAGAAAGTGAGGGAACAACTCCCTCACTTTCCAATTCTTGATAAATATTTTGGAGGTCCAAAGCTCATTAGTGGGGAAGAATGATCTGGGTGGATCCGAGAAATAGAAGTGGCCTTGAAAATTACAAAAAAATAAAGGTCATCAAATGGAAGTGAAACTAAAACTAGATCGTAGTGCTTGTATCCTTGATTCCAATGGTGTGAACATCACTCAAATTTGAGTTCATATGCTCAAGTTATATTTGTTCAAATTTTTGGTTAAACTTGGCTAAGTGGCGATCCTTGTGAGACAACAAATTGGTGAAGGGATGATGCATGGAAAATGACGGTCGAAAAAGCCAAATTTGTCACCTCATTAATTCGTCCGGTAACCCTTTATTTTTGGCGGAAATGTTTTAACTATATTGTTTAAAAAAAGAATAAAAAATATATGTTTTTTTGCGAAATTTGCCACTACCACCTTATGAGACCCAACGACTATAGTTAAAAAATTTTAATTAAAAAGGGTCGGGCCACAATATGACCTAGGCCCACACGAATCAATTGGAAACTACATACATTATTAAATATGTTTAAATATGGTGGGTGGGCCACACTGACGGACCCACTCGACACGAGACGACTTATTGCAAACCATGTGTATATGGTGGGCGAGGGTTCGAACTTTGCCCAACCCCGGTGGGACAACCCCCAACATACGACCCCGATATAATATAATGTTGAAAAATAGAAAACAATATGCAATAATGACAAAAATAATGCTGTCGAACCATAGGCCATAATAAAGTTCCACGAGGTTGGACCACGGGACCACACGACGACATAGTGTTAACATTGTGTTGCTAACCAATGGGCCAACAACCCAAACGGTTGTGAATCTGCCACAATTTTTATACAAGACCTCAATTAATTTTCCCATGGGACCAGCGGAGGGCGGACCGAGTGAAACCTTAGGCGACGCGGAGGAGTCGAAAACCATGGCCCGAGGGATACGCACGATCTGAAAAGATTCCCTTAGAAATTCGCGGTGTTAGTTTACCGAGAATTTTACAAGTTTATAGTCAATTTTTGTGTTTGCATGCGAGGAATCAATTGTGCGGTGCGTTTCTCGAGCCGAGGTCTCCATTTCCAGGCCATCATCATAAATGGAGGGACTTTTTCTTCCATTTAATGAAAGAATGCCTCCCCACTTTAGGCAGTCTTTGAAGACATAACCCACATTGGTTGAAATACTGTAATAAATTGTTTGTGTGTCTTTGATTTCATGGATTGCTTTATGATTTCCACTTCTTTTTTCATGTGTTAAATTACTTGGTTAATATGTCTTTTATATGCAATTACGTATGCATCATGAAGTTAAAATATTTGGATCCTTCAGTAGCTTGTCTTAAAAAATTATGAATTTTGGACAAATTGATGAGCGGGAAGGAAAAATTCACTAGAAGAAATGAGAGTCTTGCCTATTTGAAATAACATTTGTAACGTCCTACCCCCAATAAAAAACATTACTAAACCAATGCTTCATACACCATTAACTTATTTAGAGTATACGCAAAAGTGTACATGCTTATTCTGCCATAAATTTTTAACTTGTGCATGGAAACTATAATTATTATGAAGTGCGGTACTACATGTCATACAAACATTAAATATCACATACAAATTAAATAACACATTACAAATATTTCACATTAAAAAACATATTTCCAAATTCACAGAAGCTAGGGTTTAAGCATGTTACATTAATTAAACATAGCACATGCATAAACAATGTATCCCGAAAATTCAAATACTTATCTAATAATAAGGACCCGAATGGCTACGAGCTCTCCACTTTTCGCCCATCCATAGACCATTTGGTTCATAAGCTCAAGCACATGTTAGCCTTGAGTTGAGGAAAAAAATTCCATGCAATAGTTATATTACAAACAACAAAAACCTTGGCCATGACCTGTCCTTTGTGACCTCGGTCTGCGGCCATACGATCGAGGTTCTTGTGACTAGCACCCAGAAATGGCACAACCTAAGTTCCTCAATAGTGCCCACCTTTTAGGGCATCTTACAATTAGCCATAATAGTCTCAACTTTTAATAACTCCAGCAGGTACTGTTGTTGTTTGGTGTCCAAGTTCAAGCAACTCAGCAAAATAAAACCTTGAGAACTACATTTCTCCCGGAGCCGCAGATACATAAAATCTGGATACATCGATTCAACATGGTTAATTTGAATAATCACACCACAACCGAGTTCCTAGGTCCACCTAGGACTCCACAACTCTCAATAATTAAATAATATTTTTAGCTGTCTAACCATGAATGGATGAATGAATCCCTCATAAAAAAAACTACACTTATTTTTATACGCATGGCATAGTCTCGCCAAGCGGTCCTTTCTAGAGCCACATGGGCTTTGAGGTGCACATTTTCCAAAACAAGGCCAACTACTTCCTTTTTCTTGGATTTGCGCATACTCTTTCTTTGGAGTGGGATGCGTGATCGGTGTTATTTTATTAATATATAATAATATGTACAAATTTACATCGTGGCTCCACTGGCCACTTAGCCAACGCCACATGAATGTCTGTAATGCAACTACATGGGCATGCAGTGCATAATATATCATTTGGCTCACCAACCGAAAAGTATTTTCATATATTTAAATCATCAAAAACATGTAGGGGTATTTCATTCCCCACTTTGTTATTTTATGCACTATCCTCGGTGCATCGGATATACACAAATATATACAACATATTAGTAAAAAATATGAGGTATTTTTACCCTCATGACTTCTTCCTACTCCCAAGGTTGCATCCCCCAGACGGAGCATGGTGCACTACACCTTTACCATATTGATAACTTGATTCGAGCACTTTGACCTTCTTTGTCAAAAATCCGCACTAATTTAAACATGGAAGTCTCACTTGGGTTCAACTTTGAATATTTTTCCAATCAATAACATGATTAGTATCGAACATATCTATTAAGCAATGAAATGTGAAGCACACCATGAATATGTAAATATGTAGGCAATGTAAGCCTATATTCAATTTGAGTCGATCTTCTCCAAGATATCAAATGTCCCATAATATCTGTTTACCACCTTGGCACAATACATCCCATCTTGATAGAGATTTTTCTTTTCTTTCACTCTTAAATTCCATGTTTGTCCCATTCTCGTACGCATAATTTTTTCCTATCTTGAACATTATTTGATATAAATAAAAAAAGAAATCTCCAACCCCATTTAAACTTGTATAATTCTGTTATCAAAAGTACCACACATTTTATTAAAATTTCCCATGGCACAATTCGTTTGATTTTAAAGTTGAAATTATTAATATCAATGTAGCCTTTAAAATCCATGTGATCTCAATTGGTTATAGTTGTTTCCATAACTATAGAGAAACATGTGGAAGGAACTATAGAAACTAAATATTGTAACACAAAGGAAAAGAGGAAATGATAAGTGTTATAATCTCCCCTACATAGCCAAAATATCAGTATCAAAGATTTTTTTTATACTTAATGATATTCCTACTTTGGTTAGTTATAAAACTCAATCACATGAAATTATTTAACATATGAATCTATCCTTGAAAGAATATGGACGGGTAGATTTGTGCTCAATGGTAGAGATGGATCAAATGCCTACTCTATGAACAATGCTTTAGTTCTTCCTATGAAAAATGCTTCTCTACCATTTAGGGACATGTAAAGAGAAGCACAACTAGAGTAGGTGATATTGTCAATGATTGGGATGCCCCCCATAATTCTTAAAATGGAGATAGGACATAGAGTTACCTCATCCCCGAAAGGAAAGATATCATCAAATGAATACAAAGAGGGAACAATTCAAAGCACCCATTAATAATTTCAATCATATGAAATTAATGATTTTGGTAAATTACCGGCGTGGGAAATCATGAAAATTGAAGAAAATTAGTTGATACCTCAATTTGTATTACAACATGAATTACCCACTTTTTGAACATGGTGATGTTACATTACACCATACAAACTCTGAGGAATAGTCAATGTTGTTGATCATTAAATTAACATGAAGCCATTTTTATTAGGTAGATGACTCTTCATTTCATATCTTCCAAGAGATCCATTACCCTTTCATATTTAGATTTTGGTTCACATCCCTATAATTTGCAAGTATTTTCATTTGCTTTAATCCCATGGGGTTATGTTTTCAACATTCCCCCCTTAAAAAAGTGTATTATTGTGATCCCAAACATCATTCGAATTTTTTGTAATATTCCAGATTTTTAGCCTTCGGGCTAAATGGAATATTAGAGTTGTTACATCACTAGGTAGGTGAATAAATGGGTAGGGAGGCCCATTAACCTCTTTAGAAGGATCGATAACACTCATGTGAAAAGGGTAAGAATAAGCGACTTATTTGAGCACCATACAGGTGTGAACAAAGATGGGGACATGTTGATTCGGTCGACTTTGACCCAGTCGAAAAAGATGTCTAGATACATGAACCATTTTGTTGGACAACACGATTCTGGTGGAGGAAAACTTGCATGAGCTTGATGGCACATGTGGATGGGACCCAATGAGAGAGAGTTCACTTGCTATATATGGAGAGGATGGAGGCCTTTGTTATTCATGCTTTTTTATTTCGATGCAATGATCTTGTACGGTTTAGACTTGGATTCCCCTTGCTATTTAACGAGTAGCTGAGTGTTCCCGGCGGGAATCCCACCTCTTCCTTGGGAGGCCTCTTGGGAGAGCTTTATCTGTATTTTTCCACGTCCGGGGCTCAAAGGCCAAGCATCATTCTTTAGTCCCGGTGTTATTTCTGTGGCAAGGGATATTCTTTGAGTTGCGGTGTTACGGTGGAGGATTCTTACACCACTTCTAGGTTTGTTTCTCGGTGAAGGTGCCTTCCCTTCTCTTGAGAAATCATCTAGGGAATTTACGAGCATATTTCATATCTTGGCGGCGAGGCCAAAGTGGTTCCTCATCTCCTACGATTACCGTTCCCTTGTGGGAAGCTGTGTCATTATGCGAGGAGTTCTTTGCGGCGGGGTTAAGACCCTTGTTTTTGAAATAGTTTCCTGAGAAGGGCCAACCCTTCTCCCGGAAAGATAGAGAAGGGACTTCCTCATCCCTCTTTTGTATTATTAAGATATATTTATGTAATTGTGAAGTAATACTACATTTCGAGCTGAATATTCAGATCTACTCTTTCTTGTACATGTGTGTTCCATGAAACCCTTAAAATTCGCTTTTATAATGCAATAAGGAAACAGGATATTGCTTTCTTGGCATATTATTCCATGTAACTCTAGATCCATGTTATTTCATTATTTTACTATAGAAACCCTCGCAAAATAATGTTGTATATATTTTATTCTTTTTACGCATAACTCAAGTCGTGGGATTTGGAAATTTATTTTTAAATTTGTCGAGGTGGCGGGAGAGTGTTTAACATATCGAAAGGGATTTATTTACGATCCCATGTTGTATGTGATAGCCTAACAACATATGCTAAGGGGAACCTAGTGTTATTTCACCTATTAAAAATGTAGATCTTCGAAATAACGTTTTCGGGGTCTAATTTACGCATTTTTCCCTTGCGAGAGAATTGTAGACATTCTTATTTTTAACATTGTTTCACTCATTTGAGGGATATGTGTTTTTGAACACATCATATGAAGTCTATTTTGTATATATCCAAATTTATAATATCTTAAGATATTCTATTTGTTGTAGAAAATACTGTATTTTGGGATGTTACGGTGGTATTAGAGCTTCAATCTTTAACAAAGCTGTGGAACCTAATCCATGCAACTATCAGAGAAGGAGAGATGAATAGAAATAAGACTCCATTATGTGGAGGAAAAAGGGAATATAGGCTCACAAACTTCTTCAATCTATGTAGTGCATCGAGTGAATATCTTAAGAAGATGAGAGGAGAGATGGGATCTCATGAGGAGTTTGGATCTAGACGAGATCTAGATTGACATGATAGGTGTGAGCATGCGGCTACTCCGTATTATGCCTTGCTTGGGAGTCAAAGTACCCCGGTCTGCTATGAGAGAGATGAAAGAAGAGGAAATGTCGGAAAGGAAACTCTTAGCAATTTTGCAGTATGAATCTCAAGCCAGAGAAGTTTAGAGATCATATTACTTTCAAAAAAGTGCTGCCAAGATCAAGGTGGAGGGAGCCAGCTACATGACATGGATAGATTTTCTCTATCTGCCTTTGATGGATCCCCAACTTGCTCCGGCCAAAGCTTGGGTGGAGGGGTTGTGTACTTGTTGCGAGCGGCACCCGGTTTCGAAGAAGGCCATCGAGTTGCCGGCCACTTGCACTTTGAAGGTAAGGCCTATGCTTGGTGGATGCTTGAGTCATTTCATTGAAAAATGTTAATACTTCTTCTTTTTCAAAGTTCACTAAAAATATTGGTTGAGAGATTTGATACAAACATGAGACAATCCATGATGAAACACATAAGTTGGGAGGGACATGAAAACTCAAAAACCACTTGAGGAAACCTATGGGAGGAGGCCATATCTTGCATGATACCTTCTTTGGAGGAAATATCTTTATTTCATAACCTTGGACAAGAGGGTATGAAGGGTCCTTTTACAACGAAAGGAGGGTCCTCTTATTGAGCGGTTACCTCCTATTCATATCAAAGATGAAGAGAAGGATGGAGGTTACGGTGTTGTCACATCTAGAGCATATCTAGTGCCTCATGCGAGAGAAAGGAGGAGCACATCTTCCAACGAGATGATTTCTTGTGTCATTGCTAGAAGTTCCCTAGGATCTCACATATGGGGAGACGAGGTAAAATCAATAAACGGTATGATTGTGAGATGATATTGATAAAGGAAAGGTAGGGGGGAAGGACATCATCACTTGATGAGGATCACACCCCTATCTGTTGAGAAAGATGGTGCAAGGAGGAGGGAAATTTGTTTGCTCTTTGAAGCGAAAGGGCAAAATTTAGCAACTATATGAAGTCTTCTCTTGCCATGGATGTCGCTATGGAGGCATTCCACGAGAGGCCACAGGTGGAGTTGGTAAGAGCAATCTTGTCATTTGGTTCACCACTTTTGGATTTCCGAGAGAGGTGAAAACTTTGGAAGACTAGTACGGCACAAAGATTTTGGGATAATCTCCAAGGAGGAGAGAGACATTCTTCCATTTCCAGCACCACCCACTCTCACTATCTGTCTTTGCGGTAATGAGATGTTCTTCAACGATCTTGGAGGATGGCACCTTTCATGGTGCGGGCTGCTCCATGGATTTGGAGAAATAGAGGTTACTTCCTTTGAGGAAGGAATCTTCCATACATTGGAGTAGATGGAGGCCACTCATGCTTGCTTTGGCTTGAAGATTGGGAGATTCTTTTTGGAGGAGAGCTTCTCATGGAGGCCAACCCCAGAGGGTTACTACTTCTTTTTGAGCATGAGCGGTGCATGATGGGCATGGCAACAATTTGGAGGTTGACTTTGGCATGGGGGATGTCAAAGTAGCGAGCAACAACATGAAGAGAGTTTCACATGCCCAGATCACGGTAGCTATCTCTTCGGGGAATTGATCCGTATTGGAGGGTCTCAAATATTGGTAGAGAGTACTCAGAGGATCTTGGTGGCATGATTCTTGATGACCTTGATGGAGATGATAGATATATGGTGGATGATATGGTCATCTATTCTTATGGCGAGTCTTCTTGACTAGAGCTTCTAAGCTCGGAGAAGGTTTGCTACATGCGGCACATAGGGACTTCTTCTCCATGCATTTGATGCGTATCCTTCCTTAGCGGAGGATTTCATTTGGGAGGGCATTCAACGAGGTCTTATTTCAGCATATGGGGAGATGTGGCCTGGATGGTGATGGAGAGGATGTCATAGCCACTTTCCTACTCTTTGGGAGTAAGGGAGCATTTTTCGATTGAGCCATTTCGGCTCGAGACCTCAAGTGCATGATGGAGAATGTACAATTTCACCTAATGTTTTGTACTTCTTGTCTTTTTATGAGCAGCATATTGTACCAAGGAGGATTATTACTTCTTGCATATTGTATAATGATGTACTTGAAGCCATTTGTAACATAGAAGATTGGCTATCTCATTGGTGGTTTGTGGGAAAGCTTCACATGATTTTGTCATACCATTAACACCCTTTTGTACTTTCATGTTTTTATATCTTGTAAAATGATTGTGGCAGCAAACAAGTGGCTAGAAAAGCACTTGTTTTTTGTTGAGTTGATCGAGGCAAGGAATGCAGCATGATGGTTCCTTGTATGGGACCTTGATCCACTTTTAGGTTGTCATGTGACGACTTGTTTCTATTGGTTTTTGCTTCCATGTATTGCTGATATCTCTATGTTCATGAGAACCTTTAATTGGAGAGTGGGATATGAGTTGAAGATGCCCATTAGGAGGATGATTCTCCCTACTTTGCATGATGCATGTTTCGTGGGAGGAGCAATGGGCAGCCCATGATTGCCAAATTACATCTCTTCTTCATGTGGGAGAAGCCATTTGGAGATCTTGGGTTTTTGGAGGAGGCACTTCATGGTTTATTTTTTTGATGGGGTAGCTTGGGCCACTCTTGGAGGTCATGACATTTCAGCTTTGAGATTAGCGACGGCTCCATACTTATCATAAATGGGGAGAGAAACCACTTGGTTGGGAGGATCAGCTCTGTCCATGCGGCCCCAACACATTACATGAATCGGGGTTGAGGATCTTATTCTGACTAAGCTTGAATTGGCTCATTTCATTTGGATGATAGCATGGGTGTGGGAGTCACTTACTAGAGATAATATTTCCCATGTTCATCATTACTCCTACCTTAAGGAGGTCATTGGATAGCGGGAAGGTTTCCACTTACATCTTCCACCTTTATATGATGTAAGCCATATGGTTTTGCATGCTTGGGAGGGAACATTGGAGGACGATTTGTATCGAGATCATGTTGAGCAATGGTGGATACTTTTGATGAGGAGGCCACAGAAGAGGTGAGATTTTTTCTCTCCTTATACCGTTTCTTGAGGACAAGCAATATTTTGGAGGGGGAGAATTTGTAAAATTCCAAATTTTTATCCTTGAAGCTAAATGGAATATTAGAGTTGTTTCATCACCAGGTAGGTGAATAAATGGGTAGGGAGGCCCATTAACCTCTTTAGAAAAGTCAATAACACTCCCAATGTGAAAAGGGAGTAAGAATAAGCGGCTTATTTGAGCACCCTTGGGTGTGAACATATATGGGAACATGTTGATTCGGTCAACTTTGACCAGTCGGCAAGGCGTGAATGTCGAGCCACCTTGTTGGACGATGCGGTTTTGGTGGAGGACACCTTGCATGAACTTGATGGCACATGTGGATGGGACCCAATGAGGATAGGTTCACTTGCTATATATGGAGAGGATGGAGGCCTTTGTTATTCATGCTTTTGTATTCGAATCTATTGATCTTGTCTGTTTAGACTTGGCTTCCCCTTGTTGTTTAGCGAGGTAGTGCTAGGTGTTCCCGGCCCGGGAATCCCACCTCTTCCCTTGGGAGGCCTCTTGGGAGAGCTTGTCCTGTATTTCTCCACATCCAGGCTCAAGGCCAAGCATAATTCTTCGGTCCAACGTTATTTACGCGAGGATATTCTTTGAGTTGCGGGGGGTGTTGCAGTGGAGGATTCTTAAACCACTTAAGGTTTGTTTCTCGGTAAAAGGCACCTTCCTTCTCTTGAGAAATGAAGCTAGGGGAGATTTATAAGCATATTTCATATCTTGGTAGTAGGCTAAGTGGTTCTCATATCTCTGATGGGTCCCTTGTGGGGCTTCCGTCATTTTATGCAAAGGATTCTTGCGGCGGGGGTTAAGACCCTTGTTTTTGAGCTAGTTTCCTGGGAAAGGGCCAGCCTTCTCTCGGAAAGCTAGAGAAGGGATTCTCATCCATATTTTTGGATATTACATTTTTATAACTTTTATCGTCCAATCACTTTGGTGAAGTTGTCTTCATCTTTTTCATTTGTGTAAAAATTTCTCAAATGACTAGTTTCCACCTCTACACAATATCGAAATAAAATTATTTGATGTGCTTGGTTCAATCATGGAATATGGGATTTTTATCCATTGTAGAAGTATTTTCAACCAAGAGAGGTGTAGAATTAACCCATTCTTCTTGCAAATCTTGAAGTATTTTCTTGGGCCACACAATCTCCTTTGTTTCTTAGAATTATTGCTTTGCATGTTCTTCCTTGGTTGTGGATGTTGCACATGTGTTATTGATATCAACTACAATTCCATTGATGTCGTAGTCTAGCAACTTTATGGGATATTATTGAATGTGTGTTGTCACTTTGTGAATAACATGTTGTCAAAGTTGCGGTTGGATAACATATATTTCAGAATTTATTCTCTAGCTCCCTAGTTCAAATGAGAATGAAACTTATATGGTTAAAGAAAATTTGTTCTAATACCTTTCCAATGGAATCTGAGAACTTCTCCTAACTCCATAGGATTCGAAGAATCAATTTGATGTAAAGATTCGGTTCAAATTAAGTTCCAACAAGTGAAAGTTCTATCTTATAGTCATATCGAGATCTCACCGATGTATCCGGGCCTTTCAAGATACTTGGTGCTTTCAAAATGTCCTAACCCCCACAGCAAATATATATACCTTCAACACATATACGGGGCTTGAATATCTAGCAATGCACCAAAGTAGTACCATAAGAAAGAATTTGATCCAAATTTCCTTGCCTTAGCTAGAAAGTGGACCCTTCTAACATTTGATACATATGGCATGACAGCGGCTCTAGGTGGCTCGAAAGAAAGGTTTATAGCTAGTAAAAGTACCATCTTATAGTCATATCTAGGTCTCAACAATGTATCTAGGCCTTTCGAGATATCGAGATTCTTTCAAAGATATCTAGACCCCTTAGAGATATCCATACCTTCAACACATATCCGAGCATCTAGATATCCAAGGGTATGAAAAAGTAGTACCATAGAAAAGACTTGAATCCAAATTTCCTTCCCTTGACGACAAGGTGGCCCCCAACTAACGTGGTGATACGGATAGCATTATAGGTTGCTCCGAGAGGGCGGCGGGGAGGATGTCGATGTGGCGATGGGAGGTGAAGACACATGACACTCACATTTTATGTACTTTTTAGGTAGCGATTAGACAAGTAGTAGATGAGATGGTAGTGACATGGTTGAGATGAAATATAAAGAAAACCACATAAAAAGTACTAATTGGTTCTTGAAGTTGATATGGAAACTATTGAATTCTTGTGGATTTGCACTAGATACTAGTTTGGTAGATTTTTTCTTTATATTTCAATTTGCCACATGTAGGGACCTCCTGATCATTTGGGCATCAATGGTATGGGTGTAGGAATCATGTGCATGAGATTGAAACCCATATGCGGGATTCCTTTATAAGGAAAATTGGTATGTTACAGTTGTCATGGTTTAGTGTAGAGATTATTGAATTGTATACGGACTCCTCAAATAAATGTGCACCATAAGAAAGTTTCATTCACGATATGCGGGCTTGTAATTTAAGGCTATAGCCCATCCCAGTGGTCCTTATGGATGGAATTGAAGCCCCTAGAGTTGGAGTTAAAATAAATCTAGGTAGATAAAATGTCAGGAGTGTCTAATAACTTATGATGGACCCAAATTTAGATTTAGTGGAATGTCTTCATTTATGAGGTAACACCATGTGGTTTCTTGGAACTAAGCTAAGACTTTGAGGAGCCAAGGAGCCATTGGTTTAAGTCTTGCTCAAGGTCACCTAGATCAGATTTCCAACAATAGGAATGAAATGAATATTCGAGTTTTATGGATCATCTTCAGTTGCATGTCAACCCTACTAGGATTTTAATGTGCCAATGTAATATAAATAGGCTAGATAAGTTTTTGAGTGGTGTGATTTTTTGGTAAAATTTATATTGTCTTGGTTTACAATTGTATGTGGTGGTTTTTTTGTGCAAAGTGCAAAATAAGTATGAGAAAATTAATTTTATGGAAGACTGTGAAGATGTTCAATATAGGTGTGGTTAATACTATGAAGTCACGGAATTTTTGTTTTGATGTTGAGTTGTAAAGAAGAAGAACTAAGTGTGGCCTCTAAGAGATCCAAAGTTTGTAAGTGTAGAATAGAGGAGAAACATATGAGGGCTATGGGTAAAATAGAGTTGAAGACATAGAGATGAGTGATATGTATAAGCGAAGGAGAGACCTCGGAAAAGACAAATTGGGTCAAAAATCAAGAAATTAGTATAAGCAGGTTAGCTAAAAATCCGTATGGATGCGAGTTTGAAAATTTATGAAAAAAAGGGAACTAATAGGAAGATTATGTTGTTGCTTATATTTCTCGAAATTTGGTGTCTTCTTTTGGTTGGTGGCAATAATAATTTTAGATTGGTGCCTATATTTCTCGGCGGTATGGTGTCTCCTTCTATTTGGTTGCGGTAAAACATTTTAGGTTGGTGCCTAAATTTCTTAGGAGGCGGGTACTTCCATACAGTTGGTTCCACTAAAGTATTTCAAGTTGAGTGCTCTACATTTGTCGGGGCTGATGTCTTCTTTGGTCGATGACGGTAAAACATTTCGGGGGGTTGGTTTCGATAAATCAATGTAATAAAAGTGGGTTCCTACAAGATCATTTTTATAATTTAATAAATTTTTCAAACATATCTAGTCGTTCTTATGTTTCTTATATGTTTGACATTGTATATGAATTGAAATGTTTTTGATTGGTATTGGCCATTATACTTATTCACCCCCCTCTCTCTCGGTATAATCATATTTCCGTTATATGGAATCCATGGAACTTAATATTTTCATGACTTATAGGACACGATTACTAATCTAAGACTCATGAGATAGATTGAAGGCTGATACTCAATTTTATTTGGTACACTTCAAAGTCGAATAAAAAATATCTAGTCAAGTTGAATTCATCCACCTATGAATATTACATTTCAAAGTTCTTGATTTTCCTTTAAGTATTTTAGAGTCTTTTTGCAACAAACGATTAGATAGTCCGAAAATATCATGGTTTAAAGCTAGCATAAAATATTTATTAAATTAGAATATTTAAATTAATATTTGAGACACTTAGAAATAGAATATTGTTACAAAATATATGACTCTAGAAGAGTGTCGTATCTTATGCTCTAATATAGGAATAAAGTTAGTATATTTGTTAGGAGGATATTTATTGTAAATGGACACTTGTTATTTTTTAATAAGTGTCCATAACTAAAATAGGTTAGGACATGTAGCTTATAAATAGCTCATTTCCTGATTGCAAGAGTGTTGAGTCTACGGAGTGTAAACTTTTACGAATTTCCTCATGTAATTTCTTTTCTATTAATAAAATTATGTGTACGAGGACACTTCTACCATTATTGTGGTATCGAGCACCGATGATGCGGTGATGTGAAGAGGAGATGCCGGCTCTCGAGTTTGCAAATTCCATCAAATTTTGAGATATTGATTGTTATGCAATTTGTGTATTGGTATGTAATTTTTTTAAAGGAAAATAAATTTAATTATTATTATTGATTTTAGATATTTTAAAATTTGAAAATAATTTTCTTTTTTTATTATGATAAAAAAATATTTTTTCTTTCAAAGAGTTTCTTCTTTAAAATCTTCTTATATAGGAGAAACTATATTCTGTTAAGAGTTTTTGATTTCAAAATTTAACCACGATGGAAAAAGCTTGTCACTTCGTATAAAGTCGCCCACATCTAATTGGCAATTCGATTAGACATTTGAAGGACACAATTATAATTTGGTTTCATTTGCATAAATGTTTGCTGTCTGCAGTAATGCGAGCCATGAAGTCGGGGTTAACAGAATATCCATCATTTTTTAAGTGAATTTTACTCGTAAGAGTATTTAGGGTGTATTCTTAGGCATGGGCGGATGAATCTAGTGGAAAAGATGCTCCTAGTCGGGGGCATCTCGAATGAAGAAGTCTCTACAACTTCTATTTCTTGCAAATATTGAGGATATAGCTTGGTGTGACTCGTGGATGAATTCGACATAATAAATTGCAGTCACAACATCTCTGTCAAAGTGCTCTTGAGTATGGATAATGTTGGATATTATGTTGTTTTTCCCAAAAATAACCAGGGCATGCCATTATTATTGTTGTAAATCAAAATCATCGTAAAGGAAAAAATTTTGGTTCTTCGATGTTTGCTATATTCAATGTTTGACGTATGTAAGCCTCTTTTATTAAAGCAATAAAAATTGTTGTCATTATTAATTTCATTTGATTATTTTGACTATATTCCATCCATTAGAGCAACCATCTGTTTGCTAGTGGCAAAATGATACGGATGCTTAATTCTAGAAGATGATCCTCCCCGGCAACTCTTTAAGGTAGTGGTGTAGGTAACATTCGTTCCATTTTTTGTTGTTGATGCTTGTTGTCAAAGGAGATGCGGTATGAAGGATTTAGTATTTTCCGGACCATCTCGGCATTTGACTCTCGAAATTCGACAATCGACATTCGACTCTCGGCTGACCATCATCATTAGAGCTCTCGGCCTCTCGACCATTGACATTAGACCATCAACATTAGACAATAGCTTTGCATTTCATGTGACTATCGACTTTGGTTTTGATGCATATGTATAGTTTTTTGTAAAGAATTTTGTAATACTTTATTTGAAGTTAGGAATTTTTAGAAGGGTAATAAGGTGTAAAAAGGGGTATTTTGTAATTTTTGGGCAATAAGTAGATGTTATTTGTATTTTTTATTTTTTGGAGAAATAAGGGTCATTATTTTTAACTCAAAGTATTTGTTTACTTTGAGGGTGGGGGTGGGGGGAGGTAGATTTTTTTTTAAAGAAAATTTGTGAGGCATTGTGTGATGGAATTGAAAATATTTCATTTTAAACTCTCGAAAGTTGACTAGAGCCAAGTGCAAAAGTCTGGAGTCATTTTTCTCCTTTTTCCAATGATTATCTGAGGCTCAAAGACAAACTTCGATAGTTCTTTTTGCATGGTGTGTTTCATGTGACGAGTTTCTCATTTAATGTTCTTGTGCTTGTTTCTTTTGGTGCTGCTTAAACACTACAATGCCAAATTTAATTAATATGTTCTATAAAACTACGATACACTAGAAGGTTAAATCTTACAAGACCTAGAAATGTCTAATTGAAATCACTCTGCTTATATAATGAATTATGGCATGAGATATGTGATGATGACATTAAGCCTAATAACCCAACGAATGCATCTTTACTTGCAAAATGTGAAGTCAAAAATGCCAATTCGGCTCTTATAAAGCCTTGATTAACAATGAAATGTACATTCATATTAAGCTTACCTGATGCATGTAGCATAGTACATTAAAATATATATTTGATACCCAACTTTCGAATAAAAAAAGGTTGATCTTCAATTAAAATTTCTCCAAAAAAAATTAACTAAAGGTGGTGATGTTCTTGAATACATTTAACGGCTTAAAAATATCAAGAAAATAATAAATGCTAGTTTCGGGATGTCGATGAAAGTTTTACGACTATAATTTTAATTCATGGATTTCCATCTTCTTACACATGGAAACTTTGCAGTCAACTGGAAAATTACGGAAGATCAAGTTTGATAAGTTGAGTGATATGTTAGCCCAACATAAGCCAAAAATTGTGTGAAGAAGAAACGGATTGGGGAAGATGTCTTCCAACTATGACGAGCTAACACAAGTAAATACTCAATTGATAGTTCTAGAAACGGAAGGAAGAGTAAGTTACAATCAAATTCAAGCGACCCCGGTCGCAAAGGTCGTGAGTCATGAAGTGAAAGCCGAGAGGAAACAATTTCAACAAAAGGCTACGAGTTCAAGCGAGGGAGAAATTTTCAAGGCGGAAGGAGGAAACGATCGGAGTGAAGGATATAATCGAGGAAGAGGAAAAAGTCCGGGGAAAAGGAAAAAACTACTGAATAGAGGAAAAAGCGACAAGGCTTGTATCAAGGCTGAGGTAGAGATTTAAGTCAAATTGTTTTGAGAAGATGTAACAAAGTTAAACACTATGATGAGGATTGTAGAACTTCCATTGATAAAATTCCTAAGCTTCATCGAAACACTACAAAGTTTTTCCGACTAAGGGAAGATGATCATGATGGTTCGGAAATATGTCTTCACAAACACAAAATCAACAACTTTATAGGTTTCAACCTTTCTTAGAAATTAATATGAAGATGCATAGGTTTTGGATACATGAGAAACTCAACACATGACTTTTCAATGAGCTTCTTTTGGAACTTCCAACAATGCCATCTCGTTGATCTATCTTGTTGATACATACTCCTTATGGAAAAGGTGTAGTTAAAGTTTTTCTACGGAATTGGAGAAAAAATGATTTCAAATGTATGGTATGTAACAACATTTAAGCAAAATTTGCTATCTTTAGTCATGATTAAATAATGAGGACATGCGATGATTATGGAGGATGGATTAGTTAAAATTAACTCGATCTAAGCAGACTGTGAAAATAGTGATGATAGGTTATCAGAGATGGAAAAATGTTAAGGATGAAAGGGACAATTATTCCAAGGAATTAGGCTTTGCGGGAGCGGCAAGTATAGACATTTCACCGAATCAAATTGTGGCATGTAAGGTATGGCCATCTCAACTTTGAAAAGTCTCTCTCGATTACAAAAACGAGGGAATGGTTAAGGGAATTCCAACCTGGGGAACATGCAAAATGTAGGCTTGCATTTTATGGAAAACAACATCGGGAAGCTTTTTCGACAAGTTCATGGCGAGAAAACATCATTTGGGTCAGTTCACGGTGATATTTGTGGACCCTTACAAACTTTTCTAGGGGATGCAAATATTTCTTACTCTTTGTTGATGATTTTAGCATCATGACTTGGGTATATTTTTTTGAAGCAAAGTCAAAAAGCATTTTTAAAATTTTAAAACTTTTCACCAAATTATTGAAAATGAAATTTAAGGAAAGATTGTACTCTTAGAACGGACGATGGAGGAGAATTCACTTCTAATGAATTCAAAATGTATTATCGATAATGGAATAAAATGACATCTTACAAATATCTACACTCCAGCAAAATGTTGTAGTAGAAATAATGGAGCACACCTTGTTAGGAATGACAAGGTCGATGTTAACTTTCAAAAGTTAAATCCTATATATTGGTAAGAGCTAATTCATACAATTGTATACTTAAGGAATACATCTCCCATGACTTCTTTAGACGAAATCACACCTTATGAAGCATGGTTTAGTTAAAACCTTGAGTTAAACATCTTAGAGTTTTTTGGACCGGCATATTTATTCCTTAGTTACGGAAATAAAAACTAAATAAGCTTGACTCATGAAGCTGAGGTACTGCAATGATTAGGATTCTAATGAGAATAAAGAGTACCAACTTTTGTCCAATGGAAAATTTATTGTGAGCAAAGATGTGATTTTTGATGAAACTAAGAGTAAGAGTGTTGAAGAAATAGGCAGGTCTTCTTAAAAGTTAGAAACAAAAGGTGATAAAAGAAAAGGAAATATACAAAGTCAACCAAATTCACAAAATTGGTATGAACTTGATTTTCCTTCATGCGAAGATAATTCATCCCGATCCATCTACTTCACCAACATTGTACCGGGTCTTACGGAAGTTCATCCAAATCTCTAACGATGGCGAGTTCTTTTGAAAATGACTCCTCGCCCCCTAGAATGCGCGGATTTGATCAACGAATATCTATTTACATCAACCTCTTTACAATGATGGTGATTTTTTAGAATCTCAAACCGGTCTGAACATCAATTTCCAAAATGGGCGAGTTCAACTTTTGAAAGATGTAAGGCCTAATGAGCATAATAAAACGCGGGGAGCAAAGTGGGTCACATAGAAGTGAAGGAAATTTTGCCTTGATAGCAAATGATTTCTGAACCTCTACTTCTCGAGAGGCGGTAAAACATAAAGAATGGCAATAGAATATGGTTGATGAAAATTAGGAAGTTCTAGACAAAAACACTTGGAAACTTGATTGTCCTCAAAAAATGTTAAACCCATTGGAAGCGAAATGGGCTTACAGAATTAAGCACGAAAAAAAGGAGATATTGACAAGTAAAAAGAAATACTTGTTGCTAAGGGTTTTGCGCAACAAGAAGGGATTGATTATGAGGAAACTTTTGCTCCTAAGGATAAATGGAACACCATACGATTAACACTTCATTAGTAGCCGGAAAGGATGGAAATTTCATCGGATGGATGTAAAAAAGTACTTTCCTACGATGAATATTTACGGGATGAAGTGTATATGACACAACCAAGAGGTTTTGAAATTGAAGGATAGGAACATAAAGTACGCAAATTGATAAAGGCTTCATATGGGTTAAAACAAGTTCCCGGAGCTTGGTATGCCAAAGTCTACGAATACCTTCGGAAAGTTGGCTTTAAACAAAAGTGAATTTGATGATACTTTATATGTACGCAAACAAAGGTAAAAATCTGGTGATTTTTTGATATGTATGTAGATGATTTGATCATCCTTATGATGATGATCATATTGCAATTGAAAAATGAGTTACATGGAGGTTTTAAGATGACATATTTGGGGCTACTTCACTACTATCTTGGAGTTGAAGTATTCCAACGTCCACATCATATCTTTGTTTCTTAGGTAAGTATCTGACGAAGTTCTTTAGCGATTTGGAATGTAGGATTGCAAGCCGTTCTTACACCCATGGAACAAAACTTGAAACTTGAAACCAATGTCCTTCATATAGTTTGTAATATTCCAATTTTCCATCGAGATACTTGGAATATTAGATTTCTTACTTTTACTTAATTAATTAAGTGAATAAGATGGTGGAGGGACCCATAAACCCCATAGATGAATAAAATCCACTTTTTTTAATTATTTATTATGGATTATTTAGAGTTAGATGCATTATGAGTAGTGGAGTAGCTCATTAATGTAAAAAGTGGAATCATGCATTATTAAAGATAAGATCATAGAGATCATGAAGGAAGTCAAATGAGATCATGGTGCATTAAAAAGTAAGATCATAGAGCATAATGATGAGATAGTGGAGGAAGAGGTGCATCTAATGCACACATGATGGAGAGAGTCGGAATTAAATGAAGAGGTGGTCGAGAACATGGAGAGACAACGCAACATTCATGGAGGCTATTGGCCACATGTGCGGTGTAGTTATGAGGTGAACGGGGCTATGGAAGGTTCACAAATCATATAAGGGAGATAGAGCGGCAATAGAAGGCAAGATTTAGATTATTATTTGGATGCAGTTTAGATCTAGATTTGTCTTTGGACATTTCTATACATGCTTTAGCTATTTAGCTAATTCTGTAATCTTATTTAGCACACGGGTACGGCGAGAGAAATACCACCCTTACCCATAGGGGACTTGATGCTACTCTAGGAAGGTTATTTTGTGCTACCATACATCATTAGGCATTGGTACCACATTCCTTTCTTTACGGCCACATTCGATCTCACGAACAGAAGCATTCTACTTGATGGTTTGAGAGGAGGTTGTTTTCTAGCATTTTAACTAGAAATCGGTAGAGGATTCATCCTTTCACCTTGGGCTTCAAGATCGGTATTCCAAGAGTAGCATATTCATATCTAATATTCGGGCCCAGCATTTCATACCTCCATTCGGCAACAATTCTTCGAGGGGTTGCGCGGCCCGATCTTGTAGATATATTGGAGGAGGGAAGTTTCCGGTATTTCGGTTGGAAATATTGTGAGGGACCATTCCTTCACTTTGGGCATACTATTTCCATCATTATTCAACTGATTTTAATTATTTATTAGTAGGATATAAGGCCTCCATCCTTGACAACACAATTTCTCTCAACTATTGTGTATTCAACGAGGTGCATTCGGTGGACGAGGAAGGAGGAGCTATATCTTGAGCTTTAACGAGAATCTTGTGAAGGGATCGACCCTTCAAGCATAGATCTGATTGTATCACATTGCGGACATCTTATTATCGAGTTCTTGATTTAGATCTACATACCCAATAGTCGTATAGTTACGAGCTAAGAGTTTGATTTTCCAAGATTGTCGGATACGGGAAATCCTTTCGGGGAGTTATCTTGATCATCATAGAACTGGATGCGAAATCTCGGCATCATCTAAGCTGCGGAAATTCTAGATCTACACTTTTATATTTTTTTCCTGAAGTTGCGGTCTAGCATTGCGGTAGGGGCAACCACAGTATTCCTTCCAACGGTCCGAAAGGTTACCGGTCCCTCTTGTGGGAGCACTTCAAGGTCATTCTAGGCCCTCTCTTTGGCTTAGGTGTCTCATATTTTGAGCACTATTGTACTTATTTATCCACCTCCATATAATAAAATGGATCATATTTTCTGTATTTGTATTCATTTTATATTATTTGTTTACATTTTTGCGGTTCTTATATTTTTTTGTTGTACTCTTGCATTCTCCCTTTTGGGATATTACAATGGTATTAAAGACATGATCTTTCGCTAGAAGCTTGTGGGCACTTCATATTTAACATCAAAAAGAAGAAAGAAGATAATAAATATCTACAATGAAGGAGGATTGCGGTCTTGCCTCCCACTTCTCTTTAGATCTATCACAAAGTATATCCCGAGGAGGTCAATCAAATGAAGAGATAAAGGAAAATGAGGATCCAAGAAGAGTTCGGAAAGGAAGTTCCAAGAACCCTGTTAGCGAAGAAGCAACCGGAAAGGAAAACACCTCCAAAACATTCTAATAGATCCACTTTGCTTGGGAAGGAAGGGAATGGTGTGAATATGAAGGAGAATTGGGGTATGAGACCCTAAGTAAATATACGGTCGAGTACAAATCACAACCTAGAGCACTCAAGGAAAATCTATCTCTCCACCGATTTTTACAACTCAAAGAGGAAGGAGATCCCACGTCGGCAATAGAAGAAAGAGGCATAGATTATTCTTTCCTACATTTGATGGATCATCCATCGGCACATTGAGGGCTTGGAGGAAGAGTTAGCTACATTATTTTAAGTATACCTAGTAGCAAAAAGAAAAGGATGTTGAGATTGCGAGCGTTGCACCTTGAGGGTGAAGCCAAGGATTGGTGGTTCATTCATTTGTCACATGCCAAAAGTGATTGCTTATGCAAATTTCTTTCAAATACTAAATAAGAAGTTTGGTAGAAATAAGCCCGGATACATCTCATAGATACACTTCCCATCATTGAGGAGATAGTACATGAAGAGACAAAGGAAGATGTCATCATTATCACTCACGAGGAAGAGGATCCCTACCACCACCATCGGTACAGATGTAGTTACTGCATCGGGAGGAGGAACACTTGAATATTTGCAAGATGGTCTTGAGCTCTTCACATTTGGATCCACATGCATGATTCATGAGATGCACAAGGAGGAGGAGGCGGTCTACCAACGCCGATTACGGTAGAGGAGATGCAACCATCATCATTACCAACGAGTTGGAGAGGCCATTGCACCGGTTGGAGGAACCCTTGTAGATGTGCAAGATGTTCCGAATTTAGCTTATCCAAGGTTTGCAAACAATTTCATCTCATATTGTTCGGTACCTCATATTGAGATTTGGCAGGACCATGACATCGAGGAAATTTCTTAACGAGGATTAGAGCACCTTTCTAATTTGGAACGATAAATTATCAACGCACGGAGGACCCTTGACTTGATCAAGGAGGAGATGTATAAACTATCCCCATTTTTTCATGGTTGAGCTACACCCAACACTTTGTATTGAAGTGTGGAGTTTTAGAATATGGGAGAAGCACAATCCCTGTCGGTACGGTGCCGTACTATGAGTTCATCATTGTGTATAGCCGGGAGATAGCAAATGTATAACCATGCGGATCTCTGATGATGTCAACGCGTAGTAGTGATCGATGAGGCCCCACTATTCTTGGAGCATCTCGAATACAACTTCACTCATGAAGGAATCGGGGGACATATGATAGATGGTAGAAATCTTATGATGGAGAGTACTTTCCATTGTCGAGGTGATTTTCTTGATGAGCACCTCTCGGCTCAAGGAAGAATCTCTACCTACGAGAATGAATGGAACCTTATGGGTTCCTCTTTGGGCCATTGATGAGAGGATCTCATGGAGAGACCTAAAAGGAGGTGCACTTAAACATATCATGGAGTACAAAGCTTATCGGTCGGAGGAGAATGGTATTCTACCTTGGGTGGATACCAAGATTGAACGTGGTATGATTCATCATCCACATTGGGATGAATGGATCCGGATGAGGAGAAAAAGAGGTTGTAAACCTTCTTGAATATCTATGATACGGGGCAACGAAGCATGGGCACGCATTGGTTGCTTTTGGGTGAGTATCTTTACTACCTAACAACTCACATTTGTGTGGTCCATGCCATGGATGACAACGATGTTATCTAACAACAGGAGGCATGGGCTGCCTTTGGTTATTGTTGAAGAGTTGGACATCACACGATATATCTTATGTCCACATGTATGGATATGTCTCATGTCTATAAATGTACTTTTGTTTGGGATGTATCTCATTTTCATGCATGTACTTGGGTTTGGGGACATGGCACAACTCGACATGATGTGGAAGCGAGGGCTTGTTTATATTGTTCTCATGTGACATTCCACATGTCAATCAGTATGTTGTTGCTCCATGACTTGCATCATGATGATGTAAGATGGCAAAAATAATCCTTGTTGCTTTGGTTACTTTTGGGGAGAGCATGGGCTGATTTCTCCCCATACATTGCATGATATTTATGGAGGATGGCAACGGGAGGCCTTACTACGTTGGCTTGTTGGGGGATTATGGTCATTGTACTTGGTATGATGATGAGGTGATGGGGGCGACGAAGGACTTCTTTGCAATGGCTGTTTTGAAGTACGACTCTCTTATTTTGGTTGATGATGATTTTTCATGGCATCGAAGGCATTATTGCGGTGGCTTCTTTTTGAATATTGTAGGCTCTCATACTTATATTGATGATGATTTGGCATGGAATCAAGAGGCATTGCTACAATAGCTTCTATTGAGAGAGTATGGCTCTCTTACTTGGCTTAAAGATGATTTGGATTAGCAAAAAAAAGGATTTGCGTAGTGGTTGTTATTGGTAGAGTATGGTTTGACATTGTACATATTCATCCATATGTCTCTACTTCTTATTTTGCACATTGTTGCAGGATGATGCTTGGATCCCATGAGGCCAACGGGGCTAAGGACGAGAAGCATGGAGGGATACAATCTACTTCATGTAGCATGGGATGGAGAAGGCAGGTTTAGGTTGGAGGACTTTCCACTTTGGGAAGAGACCACTTCACTTTATGTATCTCATACATAAGGAGGATCTTGGACAACAAATGGTTGCCACTTGGAGACTTATTGATGAGGAGAGGTATCTAAATTTTAAGTTGGAGGCCATTCTAGCCATTCTAGAAACGGCTTTGGAGGCCAGGCATGCATGACACATTGTAGCGGATAGAGCCTTCCATATGAAGATGCCATTTGGAGGGAATGGATTGTAACATCCGCTTTTTGAATTTGTGAGGACAAGCAAAATTTTGGCGAGGGGAGGGGTTGTAATATTCCCGATTTTCCTTCAGATAATTGGAATATTAGAGTTCTTAATTTTCTTAATTAATTAAGTGAATAAGAGGGTGGAGGGACCCATAAAACCCATAGATGAATAAAATCCACTTTTTATGTGTGTGTATATGGATAATTTATAGTTATATCTACATTATGGAGTAGTGGAACAACTCATTAATATAAAAGGAGTGGAGATCATGAAGGAAGTCAAATGAGATCATGGTGCATTAAAAGTAAGATCATGGAGCACCTAATGATGATATAGTGGAGGAAGAGGTGCATCTAATGCACATGATGGAGAGAGTGGGAATTAAATATAGGAGATGGGTAGGAGAACATGGAGAGACAACACGGTCTTCATGGAGGCTAGTGGCCACATGTACGAGCGCGGTTATGAGGTGGGCCGAGGGCTATGGAAAGCTCAAAGAATGTAAGGGAGATGAAGACGACAATAGAAGGAAATATTTAGATTGTTATTTATGATATGTTTAGATGCGGGTTGTCTTTGTACATTTCTATGCACGCTTCGGTTGTTTAGCTAAGTCTGGAGTGTTGTTTAGCACACGGGTGTTTCCAAGCGAAATCCCCACCCTTACCCATGGGGGAACTACGCGATGCCTTGATATGGGTGGATTAAATAGGTACAAGTACAAGTGGCTCGGCACGAGGAGAGACTCCAAAATCAAAGTGTTAAGATTGTTCTCGAACCAACTTCATGTTGTAGATCTTCTTTCTGATTCCAATGGCATAGTACTCAATTACGAGTCGGGATTATGAAGGATTTAGGGTAGTCAAAGTTTTGGGTTGACTTGATAGTGAGCGGCCTTAAGAGGAGGGGCCATGAAATTGGACCAAACCTAGCCATCGTATTTCGGCACACTCGAGACGAATGCAGGTGAAATTGTCGCCTAGTTAATTTGCCTCCTACGGTCGAGAAACCGATTTTTCAAAAATGAATTGATTGTTTAAAATTAAATATATATATATATATATATATTTGTGGGGTGGTAGGGTTGCGATGGAACCCATGGCAACATCGTATATATATATATATATATATATATATATCGGAACGGTGGGAGTCGAATCCACCCTTTGGCGGGTCCGCGGGGCGCACGTGGCGACTCCCCATTTCTTGGCCCAACTCAACTCGGTAGTTATTAAATAGGGTGGGGGTTGTGAACCCCCCGCCCTCACCCCTTATATGGTGCCAACGAGAAGACATGGGAGTGTGCCTCCCAATGCGGGCCCGACCCCCCCAAAATTACCAACCCTATGTTTTAAATTAAATGCGGGTTAGTTCAAAAATCAATGTGGTGGTTAGTGGTCGCACCATTTCGGAGGGCGGGTTTGACCACTCGGCCTCCCTTGAAAAATTCTAATTTTTTCCAACGGATGCTTCGCTCGGTTTGTAGTGTCTATGAAATTTTATTTAAACCGTCGGTTCTAAGGAGTATTACTTGGTCATGGATCGGCGGAGAGCGTGCACGAAATTCGAGGTTTAATATTTTTTTATTACGGTCATGTGGAACCATGAGCCAAAAAAGAGCGAGCGGAATCTTGATTGAGACGACTTTCGGAAGGGTGAAATTTTGACTTTATCAAATGGGACAAATTTTATGTCATTTTGGGACTACTTAGCACAATTCTGATGGCGTGCTCAATTTCTTCATTTGAGTTTTCAATTTTTCAACCACTTTTGGAAGTGGGTTATGCGAGTGTCGATTTCCACAAGTGAGTTGTTTTCACATTTTTCGATACCACAAGATTGATGGTGTTTTCGGATTGACCATAACGGCTACGACCTTCAGCAAATGGCAACATGAGGTATATGATGTGGATTCCATGTACTTCTTCATTTATTTATCTTTGAGAGATGCATTATGTCTTGCGGATCCGGTTGATACATGAGTCGTGGGATCTTGCCTTGTGTTTTTATTGATTTATTTTTAAGAAGCTGTGGTTGTGTCATGTATGAGATCCCTTTTATGCCACATTGGCGGGATGCTCATTTTCATATGTGTATTTTTAGATCCCTTGTTTTCAGGATTTGCGGGATACTCTTATTTATTACATGTCGGCTATGGTCATGCGACGAAGTCTTTCTTTATGTAATAGAGTTCTACAATGGGAACATCTCTTAAAGAAGTCAAGCCACTCCGAGCGTGAAATTTTTTTCCTTGTATGTCATAGGGAAACACATCCATGTACATCTTCTTCTTACAACACATAATGCGATGCCCTACACCATCTTGACACCAAGGCCGGGAGATGTAGTCCCTCCTGAGCCCGAACTCCATTATCGAACGACGTGTTCTTATATTGTTTGCTCTTGTTCATTTATCATTCCTCTTATTTACAACTACAATTGTTCATTTTATGTTCTTTAACGTCTTAACTAAATGAAATTCTAATTATCGGCCAAAGTAAAAAGGTCTTGGTTAAGGGTATCAAGAATTTATCTTTGGATGAAGTGGTATCGAGAGCGGGTATTCTTCTTTCGATTGGATTACGGGGCGTGAACATTGGAATTTTACAAGTTTGAGCCATGGAGAATGCAAAAAAAGGACATGAATGAAACCATGCTCAAGGGTGTCCAAGAAAGCGGACATATTGTACGAGGCTTACGAAACACATTAGCAGGAAGAACGAAGAATTGAAGACCCTCCACAAAAGAGAAGGAGGACAAACAACGAGTTGCAACTTTAGTTGCAAGCCCGCAACGAGTGTGGGAAGGTGGAAATACAACAATGAAATTTTGCAAGTAGATCATGATGCCTTGAAGGCGTTCCTACATGAGAGGAGAAACGGCCGGTTGTAGATTCAGTGGCAGAAGCCACGACGAGAGGCGTGGGAAGATTTGAAACACAACCTTTGAGGCTCTTCGGAAGAGATCATGATGCCTTAAAATAATTCCTACGAAGAAGAAGGAGGAGATGCGATAGTTGCGGCTTCGGTACACCAGAAGCCATGTCGAGCATTGATGGAAGTGAATCGCAACAAACGCTTACAACAACTTTCTTCATCACGGTTTCACATTCAACACCTAAGGTAAACAATGTTGATTTATCCTTCAGTTTCTTCACACGATATCATTTCGATTGGAAGTGTGGAGATACCCATCACGAATACTTAGGCATGAGACTCCTCACCAAGATGGGGTATAGAGGAGGAGCACTTAGCGTTCGTGGCCGAAGACGCAAACCATTGGAGGTTGTGCGGTGACCTCGTTATGCGGGTTTGGTACCACCTTTGGTGAAGGATATTCAAAAGGACATCGAAGGAAAACGAGATAATGATGAACTCTCAAGGAAGAGGAATAATGGGGACACTTTTCCATCGTTCCATGACGGTGCACGTTGCGGTGAAGGAGAGTGAGTCAAGCTCCCATCATCATGATCGCCTGAGAGAGACCACCCCGAAGGTATACTAAGTCTCTCATTATTCCGGAGTGTGTTTTAATTATAAGAATGTTGATAACCATGAGTGGTAAAATATGGCATCGTAAAACTTGTTTATTTTTTGGTTTTTAAATAGCTATGTGATTTACGAGTCTTTGGAAAGAGGATGGCAACACAAAGGAGGAAGAGGCATGAAAAGCCTTCTCCCCAATAGGAAAAGAAATCGGTTAAACGGGTTTGGAGGAAAAAGAACTTTTACCATTACGTAGAAGTAGCTACCAAAAGAGCAGGATCTTTGGAAACTATCCAGACAGCGCATAAAAGACAAAGCCTCCCATGCATACACAAGTCGAAAGAACGATCAACAAGCAAGGTTACCACAAGGAAATGATCACTCACTTTAATAAGTGAGAAGTGAGTTCTTCTAGATCTAGAAGATGTTAAGCTTGTCACCCAATTGTATTGTAAATCATTGTTGCATTTTTATTATGAAAGTGATGACGTGTTCCATCACTTGTTTAAGTGACCATGATATTTTTTTAGCCTTGTTTTATAAGTCGTGTGTTGTATTTCTTTCATGTAAAAGTGATGATGTGTTGCCATCACTTCTAAATGCGACTTTATGTTTTGGTCATGTTCTATAGGTTATGCGATACATTTCTTTCATAGCAAATTGATGAGGAGTTTTTCCATCACTTCGAAATGCAATGATGAGGTATGGTCTTGTAATTTTGTTGGTATGACTTCCATTTTGTTGTAAGCTTGACCACCGAGTACATGTTATAAACTTGTGGCAAGTATGGAAATATTTGGGTCATTGTTGGTCACATTGAGAATGTAATTTTCATTGCGGCTTTAGGTAGGTGTTGGCATCTGATTCGAAGTACATGAGGTGAAGGGTCTTGAGGATGTGCCTTTTTCGGACATTTGCATTTCATATTGTAGGTGTTGGCTTTGCATCTTGATTAAAGTATGAGAAATGAAGGAGTCTTTAAGGGATGTGCCTTTTTATACATTTTCATTTCCACGATTTGCGAGGTGTTGGCTTTACATCTCGATTCCGAAGTACGTGAGGTGAAGGTATTCAAGAGATGTGCCTTTCCGGAACATTTTCATTTCCGCAATTGCAAATGATGGCTTTGCATCTTAATTCCGAAGTACGAGAGGTGAAGGAGTCTTCAAGGGATGTGCCTTTTTAGACATCGCATTGCGAGCGGTTGTACATGATGGCTTTGCATCTTGATTACGAAGTACGCCAAGTGAAGGAGTCGTGTGGGGATGTGCCTTTCAACAACGGTTACGAGAAGTTGATGATAGGTAAAGCTTGATGCTTTTGGAGGACAGCTCCTCGGTGGGAGGAATGATCCAAGTGGATTAAACAAGTACAAGTACAAGTGGCTCGGTGCGAAGGGCTCAAAAATCAAAGTGGTCGAAGTTGTTCTCAAACCGACTTCATGTTGTAGATCTCGTCTTTCGATTCCAACGACAGTTACACTCAATTCGAGTCCATATGAAGGAGTTAGGAGCGGTCAAAATTTTTGGGTTGACTTGTTGGTAGGAAGCCTTAAGAAGGACGCAAATTGGACCAAACCCAACCACGGGATACGGCACACTCAAGCCATATTTGAAGCCGAAATTGTCACTAGTTAATTTTTCCTCCTACGGTCGAAAACCAATTTTTCAAAAAATGAATTTGTTGTTTAAAATTAAAACAAAAAATATATATTTATGGGGTGGCGGGGTTGCGACGAAACCCACGGCAACATCGTATATATATATATATATAAATCGGAAGTAGGTGGGAGTCAAACCCACCACTTGCAGGCGGAATCCCTTTGGTAAGCCCATGTGGCGACTCCCCATTTCTCGGCCCAACTCAACTCGGCGAGTTATTAAATGGGGCGGGGTTGTGAACCCCACGCCCTCACACCCCTTATACGGTGCGACGGAGAGACACGGGGGCGGGCCGCCCAATGCCGGGCCGGGAAGCCCCTCAAAAATTACCAACCCTATGTTTTAAATTAAATGCGAGTTTATTTTATAAAAAATCGGTGTGGTGGTTAAAAAAAAGGTAATTCACACCATTTCGGAGGGGGTGGGGTTTGACCATCGACCTCCCTCCAACGAATTCTAATTTTTACCAACGGATTAATGCCTGGTTTGTAAACTCCGTCTATGAAATTTTATTTAAACCCATCAATTCACGAGTGCACTAAGGTCATGGGCTTCCGGCGGAGAGCACACACGGAATTCAAGGTTTAATATTTTTATTGCGGTTCATGCGGAACCATGATGCAGAAAAGAGGCGGTGGAACCTTGATTGAGGCCAAATTTCGGGAGGGAAAATTTTTGACTTTATCCAAATGGGACAAATTTTATGTTGTTTGGGACTAATTGACGCCACGGGTACGATGGCGTGCTTATTTTCTTCATTTGAGTTTTCCGATTTTCAACCACTTTTGGAAGTAGGTTATCAGTGCCAAATTTCCACAGTGAAATTGTTTTCACCTTTTGCGACATCCTGAATTGACGTTGTTTTCGGATTCGATCATGGGCGGCTCGGCCTTGACAAATGGTAGCATAGAGTATATGATGTGGATTCCATGTACTTCTTCATTTATTTATCTTTGAGATGCATTATGTCTTGCGGATCCCGGTTGATACATGAGTCGTGGGATCTTGCCTTGTGTTTTTATTGATTTATTTTTAGGTATGGTTGTCATGTATGAGATCCCTTTTATGCCACATTGGCGGGATGCTCATTTTTCATATGTGTATTTTTAGATCCCTTGTTTTCCGAGTTTGCGGGACTCTTATTTATTACATGTCGGCTAATTCATGCGACGGAAGAGTCTTTCTTTATGTATGAGTTTGTGATGGAAACATCTCTTAAAAAGAAGTCAAACCACTCCGGCATGAGGGAAATTTTTCCTTGTATGTCATAGGGAAACAAATCCATGTACATCTTCTTCTTACAACATAATGCGGCGCCCTACACCATCTTGACACCGAGGCACGGAGATGTAGTCCCTCCTGGATGAATTAGTTATCAAATGATGTGTTCTTATGATTTCTAATCTTGTTCATTTATGTTCACTCTTATTTACGACAATTGTTCATTTATGTTCTTTAACGTCTTAATTAAATGAGGCTAATTATCGACGAAGTAAAAGGTCTTGGTTAAGGGTATCAGAATTTACCCTGGATCATGCCTACTCTAGGAAGGTTATTACGAGCTGCCACATACATCATTAAGGCATTGGTACCACATTTTAGCCCCTCTCTGACACATTTAGTCTTAGGAATTACACATTCTGCTTGAGGTTTGAGAGGAGGAGGTTGTTCCTAGCACTTCAACTGGAAACCGGTGGAGGATTCATCCTTTCACCTTGGGCCTAAGATCGATCTTCCGAGTGAAGCATATTCATATCTGGCATTCGGGTCAACATTTCATACCTCCATGTAGTAGCAATTCCTAAGGGATTGCGCGATCCCGATCTGTAGATCTATTGGAGGGAAGTGTCCAATATTTAGTTGGAAATCTTGTGAGGGACCATTACTTCACTTTAGGCATACTCTTTCCATAACTATTGAGATGATTTGCATTATTTAGCGAAGGCTATAGAGCCTACATCCTTGATAGTGCGGTTTTTTCTCCTCAATTTGTTGTGTATTTAGCGATTGCATTAGGTGGAGGAGGAAGGAGGAGCTAGATCTTGAGCTTCTAGCTTGAGAATCTGATGAATAGATCAGCCCGGTTCAATCATAGATCTGATTGTATCACATTGCAACCATCTTATGATCAGTTCTTTCTTCATATGTGCATACCGAGTAGTCTTATAGTTGCGAGCCTAAGGGTGATTTTCCAGATTTTCGGATACGGGAAATCCTTTACGAGTTATCTTGGGTATTCATCATAGAGCCCGGATCTGAAATCTTGACATCATATGAGCTCTTGAACACCACCATATCTACACTTATACTTTTAAAATGAGTTGCGGTCCTAGAATTTGCGAGCGGAGACAAGGCAATATTCCTTCCCGGCAATCAACGAGTTACACAATCCCTCTTGTGGGAGCACTTTAGGGTCATTCTAGGCCCTCTCTTTGGCTTGAGTGTTTCATATTTTGAGCAATGTTGTACTTTTTTATCACCTCCATATAATAAAATGGCTCAACTATTCTATATTTGTAAGGTGTATTTAGATTATTTGCAACACATTCTTTTGCGGTTCTTATATTATGTTTTTGTATTACTACATTCTCCCTTTTGGGATATTACATATTTTTTGCATAAATATTTTTGGGAAATATATTGCTATAATTTCCAACATTAAATTATCAATCCAAGGCTCGTAAGCTTCGGCGCAAGCGCGAGTAACACATGATCAAAGAATCTAGCCTAAACTAGGGTAAGAAATCAACTTCTTGTTTAAGTACACAAAAAAATCATTTCAAACACTAGCACTTCGACTTATTGAAAATTCTAATTACATAATTAAAATTATTTATCTATTCTAATGTTGATCAAGACAAAAACATGAATCACTAAATAAAAAGGCATAAAGATTAAATCTAAACTAAGCTAATGAACTCAAAATCTAAATTAAGTTAGTTAATGTGAAATTCGAATTAAGATTCAAAGCTCTCTAATTCAATTCAATCAAAGAAAGACATTCAATCAAATTTCTTAAACATATAAACTTCTAAAAATAATTCTTACGCAATCTAAATTAATGACACCCAAGGAAACTGAAATCTATTGTTAAATTAATTATCCTATTCAACACCGGAAATAATCCTACATGAACCAAAACCTCTATGAATAATTGAGATTACAAGCATACTTCTTATCCGTAATCAAACACTAACTATTATTGAGAGGATATATTTATCTGAAATAATCAAAATCTGGGTAAAAAAGATAACAATCAAAGTATAAATCAGGCTAATAAAAAACTTCTGAGATCTTGCCTATTAGATTAAAATAGAATAGAATCATTACATTAAATTTAAATCACATTGAGGAATAAGTCTACTGCATTCAAATTTAAACAAAGAGCATATTTAAATCAGGAAAATGAACATTTTAAAATTCATCAATATATACATTATGATGATGCTTACAAACTGTTACAGATGTCCCAAACACTGGAGAGCTTTGGTTCAAAGGTGTTGACCTGCTGCGCTGGAGCAAGATGAATCAACTGTGAAATAAAATCATTACACAATCATAAATAACTCAGGTAGAATGATGTTGGAACTAAGTATTAAAATCCCACAGAAGCGATAACATGCAGATGCAGATGTCTGCATTATTTCCTCCTTATGTATCATCTCTTTGATCTCTCTCATGTTATAATCATTATTCTCTTGTATGTATGTATTCACCCTCTTCCATCTTTACATCTTCTTAAATAAAGACAATCATTGCTATTTTATCATAACAACAAACTAAAACATGTCGTATTCAATCCTTATAGAGAGCTATGGTTGGGATTGGTATGATCCATGCATGAATGGAGGAACCACTTGCTCCGTATATCACAAGGTCGTTCATCAGGAGGCATGCACAACCGAACCCGAATTGACGCGACATGTTCAGAATTTCCCGTACTTAAGATGGTGCTAGAATATTTCCCTGACCATAAATTCCTCATAATGTCAAATTTTTCCAAAATATTTATGGGATACCTGAATGAGGGTGCTCTAAACAAAACTTTCCTGTAGGAATCTCAAGATTATTCACCATTTGATTACAAACTTCATATTTTCACCTACAACAATTTTTTTTCCATACTGAACCTGTAGTAACTGACTTGTGAAGAATTTCGGAAATAGAACCCTGCGACAATGAACTTAGTGAAACAATCATTAGAAAATTATGAATAAATCATCTCTAATCATAGAAAATCTTAATAAAACTAATGATAATCAACCACGAGGCGTAGTATGTGATATGGCGATAAGTGATGGAATTATGATGTGAAATGAGTGTAAAGGTGTCAGAATTTAGTTTATGAATGGTGGTAAAATATAATGGAAAATTGGGCATATTTAAGGCCCAAAAAACCTAAAAAGAATCCCAACAACAAATGAAATATATGGCCTAGTGGTGGTAAGGTAGATAAGTTGTTTGCACTTGGCTGCATCCTTAAATTCATTCCCTTATTTTGATGTGACCTTCAAATTTCTTTCCATTGGAGTAGAAATAGGGTTGCACTCAGCCATGCCATACTTTTTCCAACAATTCTCTTATGTACTTATTTTTGGATATGAACATGTACTTTGGATGTTGAGTCACATCAATGCCCAAGTAGTAGTGAAAATGTCTCAAATCAGTCATCTCAATGCCCCTTTAATTCTTTGTTTATGGATGCAATATATATTTCACTGTTCCATGTCATTAATAGATCATATATATACACTACAATATATGCAACCTTTTTCCAACTTTCTTAAAACATAGAATCACATCATCAAGATTAAATTGTTCCAAATTCAATTTCAAAATATGCCAAGTTAATTTTTCATACAAGGATCACGATGTTTGTTTTAGCCATATAAGGATTTGATAAGTTTACATACTTTATGTTCCTGTCCCTTCACAAAAAAAAACTTCCAATTGAGACATCAATACATTCTCTTTCAAGTCTCCATTCAAGAAACTAGTCTTCACATCCATCTGATGTACTTTCCATCCATTCTAAGCTACAAAGGAGATTATAGTTTAGATCTCTCAGTGAAAATCACTTTTCCAAGAGTCTTTCTTTATGCTTGTGAAGAAAGCCATCTTCTTTGTACATTTATTTTGTATACCCACTTGCAACCAATATTTTTTCTTCCAAATGAAGGGTCGGCCAAAAATTTCAATGTCCCATTTTTATGACAGCACCATACTCTTTCTTCACTACTTCTTTACACTCAACATGAATAGTAGCATCTTCAAAGGAAGTATTGTAGCAACTACAACACCCCCCAAAATTTTCACCCTATGAATTCAAAATTTTGGGCCCCCATTTCTTTTACAAGTATTCACGAATAAGTCTGTTGCATTTATTAGACATACTCTTTGAAATCTTGATCAACACCAAATTTTATTCACAAACGAGCAATGTTCATAACAAACTCTTCTATATGCTTAGGTTCTGTGCATTATTTTTCAATGCAAGTACTGTAATTTGGAAATTCAATGAAAACATATAACACACATTCACCTTACAATTATTCACATATTTATATGTCCATGGTTTGGGAAAGGTTTCAATAATACTGGAAAGCTTTCCATCATTATACATTTCTCTTAAAGGAAATTTGATACTACTAGAATAGAAGGAACTTAGTAGAGAAATGCTATGGTAGAGTTTAACCTTTAGGATTGAAAGATATATCATGGTTCACCTATGATGACGGTACCAAATGAGATGTTTATAGTACAAAATATATGATTGTTTTTGGGGTAGAGGGAAGCATTGATCCTATCCTCATTAAAGAAGAAGCACTAGGTTTAAAGAAGGAAGTTGAGCTATCACTAAAATTTGGTTATGAGGGATTTCCTGATTTAATTCATGTGACAGATTGCATTTTTGGTCCTTTTGGAGATGAGGATGAAAGGGCAACGGGTTGGGATGATAAAAATGGCCTAGATCTAGGGGAATACCATTCACATGCCATGACTCATTTCACTTGCAAAAACATGGTAGTATATGGAAAGTTCATTAATATTTTTAGTTCAATATTTATAAAGGAGCACATTCGTAATAAACCTAGGTATGATGTTGATTTGAGAGATGGTGATGATGATATAATTGCTATCCATTAATAAAGTTAGAAAATACACAAGATAATCATCATGATTTTTGCCTAATTCAAGGTACATGTTTCAATACTTCTGAAAATGAGCAAGATTGTTTCAAGCTAGAAATATAGAAAGCTATCCCCTTTTTGCCCCAAACACTTATGAAGAAAAGATTACAAATGTAAGAAAATTTGAGGATATGAAATTGTTTTCTTGGAATACATGTGATTTAAGAATATATAAATAGTTTGTTATCAATATCAACTCCTTTCTCGAAGATTTGTGGAAGATTAAAAGGAACATGCCCATTCGAAGAAACAAGGATCCATAAGAAAATTGCCTCAAAGTCATATCAAATCAACCTTTTGATGAAAATATTAGCTCCATATTTAAATGTTATAATGGTGACCTTCTAGTTGATTTCAAAATGATTGAGAAGGATCCAAAGTGTGTTGGTAATACTTGTGGTATAGATAAAAACATTCATGAGATTGAATTGATTGGTGCTATTGTAAAAAAATTTAGTTTCCCATACCATCTACCAAATGAAGGGACTCATCATTAATTTTGAGTCTTGAATATAAGAAATGAATAAGACAGAAAATGCATTGACAATTGAACATGAAAGAAAACTAGATTTACTGTTTGTGCTTATGCAGAAACATGCACCACTTAATTCACTTGATCTAGTCACAAATGGTATTATTGAAAATTTTGGCAAGGTCATTGACAAGTGTGTGAATCCACTAGTGAACGGTATATAGACACTCTTGTTACAATAAATTTAGATGAGGTAGATATTCTTCTATCATATGGGTATGAAGAGGAATTGAAATCATCGGTTCATCATATTCCATGTTATTTTCAGTACATCTTGCACAATCCTTTAATTATAACACTAACTGAGGTGGAAGGAAATGAGTATGATGGATTTGTGCTTAACAATGCGCAAAAATTTTGGATTTCATGTGATGTGAATGAAAAACTAGTTTATATTCTTTCAATTCTAAAAATATAATTGGTTCAAAATAAAGCTTTAATATTTGTTAATTCTATTGATATGGGTTTCAGGTTGAAACTCTTCTCTTGAATAGTTTAGGATCAAATCTATTGTCTTAAATTTAGATTTGCCAAAAAAATTATGTCTACACAAGCTTGAGGAGTTTAATGCTAGATTTTTTTATTATTTGATAGCAATGGATGATAATGAACCCATTTAAGAGAGAATGGCCAATCACCAAGGATCAATAAAATGACAAAATTGATCATTTGATTATGGATTTGGAGTTGTTGGAGAAACAGAAAGGAATTAACTCCCTTTTTGAGAAAAAATAATGACGATGATGAGGTTTTTCTTTCCATGGTAGAATAAGCTGGAGTTTTCATTTCATATGTTGGTGAGGTGGATTATGCACATGTATTGCTTCCTTCTATGGAAACTCTTTGTACATGAAGAGCTCGAGAAACCTAATAGTGAGGAAAAGTTCTAATTGCCAAAATGTTGAGGAAGTATTTATATTTTTTTGCGCTCATGCAAATCACGTTACAATCTATTTGGATAAGTTTCACTAGAAATTCCAAAAAAAATTCATTTTCACAACCATTGAATCAAATGATTTTGTTAGTGTTGGTGCTACCTTGCATCTTATTAATCAATGAAATGTGGTCTGAGGTGATATTGTTCTTATTAACGATGACACCATGAGTAATATGTTTTTGAGACAAGTTATACAAGAACACAAGGAGAGGAGGAGAAAGGAAAATATTTCAGTAATGACCATGGTGGTTAAACACACAAACCCTTCTAGTGTTACACATCACAATCAACTAGAAAACAATGAACCGTTGTTAGGAATTGATCCAGAAACCTGACAAATTCTATATTTTGAAGACAAGAAATATTATGGTAAAGCACACCAATGTTTAGGGAATAAAATTATTGATCAATCAATTTCACATATAGGTTATTTTTCCAGTTGTTTACCAATCATCGAGATTGCTTCATTGGTACTTACTCTCCTGAAATACTCCTCCACTTCATTGATAATTTTGACTATCAACAACCCAGGTGTGACTTTTTCAAAGGATTTCTTAGTGATGAAGTTATTGGTTATTAAATCTTCACATATGCGATTCATTTAGATTATTCTACACATTGAGTTGACAATTTTATAAATTACGATGTTGTCGACGAAGATTTACTTAATATATGGACATATCGCATTGTACTAGATATCCCATTTTCATGAAACAATCCTCCTATAAGACTAGAATCCCAAGGAATTTACAAAGCAAAAAGTGAGATGAAATCACACTTTGCAATAAATGGTGGAAAAACCTTTCTTGGAAAGGGTACAAGAATTGGTGATTGTTCCAATATCCTAGACTCTATTATAGGGAAGGGGTGAAATATTGGTTGCAATGTTCATATACAAGGTTGTTACATTCATAATAATGTGACTATATTTGTGAGAATGCAAAACTAAGATATGTCGTTGTTTGTGATCAGGGTTGTTATTAAGGAAGGAGATGTAATGGAACCTAGTGTTATATTATCTTTCAATGTTGTTATTGGGAAAATAATTACCATTCCATTGTATTCCAAAATATCTTTAGCACCTTAGCCTATAAAATAAGATAATGATTAAGAGCTGCAATATGCAAGTGATGTCAGTAGTGTGACAAAAAGTCTAAAGAATCCCTTTTCAATGATTGAAAATGAAATTGATTGTTAGAATGGAAAACAAGAATAGGAGTCAATGATTGGACAAAGGTGGAATGTATTAGAGGTAGGGATTACAGGGACTGGTTATTGTAATGGTCACTTGGAGAAATTATCCAAGAGGAAGAATGAAGGAATTCTATTTCACCAATCCCTTATGAAAAATTTCAGGAATTAATCCTCAATAAAAATTCAATTTTGACAACACAACCCTTGATATTGTGACAATGCAAACACCAGGTGAGTCCAAGCCTAACTTCAATATTGTTGATGATGAATATGAAAATCCATGGAATACCTATTTTAATAATGAGGTGGAGGAAAAAATTCAAATATTTGTGTTAGAAGTTCCAGGTGTTGAGCAACATCATGTGATTATAGAAGTTAATGTTTGAGGTTGGCATTCAACATGTCTTTATATGATTGTGGTGAATCTCTCTTTCATGCAATTTTTATTTTGGTTTTAGAGGATGCACATGTTGGTCGATTGGAGCTTTTTATAAATGCTCGAAATGTAATAACAAAATAGAGGGATGTGTTGAAATACTACTTTAAATATGAATATGATGAGGTTGAAGTGCTCTTGAATTTTGGAGAAATATGCCTGGAAACCAGGAAAGAGTTTGCTCCAATTTTCTAAAAAGTTTTGGAAGTACTTTATGACAAGGATATTTTGATTAAAGATTCTATCTTATCATGGGAATCTGAGAAACAATAAGGATATGAATCAGACAAAGTGTTTTCCAAGAAATAGGAAAGATTTATCTAGTTGTTTCAAGAAGCAACCTAGATTGCTTCTAGATGAAGAGGAAAAATAAAGAGGAGAAGAAACAAAAATAAAACAAGTCAAATAAGATTTCCAACACACATTCTTTGTTTCTCCAAGCACAATAGAAATTTGGATCAAATTATGCTTCGAAACTCCATGATATTTTTATTGTCATATTGCTTAGAGTCATGTAGAAGTCAATAAGGATATCAAAAGTCATTAGGAATGAAAGGTCATGGGGAAGGTGAAGAGTCACCAGGCCTTTTGTATAAATTTATACCCATGCCTCTAAGATATGGGATTTTAGCACTTGAGTCTTGGAGCACTTGAGAATATGTTGGTACTTAGGTAGTTGGGAGCACACTTTCTCTTGGTAATTTTTGACTGAGTTGTGGTGAGGTTAGGGACTTATTTTGGAGATGATATGAGAATCCCACCTTCCACTATTGGATTTTTATGGACCTACAGTACATGTACTTGAAACAATTGAACAACATGAAACTATGAAACCAAAAGCTCTGCCCTCCCTGTCCTTCGGATAGAAGGGCAGAGGAAGTTTCAAGATTATCAATGAGAATCTCTTTTCATGGTGGTTGTAATGACTATATGGTACTTCTATTGTGTGTGCATGTTGCTTTCACATGAGTTATATGTTTATGAATTAATTTGTGGCTTATTGCTCACATGTTTGATAAATATTTTCTCTTTCATTCCATGCATAACATTGGTTATTGGTTGTGAAATAATTTACAATTACTTTCTAGTACTCTTCGATGCTTGCATGTCTCAGATGGTTTTAGCTAGCTAAATCCTCTTGAGATGTACTTGGTATTATTGTTGTGCTATTATGATATTGTACTTTTTATTTCAAGTTTATCATTTGTGGGTCGATTTTTCCTCACTCTTCGATTATTTCACACTTGCCTCACATTAACATCTTGTCATTCGAGACCCAAGAGAAAATACACAAACATGTTGGTTATCAGGACTGCATACCACATGGGACTCTTATCCCAAACAATACGAGGTCTAATTGGGACTTTACATCAGGGAGATCCCCTTACCTTTAGCGGTGCATTTTTTCTCGTCAATAGGAATCTAGTTATAAATTAGTATATAAATTAAATTCACAATTATATGAAACATCCATATAATCTACATCTCCTGAATTGGAATGACCTATATCATCTCCATCTTTTCTAGTGGCACCTCTAGTTCCTTTCTTTCCAACTTCATCAAGATGAAAACATTCATTTTTTTTATGAGCCACTATGGTGTACCTTTATGATATTTCCATGTTTCTCCACTAATTGAGATGGTGTTGCATCAAGATTCAATGTTCCAATCCTCTTTATCACGTCATTGAAAGGATTTTCCTAATATGATGAAGTGTCTAGAACTTCATGAAGGTAAGATGGTGGTGCTTTAAGAGGAGATTCCAAATATTAATCCAAAATAGGAATACCCCCTTCAATATGTGGAATCTCATCTTCAAATTAATGATATTTCTTTACATGAGTTAATCTATCAAGACGATCAAGTTGTCACTCAAAAAATTTGTTAGACTTAAAAGATTCAAGAAATGTTGCATCTTTGGAAAGAATAAAATTCTTAATTACCTCATTGTAAAAATGACATCCCTTGGTGGTGTATTTAAACACACAAATAAGATACATTCTAACTTCTTGCATCAATTTTTTTTCTTTTCTCCTTGGGAATCAAAGCATAGTAGGTGGAACGAAAGACATTGAGATGCCTCAAAAAAGGATTGTTGCCATATTTTTATGAGAGAGGTATGCATAGTTCTATGTATGAGCATATGTCCCTTTCCACTTCATTAGTATTTCATCCTCCACTCTAGTCATGAAAACAATGTTGTCAGATTCCTTCCTTATTTCAACTTTTCCTTGAAAGACATAGATAGAGTGGCCTTGTTGTAAAATGTTCATAAGGGATAAAAAGTTCCTTAGGACTTGTGGAAGACAAAGCATATCACACAAAATAAAATATAAGAATCCAGGAAATTTAAGCTAGATGGTGCCAATTCCCGAAGATTTGAGACTTGAATTATCTACAAAATACACTATGAAATCTAAATTTCATTAAAATATTCAAACAAGTCTCTCTAAAAGGTCCAATTATCTTTATGTTTTCTCATTTTGATCCCTTTCCTTTTTATTATTTTATTTATTTTTTATATATTGATTCATTCTTATAAAATAAAAAAAATATTTGTAATAAGAATATATAAATATTATTGTCAATCTATATATAGGTATTCTCTATTGTTGTTTTTGTTCTTTTTCTTTTTATTTTTATTTTAGTTAGTTTCTAATTTATTTTCTTTTCATTTTTTAACCTTTTTCTGGTTTAATTCTAATAATTTTTTATAAATTTTTAATGTTTTTTTTGAATTTAATAATATTTATTAAAAAGAGACAATTTGTATTATAATTTGTTTTTAAACTAATAAATATTTATTATTGATGATGATGATGGTGGTTAACGTCCACTGAGACCAATATTCATTCTATCGGACCTAAAGAAAAGAGTTATTTAGTTTGATTTAAGATTTTATTCCTATGCTCAAAAAGCTTGGAGAGAATCCTCCCGAGCTCACTATAATTTTGACATATTAAAAGGCTAGGAAGGTCAGTATTCCAACAAAGATGATGAAAATGAGCTCTAATGTGGTTGTATGCAGGGCACTCTAAGAGGAAGTGATTTTCATCCTCGATGTTCATATTCTCACAGAGATGGCAGATCCTTTCCATCCATGGTGTTTTAGGAACTGTCCAATGACTTGTTTCACTATGGAGCTCATGAGAGTTTGTTCGAATCTTGGCTATATTAATTTTCTTCTTTGAACTAGTTAAAAAAATATAAAAATATTATTATAAATTTATACATTTTTCTTGTTTTAATTAATTTCCATTTTTATTTTCTACTTTTAATTAATTTCTAATTTATTTTATCATCATATTTTAACCTCTACATTTTTGTTTAATATTTTTTTATGCATTTTTTTATTATATATATATATATATATTCTGTTTTTTCAATTTCATGTTTATTTTAATATTTTTTTTTATGTTTCAGAATAGAGGACTGCGTTAACGCAACAGAGTTGTCTCAACCATCCGCTGTCCATTCATCAATGCCCATTTCAAATCAAAGCAATAACACAGAATCCGCGTGCCCATCATTTATGCAGAACTTGAATTCCCCATCGTTGCAGACAACTGACCACGCTGATTCCCCAATCACTGGCCACTCGGATCCTTGTAGCACGGGTTCAAATAACGGAGGAAGGGACTGCTGTGAAGACGCAAGTCATGGAATCGTACCCCCATCCATTACCCAAACAGAGAGAGGGACAACGGGTCTCACAACACCATCGAGCACATTGGCGCAAAAACTCCCTTTCACACTTCGTTAGACAGAAGCAGGCACCGTGGGTTAGACGGCAACATGCTGGACAAGATATCGACTATGGTTTCAAAGGAACTAGCCGCAGGCACCGTAGGTTAGATGGCAACATGTTGGATATGATATCAACTAAGGTTTCAAAGGAAATAGCTACGGAAATGTCGAGTGGATTAACTACAGTAGCAAGATCAGCTAAGACTGAAACGACGAAGCCTGGTTCTACGAATCATGACTACAACATTATTAATAAAATATCACATAATGTGGGTAATGAAGTGTGTCATATAGGAAATCTTAATAACAAGCCATCTTTCGATAATAATAATAATAATAAATTTATTAATATCTCTTCGTATGAATTAAATAATGAAGAAATTGAGGTTATGAATAAAGCGCTTAATTTCGTTGTAGCTCCGAATCACATTCCAAAAGAAGAAATCATTTGTGACATTGAAGATGGTATCAAATCTTTCAGTGATTAAGACAAATAACTTGTGAGACAAGAATGTGTCATCATCGTGAGAGAGGCCAAGCTTCTTAAGAGAAATTTAAGTAACGAGCAATTAAGAGCCTTAAAAAACCTAAGATGTAATGATAAAATTGTCATCCTAAAAGCAGACAAGGGAGGAGTTACAGTGGTAATGGAAAAAGAAGAGTACACAAATAAAATGAGAGAACGCCTTCTCAATAGTGGAAGCTATGAGAAACTCAAAGAGAATCCCATTTCCAAAGTTATAAAAAATGTCAAAAAAGTAATTAAGGAGTCCATTCTTGATGAAAAATTAAAAAAATACCTATCCCGGAAGGTGAAATCATGGCCCGCATTTATGGTGCCCCAAAAATCCACAAGGTTGGTGCTCCTCTTATACCTATTTTTAACACCATCAGGGCACCAACATATGAATTAGCTAAATTTGTGGCTAGTACCCTCACCCCTCTCGTCGGTAAAGCAAGTTCTTTCAACAAAGACTCCAATCATTATGTTGTTTTCATTAAAAAAGCTAAGTTGGATCCTGAAGAAAAATTGTAAGCTTTGATGTTGTCCAACTCTTTAATAAAATCCCTCTAGATGAAGACGTTCAAGTAGTGAAAGAAGTCATGGACCCCCAGACTGTAAATCTCGCTGAAATATCTCTTCGCTCCACTTTCTTTACCTTCCAAGGAGAAATATTTGAACAAACATTTGGAGTTACTGTGGGATCTCCATTGTCCCCTATAGTGGCCAACCTCTTCATGGAGAAATTTGAAGAGAAAGCTCTTGAATCTTACCCATTGAAACCTAAATTTTGGATCAGGTTCATGGATGACACCAGTGTCAATTGGCCACATGGTGATGAGGAATTAAAAAGCTTCCTAGACCACCTTAATAGCACGTCAAAATATATCCAATTTACAATGGAAGGTGAAAAAAACAACTGCATCCCTTTCCTCGACATTCTCCTCTCAAGAAATGAAGATGGATCTCTTGGACACAAAGTGTTTAGAAAGAAAGCACAAGCTGACAATTACCTTCACGCTGAATCACACCACTACCCCGCCCAAAAGACAGGGGTTATGCTTACTCTTTTTACATGAGTTTCATAATATCGGACGAGACTCATGTTGTAGAAGAAATTGAATATCTAAGAAAATCTTTCATAAACTTGGGATATAGTAATAAAGACATCAACAAAGCTATTCAAAGAGCTAGATCCGGAAATAAAATAATTCCAACTGATAGCTCCTCAACAACAATAGCATATCTCCCATATATTCAAGGAGTCCCTGACAAGATGGCCAAATTTTTTACGAAGAAGGACATTAGAGCATCCTTCAAACCTCTAATGACCATCAGACAAATGATGAAATCTATCAAAGACGACCCCAATCACCTCCAACAAAAAGGTGTTTACAAAATTAATTGTTCGTGCGGAGAATGCTATATTGGAGAAACATGTAGTACCTTCAAAATAAGGCTTAATGAATATGGTGCTGATACCAAGCTTGGAAGAATCAAAACCTTTGGCAGAAAAATCGAATAAAACGTGTCACCACATATGCCTTGAAGATGTTGTGGTCATTGCCAATGAAAAACATCACTTTAAGCGTAAAGTGCGTGAAGCCCTGGAAATCATCAAGCACCCTCACAACCCCAATAGGGATGGAGGTTAAGAGGTTAACAAGAATTGGATCCACGTTCTTTCCCGCAAATAAGCTTGCCCCCCAGAGCAGTTTGTCTCCATTGTCTCCACCCTTTCCATCTTCCCGCATTGCATTGTCCTTATCATTTAAGCACAATTTCCTGTCATATCTCGTTCGCTATAATGCTCCTCCCTACACATTATCACCCTTCCCTCTATCCTCCTATTTTCCTTCTTTTCAATTTTTCCTTTTCCCTCTCCATCCCATTACCCTGCTATCCTTCTAAACTCTTTTAAATAATAAGGCACTAAAATCTCATCTTAAATTACCTAACTATATTTTTAATAAAAACTAACAAAATAAAAATCTTTCCCTTAAATCTTATTACCCCTTCGTAATAAATTTCATTAATCTCGTCTATTATTATTATTATTATTTCTACATTGTTACAAGCACTGATAATCTTTGCTAATAGTGTCTTAGTTAATATTAATAATATGTAAAATTAAAAAAAAAGAAGTCATGAAATGCATTATAAATTTACAAAGAATTAATCTTATAAATCAACTATAATTATAATCTAAGTTATATATTTATCATATCCTTTTATTAAATAACTTAATAAATCTATTTAAAATAATTAAAAATCATTTTTCATCATATCTTAAATTCTAAGTATTAATAACATCAAACATTTTTACCAGAAAAAAAAATATATATATATATATATATATATATATATATATATATATATATATATATATATATATTATAAATATTACTAATATTAATTGAATTATTATTAATAAATAAAAATGATTATTAAATATGAAAACATATGACATTATATTCAATTTTTTTTTTAAATTAATAAATAAAATCATAATATTTTAATTTTGTCATATTTCTAAAATAGAATTAAATTTGGTTAAAAACAAAATAACTATTTAATTAATTAATTAATTAAAATATTTTAAGATATTATGAGCTGGTCGGCTCTTTCACCTCTCATCTTTCTTTCTGTCCTCTATTTATTTACCCTAATTTCTTCACTTCTTAGCAGGTTTTGTCCTGAAGATGAGTCTTGGTTTAGACTCGAAATGTAGACTAACAATGAAGACTGTGGATATTCCGAGTTTTGCATCTCAAAATGTACACCACAGAAACCTCCAAACTATCATTTTTTTATGTTTTTTGTGACGTTTCATTTTAATGTCATGTTATTTATTTTCAAGTCCATTATGGATTATCCATTGCTTCTATATTGTATTTATTTGTTCTCTTGATTAGACTATCCATGTTTGTCATGTTGATTAACCACAAAAAGTGGTTTGAAACTTGTCGACCTAAAAACAATTATGTGATTTATTTGGAAGAGATTATGCATAGGTCATACGACATGTTGAACTTGTGTCAAGTAGTCATGCATATCTCCAATAAGAAAATGAAGTATGAGACAAATATTTGGTTACTTCAATATCGCAATGGGAAACAATATAATGAGCATAATCAAGTGCTTTACGTTTTTTTGGATCTATTGTTTTTCCTTTATCTTATTTCTAATCTTGTTTTTTCATTTGATCTTCTCCTATGGGATTATGTGTGTTGATGCAACATGTACATTTATGCTACAACAAATGCATTGAAGAATAGGTCTCTCACCTTGATGGTGTTTAAACCCACCGCCTCTAGAATTATTTCTTCCACGTTCTCTTTTACTTCTACTCCATTTATAATGATAATGTGATTTATTCTCCCCTTTCTAATAAAAGCACATTGTTTCTTTAGGGGGGTGAGTTTTTGTCTTCCTCTGCCCAAAATATTTCTCATTCTACATCTTACTCCACCATAGAGTCATATGTAATGGGTTTTAGTTGGTCACTAGATTAATAGGATTCAAGATAAGGGTGGAGGGCTTTGATGAATGTTATAAAGGAAGGTATTCACTTCAGAGGCATCTATGCCATGCATGATGGTTCTAATCTCAGAATTTAGTCCATCATCATCTTTCAACTCTAGGTTGAAGATTTTAACTAGTATTTGTACCAATTCTAGTTCAAATCATGCTTCATACATGTCTTATAATTTCTTTAAAGCACCATATGGGTTTATAATGGAAACAATATGAAATCTCACCTCTTCACTAATTGATATGAAAATCAAGGAATAAGTTTTATTGTCCTTGTTATTCCATATGTCTAGCTCCTTATTTGATGTAGGCTTGGTAGGTTTGATGTCCTCCTCTTCTTTTCCAATGACAACTTCTCCTTCACAATTAAAATTCCTCAAAACATTAAAGATGAGAGTCTGCTTAATATTTTTGGACCATTCTCTATAGTTATCATTACAAAACAACACTAAGCCAATAATAGATATTAAATAATACATCTTCGGCAAAATGACTCTTAATGGGGTGTAGAAGCTAATCAAACCCTAAACCTCTAGTAAAAATGGTAATGGTAATTGTAACATACAATGTAGTTGCTCAAAACTAAAAAAACGTAGATATTAACCACCAAATAGGCAATGGAAATATAATTACCCCAAAAAATTCCAATATGTATTGTCGAGCCAAAATGTAGGGATTCACCAATGGCGTTGTATAACTATTCTACATTTTGGAGTTTTGGATGAAAACATTGAAACAATTTTTTGTTAGATTGTGACTTTTTTGTTGTATAAAATGAATTTTTGAATGCATAAATGGATTCAGTTCCCTAAAAATCCCCTAGGACACTTGGATTATGTAGAGTTTACAACTAAAACTTGTGATACTCATAAATCTCTAGTGGATTTCAAAAATTTTAACTAGAAAATATGCCCAAAAAAGCTCCAAAACATAAAACAATTAGAGTATGGAGAATGGAAATAATATCTACACAAAAATATTGAAGAAATGGAATAATATTTTCCAAAATTATATTTCAACCAAAATAAATCATAGAAGTATGGTGTAGGTCGTGTGCTCAAACCCCATGCAAGGAAACTATGACATATATTAATCCACCATGAACTAAGCCAATTATTCGTTTAGTGCGTTGTATTGCTGTGAGATAAATATAGTAGGCCATCGTACATTAATCGATGAAAATGTGTGTTGAATACTGAAAGGGGGGTTGAATCAATATTCTTGTGACTTCCCAATAATAAAAAAATTCCACTTCAATACTTATATCTTTCAAATTTATAAAACAAGTAAAAAACCACATGGAATTAAATGAACACGCAAAATTCAAGAGATTTAACATGAAAACCCATAAAGGGAGAAAACCACAAAAAAAAATCATATTTAAAAGGTGGTTGTAGGCACTGACCCACAATTATAGAGTTTGCAAGCACCCACTTGCAAGAAACACCTATCCCATTTAAAATTTGCATGCTCCAACCCGTTGGAGACACCAATCCCCAAATTTTTGTAGGAACCCACGTACAAAAAACTCTAATCCCCCATCGATATTTGATTTAAAGAATATTTATTGTAGTCTGGTATGTTCTCCATTCAACACTTTATCTACTTTCTATTCCACCTTTTACAGTCACTCGATAGATATGTTTTCTATACCACTCATCCTTGATGTCCTTATTATTCTATCACCATAAATTAGTTCAAGCACACAAATCTCTCTTCTTCACACAATCTCTTAATTTCTCTATTACTCCTTTTCACCATATGCACATTTTCAACACATAATAATTTTTTTCTTCTTCCAATTTTATAGTTTTGGCCCCTTCTTTACCATGTGTATCAATCCATGATATTGAACCATGGAATTGTAACTTGACTAGATCACATAGTCTTCTTGACATATTAGTGCACCATATTCTTTTCACACATAGTATCATCATAGTTAAATTCATTTCTTACATACAACTTTCCCTAGTTCACATCAAGTTCACCTCTTCCTACAAATTGTTCTTCCACTTACTCTTATTGATAATTTAATTTTAAACATGGTGAGAGAATTTTTCTCCTTTCCTTAAGTCGTGCCTTTATTTCCCTTCAAACTTGTTTCCACATGACCAAATATCATAGCCAAGGTCTTATCTTGCCATTGTGGAGTGAATATGGTATTTGGACAATTTTTTAACACCATCACTTCATACACGGGAAAATCCTAGATGCCAAGATTTCCATTTTAATTCCCCTTAATGCTAAGTGTTGAACACTTGGCTCCTCTCGACCTAGGGCTATGACCATGTCTTTATATATTCTTCTCTCTAGTGTATTTGGTATCCAAACCTTTTATAAATTAACCAACCTCATTCACTGATGAACCCCATAATTCCCTGAGATCCTTTTGATACACTGAACATTGACTAAGTGTGAAAGCACAACCAATCAATTCAAAAATGAATATGTATGTGGGTCACTTGTAAACGGGTGCACTTTCTCGATGTTGGGATGCCTATATACTCAAATAACTCCATGTTTCCTATCCTTGGAACCTCAATGTAGTTGTACCTTGAGATATTTTCTTGAGATTGAATCTAGATCAAGAACTTTTGTTAGCCCATAAACTTGTTGGAACTTTGAATCCCTAGATGCCTGAATAAACTTGCAACTCCCATATGGCTCTATTTTTGGTGCAATTTCCTTATCCACGACTATTTCAGAAAAATCAAAATACACAAGAGACCTTCGCCACACCACCACCCTCGCGCAAATCTTGAGATGTCAGAGACTACCACATATGTTTCCATGTCATCTGCCAAATCATCCCACTGTCACATAATGCTTCCTAGTGATGCCATGTGTCTAGATACTGCCACGTATCACTTGCCACCTAGATCCAATTTTCCACCCAAGAACACCAAAAATGTATGCCACATGTGATCCCCTCACGCTACCACTTGGTGCCACCTATACTACCATTTTATACTAGGGTCCAATTGCTACCTAAGACAATGAAATCTAGATTTGGGTAATTCTTAATTGTTTTCCTTGATGCATCCTCTAATACTCAGATGCCTGGATATGCATTAGAGACTTGGTTACTTGTTGAATTCCAAAATATTTGTTGAATACCTTGATAACTATGAAATTTTGGGATATCCACCTCAAACATTGACTTGGTGCATGCTAGTTAACAATTTATCAATTGTGTTTTCAGTTGATAGTGGGGAGTGGGAAATTGGGTTTTTAGTGCCTTTTCTATTGCTAATGAATTTTTATTTTTTTTGTGCATTCTACTTGAAATGTAGAGTTTTCCATGGTTTTCTAATTAGAAAGAGTATGAGTTGTACAAACCATATTTGGTCAATAGACTCTAGGTGAATTTGGCATCATTGACATTAATGAAAATACTTACTAAAAAATACACCCCTTTGTCATTGATCGCAAACCAAAAGATAATCTAGTCATTAATGTGTTTAGGCTAATAAGAACCTCCCCTATTTGCTTCTTCTTAGATATCCTCCTTTGACATCAATGTCAAGGGATTTGACTCATGATGTTTTGTTACTATCTCCCCCTCGGACAATTATATTTACTTGGAACTACTCCCCTTGTACTTATATGGCCTTCGACTATGTTCTCTTCGAATGTTAAAAAATACCATTGTTTAGGATTCCCCGTATATGATTATTAGTAAATATCCAGTGAATTAGATATTCTTTATGGAATTTTCAATTCCTGCAAGTACACCTAGATCCCCTTGTCTACATACTTTTTTTTCTTCTCTTGATATTTGTCTATTCTCCCTATACTTGTGCACACTCCCTTTATCATCTACAAAATTCCTATCCTTGGTAGACAATCTAGATTTCCCTGAACTAGTGTTGTAGTTAAAAAACATTTTGTCTCCTTCATTTTTCTATTCACTGAGAAGGCGACGAAGAGATTATTCCAAATCTCCATTTGAGATACTCAATTGGCTCTCTTGAAAGCGGTTTATTGAATATGTCCACAATATACTCTTTAGTAGGCACATATTCTAATTTAAATATCTGATCCAATACTTTTTCTCTGAGAAAGTGATAATGAATAAGAATGTGTTTCGTTTTGGAATGCATCATTGGAGTTTTAGATATGCTAATTGCACTAGTTTTATCACAAAAAATAGATACTGGTTGAGTACAATCTACCTGAATATCTTTGATATTTTGTATCATCCATAGAATCTTGGATATTTTGTATCATCCATAGAATTTATTATGATTTAGAAGTAGAAAGTATATCGAGTTATGTTTCTTGATTAGCCAAGAAACAAGAAAACTCCTTAGGAAAAAAGATCCACCACTAGTGTTTTTTCTATCGTGAATATTTCCTTCCCAATCAACATTAGTATAGGATTGTAGCATAAATTATGTATCTTTTGGGTACCAAAAACCAAAATATAGTGTCCCTTGCAAGTATTTAAATATCCTCTTGAGTACGTGGAGATAAAGTTTCCTTTAGATTTGACTGAAATGATCCCACTGGTCCGAATTTCTACAAGATATATGGTCTTGTAGTTGTGATATAAAGTAGAGTGCCAATCATTGAGTGATACATAGGCCGGTTCACTTATGGAGATTTATCATCATTTCTTAGTTTACAACCTGTTACAAAGGGTGTATTTACAAGTTTACATTATTCCATAACAAATTTCCTCGAGGTTTCTTTGAGATACTTATTTTGAGAGATAAAAATCTCCTACTCTATCTATTGAACCTATAGTCAAAGGAAAAATGATAGTTCTCCAAGTATACACATCTCAAACTATTGCGACATAGCAGTTTCAAACCTTTGACTCATTGGTTCAGTTTTGTTGCCCAAAATTATTCCATCAACATACACTACAACTATAAGAAAGTTATTTCCTTCATCCTTGATGTAGATATTTCTATCAACTGTCCCCTTTTTAAAACCTTGTCGGTGAAAATTGCTATATATATTGTAATACCACACCCTTGGTGCCTGTTTTAACCCATATAGAGATTTCTTGAGTTTGGAGACATAATATTTATTTTTTCATAGCAGGAAACCTTCTGGATGATCCACATAGACTTCTTCTCCTTCTAAATCACCATTAGATAACATTTATTTCACACCCATTTGATAAAATTTAAACCTTTGATAATGGGAAAAATTTGGAAACATCCTAATTGTTCCAATTCTTGCAACATGATAAATGTTTCTTCAAATTATATTCCTTCTTCGTGACGATACCCCTTATAGACAAGTCTAGCCTTGTTTCTAATAACTTGTCTATCTTCATTTAGCTTATTTTTGAAGAACCATTTAGTTCTTATCACATTTTTTCCCTTGGGCCTTGGCACAAGATCCCATGTTTCATTCTTTTCTATTTGATATAATTATTCATTCATTTCTTTGCTCCAATAATCATCTTGAATTGATTGTACGTAATTTTGAGAATATATCATCGATAACAATGCAAATTTTGCATGACTAGATGTTACTAGGAATTTTCTTCTAGTTTGCATCCTTATTTCTTTGTTTCCAGTAATATGACTCTCGGATGTTTGAGATAATGCCTCAATTATTATGCTTACTTAGTTTGGATTGAGTTGTTGAGGAAGTTGAGAGATTCTCTCAACTTCTCTCTCTAAGATTAGAATTAGCTTCATCTATATGTACATATGTAATCTGGTGTGGACAGTAATTCAATGATCATTTTTATGTTATTCCTGTGCAGAAAGTGTTTTCAATTTGGTATCAGAGCATTACATGATAGAAGCAATTCTTCACAGCGTTTTCAGAGTCAAGTTTGTTTCTAGCAATGGATTCTTACGATGATTTAAATGGGGATAATGCAGTTCACCATCCACGACAATAGCCATCGGCAGAAAAGCCATGGGTGGTTGGCCTGAATATCTATGCGCGTTGCTTCTAGGGCCGCAAGGGTTCTTTCCGACGCCGCCATTTGGCCTTTGTTGGGAACCAGAACTTCCCGAGGCTGCACAGAATCGGCCTAGGCAAGTTGGCGATAGAGGTGATTCCAACGTTTGTCTATGAACAAAAAATAACAAAGCTGTGGTAATTATTATATTTTTAGAGTTTTGTGAATCTAAACATAGAATTGATTAGATGGTTCTCTATTTCAATTTTCTCAGTTTGTGGAGAATCTGGATGACTGTTCTTTAAGCGAGATGCATTTTAAATTGGTTAAATATTCTGGAAGACAATCCGCCAACATGAAGACAATCTGCCATTTTTCTCAACCAGCGTGAAGCATCGTGAGCTCATTTTTTTTTATTAAGTTTAAATTGCAATCTGTTTTAGATTTGCAGATTTCTAAAATTAGCTTTTCTTTTCAACATGGAGCAGCCTATTGTATTAGAAAAGTTTAATGGCTTTAATTTCTACACTTGGAAGGTAAAAGTTCAGTTGCAAATGATGAGTAGAAATTTATGGAATATTGTAGAAGGCTCAGAAAAAGAACCTACAGATGCTCAAAAGTTAATTGCATGGGAAAAAAGAGAGGAAAGAGCCAATTCTATCCTTGGACTATCACTTGCAGATTCCCAGCTACATCTTATTGACTTAAAGAAATCTTCTGCAGCAATATGGGAAGAAATGAATAAGGTATTTGGGGCAAAAGCTGTTAATGAATTTTTTTTCTTAAAGTTACAATTGTTTAAACTCCAAATGGATAGTGAGACATCATTGTCAACACACATAAATGAGTTAGGAGATTTTATGAGACAGTTGGCAGAAATTAATTCTAAAGTAGATGATGATGATGCAAAGGCAATTTTATTAAATAGCTTGTCTTCAAAATATGATAATGTCATATTTACTCTAAGTCAAATGCCACATCAATCACTTGATGAAATGATAGCAGCTCTTATGGCAGAAGAAAAGAGGATAGGTGGCACAGAGGCTAGTTCACATAATGAACTTGCACTATACTCCAAGGGAAGGGTCAATAAAAATAAGACTGAATGTTTCTATTGTCATAAATATGGACATACAACATTCAATTGCAAAATTCAGGCTCGAGATCTTTTGAATGGAAAATTGAAAAAATCAGCCTATGCAACATTTTCAGATGATTCACCCGATGCAATATTTGAAGATTCTTCAAGTGAGGATGAACCTCCTGATCCATCTCTTAAAATTTTCTAAAGCATGTTTTGTAAAGTGATTTGCAAGTGTATGGAATATAGTGTGGAGTTTAAGCTTATATTTATTTCTATGAGATTTGTGTAGTAGAGAACCAATTATTGAAAAAATTAGCATTATTTAAATTAGTCGTTCTCTACGTTCTTCAGGGACGAGAGAACAATTTACTAATTTGATTATGTGAATCTGTTATACGTTGATGGGTCTTGTTGTGCTTAGGGCTTCAAGAGCGTCAACTATAGGTTACAGTATGAGATCCATTTGTGTGAAGCAGGTCAAGTTGTTAGATTAGCTCTTGAACACATTCAGTATTCAGACCATTTGCCTAGCCACTGATGGATAGCCGAAAGCGAAATATCTGACAGATGGTGATCGGTCCATAGGATGGTTCATCACTTGTCAGCTCTTATCGCGGAAGCCCCGACGAGTCGAGTTGTCAATACTGTTTATCTTGCAAATTTCATTATTTCTGGTCAGAAACAAATGTATTTTAAATGGGTTTAATGGTAGCTCGAAAATGGTGGAGAAAAGAGCGTTGTCTATGAGATCTCAGAGTGGGTACAAATGTTAATGAAGACCAGAGTAGACAAATGTTTGTATTAAATTAGTGTGTTCTCTATTTCTATAATGTAGGCATTAAGGGGGGGTGTTTGAGATAATGCCTCAATTATTATGCTTACTTAGTTTGGATTGAGTTGTTGAGGAAGTTGAGAGATTATCTCAACTTCTCTCTCTAAGATTAGAATTAGCTTCATCTATATGTACGTATGTAATCTGGTGTGGACAATAATTCAATGATCATTTTTATGTTATTCTTATGCAGAAAGTGTTTTCAATTTCGGAATGGTATTTTTTAACATACCCATTGCAACTGCTACAAAAACCCCTCAAAATTTTCGACATATTAAAATTTGCAGCTCCCCATATGAACTTCCTAATTTTATGAGTCTCTTGTTTAACAAATGAATGATTACAGTTTGTCTTAAATCACAGTCACATTTCCTAATCAGAGAATACATTTTCAAATCAAATCACAATTGCATCCTTCAGTAACAAGCTTGTGCTAAAGACTCATCGCATTATCTCAAACCTTATCGCACTTCAGAACACGGCTATCCATTTATTTCACCTACCCTTGCACATGTGGAAGAACTCTATAAAAGGACTTTGACCCATGGTTCATTTCATTGTATATTTGAGTTCAAAAAATATTTGTGTGTATTTCTGAATAGATCTCTCAGATACTGTTGGGGATTGCGAATGCACCTAAGTGATTGATCAAGGTAGGCACTTCCCCCTCACTTTCAATTTTAAGATTTGTGCGTTGTTTTTGGTTTATTTATTTTTTTCATTTTGTGTGTGATATTTCTCTTTCCCCTGACATTTGGTATTCTCATGGTGGAAATTTCATTTTAAACAGTTCCCTTGTGTTAGCAAAGCCAAACCCCACTAAAACACTTACCCAATTTTTTTTTTTCAATCACACACTCGCGTTTTGGTGATTAAGATTATAACCCTCCTCATTTACAAACCTCTATTGTGATCCTTATTTATCATTTTTTTGATCCAAGAGATTCTTTGAAATCCCTTATTAGCACTCTCTCACAACATAAAGGCCTATCGTTTCCCTTTGTAAACTATCTCCAGAAAACTCGAGTGCGCTTCACTTTCATCGGACTCATACACTTTAAAATTCCAAGCCTTCTCCTTTACATTGTCGTCGTATAAACACCGATTGAAATTGGCATAGCCATTGCACTTGTGCAGAGTAGCTCCTCATCGAACCCTCATTACCATTTCTATCATCGTGAAATGTGAACATGAATAACATTATATTTTCATTCTTAGGCTCGTATCCTTATCACCATATGACTATGAGGTCCGGTTATGAGTCACAAATTTTATCCATCCTCCTCACTAGTGCATTCATGATATCTAATCGATCATCTCTTTCATTGATCCCTTCCATTAGAAATTTGATTGCGACCAAGCCAATATTATTCCTAAGAAGTGTGACACTGATTGAACATGAAAGTGTATTGTGTTTTTCTAGGAAAATATATAAAATAGAATAGTAATCGGATTAAGATTTTTGAGCTAACATCCTCTATTTTCAATGAATATATTTGAACTTTCAAGGATTGTAGACTTGTAGTGTGTCAGCATACCTTCATATACTGAAAGCATAGCACCAATAATGATGAAAGGCCCAACAAGAGAATTAATTGAGAGCAACATTGAAGGAGTGGTATATAGTCATAAATCCAGGTACCAATTCTTAAAGAATTTTTTTTTACATTGAAAAATAAATACCTTTTTCATGGCCTGATACATTCAAAGAGTTTATCAAAAAGGAAATTCCAGAGGGAGAAGAGGACTTGTGCTTCCCTAATCTGAAACAATAAAATGGGTTCTATAACAAATAGATCATGAAAATATGATATTCTAGAGTACTAAAGGTGTACCACCGAGTTAATATTAGGCAAAAAAATATCCATATGTATTAAAAATTTCCCAAACCACGGGGATATATAAATTCAAGATGGTATGATGATTTCAAATAATCCACTAAATAAATCCTTAAGTCATGGTGGCAAGAACCCATTAAATTCAGACAAAGACCTGAAGGAATATATAAGAAAAATATGCTGAGGAGAGTATATCGATATTTGATGGTGATGTGTTGTATGACAATATATTTCTTTTCATACTACTTACACATTAATACCATGATGATGGATTGCATTAACTCATAATTACTAAATGTAGAAATTAGTATACACTAAGCATGCATACATCCAGATTCTCCTGATCTAACAATATTTATCTTCTTGCTAAATACAGAATCCTTCCACTGTTAATCTTTTGCAGAAATTAAAATAAATTGCAAACACATGAAGCAAATAAAAACAATCACACATAACACAGTTGTTTAACGGGAAAGCCTGAAGTTGAAAACCCCAACTATCATATATATGTATCATGGAGATCATGTAACAATATCATACAAAGCTTAGTACATCAAGCTCTCAGTACAATCAATTGTCACACACTAATCAGAACAAATCTGCAAATCCATGCACCGACTTCTTGCCACCTAATAGCTTGCCTCCAATTCACAATCCCTGCTAAAAAATAGCTCTAAATGAATTCGAATTACACTTTCCTTGAATGCGCAATCCTCATTGGCAACTCCGATGTGTGTGTGGTGTAATCAATGCATTACTATAGTCACAACAGATAGTCCATCTTGCCCTTTCACCTATCTCTCCACTGGGTCTCCACTGGAACTGACATGCACTGTAGTTAACTGTTGTACTGTTCAGTTGATTAATGAGTTATTATTTGTGAATTAATTAACCAATTAATTCACTCCACTCTCACTAGTGTATCATTCAGTTAAACTAGATACAACTAGCTCAACTGAGGTTAACTCCAATGATTGAGTTAAACTGAATAACAACTCCATGAAATACTCTTCCAACTTTGTCATAACTTTTCCACTTTAGTTCTAACTGAGTCCTCCATGCATGAACCACCAGTAAACCCTAGGAATTGCATAATTCCTTCAGCCCACTGATTTTCCAAATCCGTGCGCTGAAATTAAGTGCTCCAAGAGAATAAGTTGTTGTTTATTGTCAGATTATTATTAAGAGCTAATAATAATCGACACTTCTATTTTTAGATCGACGATCTATAAATAGACTTTGCCCAATATTCTAAAAATAGAATTTCATCTATTTTTCCAACTTGATCAACCATCCACAAATAGCATCCTGCAACTTTTGAAATATGATCACCATGTCTAAAAATAAATATAGTCTAAAAATAGACTTGTGCTAAAAATAGCCTGCGGGCCCACTTAGTGAAGGCGACTCTTTTCACTAAGCTCGTCATCTTGTTGAATCTCAACACTCCCTCTCAACAAGATAGGGATTAAGCTTATGCATGCGACCCAAAATATGACATCATAAATACAAATGTCATGAGGTTGGAGGAGGATTTTTATACGCCCTCCAAATATCCACTCGATATGAAAGGAGATCCATCCACTTAAAGTGAGATCAACAGTCGGGATTCAATCGGGTGAGTAAAGTCTTGTTAAATCACCTCCGATGTAAAAGGAGAATTTTTTATTTAAATTAGTTCTAATCCCTAGGTTCCATTAAGGCCACACCTTGGTTGGGGATTTTAGGGTTTTCCTCACCATAAATTCATCTTCACAAAAATGTTTATATCGATTTTGTTAATGTTCTAGTTGAGGGTTTATTTCAAGCTATGTTCACTTACATCAATTCATATATGTGAAATGTATTTTAGAAGCTAGGGATTTTATTACAGGTTGGGGAAGATTTATGATGATTTACTATAAGGGATTGAATCAAGTGAACAATTAAATGAATGTGAAGTTTAGAGTTTTCTTACATTTTGGAGCGATTAATCAATTTACAGCAGGGAAAAAATTAAGAAAATAATTAAATCATTCATGAAGAGACCAAGTTGCAAATGATATATTTATTTAAATTATTTCACTGATAATCATTCTAGAAAGCTCTTCAAAAAGTGAGGTAAGAAATTTGTTTATAGTATTATACTTATGAATTTTATCTAATTATTTGTGGGCTAGAAAGTTCTTCAAAAAGTGAGGTAAGAAATTTGTTTATAGTATTATATTTATGAATTTTATCTAATTATTTATGGGCTAAATTTGGTTTACTTAATGTCAGAAGCTAATTACAGATCGATTAAACATTTGAGAAAATAATTAAAAGGAGAATTAGTATTAAAGATGAAGTAATTAAGTCCTGTTTTAAAGGCTCGAGAGTATACAAAATTCTTCCTATGGTTTTCGAAATATAAAGGAGCTTTGAATATAATTCGTATTTTCATTTTTATTATTCAGACAGTTACAAAAGACAATTATTCAAAATTTATGTATAAAATCCCTCAGTTCTCATTTGAGAGAAAGGGGATGGGTGGTTCGAGGAGACAAATCTTAAGTTTTAGATGCTTGAATGCACCTGATGTACAGGTCTGACCATGATATTTTTTGTATTTTTTGATTATGCACCTTGGATACTATATTTTTGAATTTTTCTTTAATTTCCAGTTTGTGGGCATATGCTGGTTTACATTCATGGTTTAAATGATTGACATGATTAATTTTAAATTGATTTATATTATTCAATCTCATATCCCCTTAGATATAGATATTATCAAGGGCTAAAAGATTGAATTATTTATTTTAGTTTTTGTTTATGTGAACTCCAAAATACATGACATTTCTAGTTTTGTTACAACAGTTCGTGTAAATACCAGTTATTAGCGTAAATTCTTAACGCAAGTGTAAAAAAATAGCTCACTTTAGCTATGCATGATAAACACACAGGGGCTTCACTGCGGGAGCAATAATATAGCACATGGGTTCATATTGGGGGATATATAATGAAGAAAAAATGACATAATATATTGTGGGGATATATAGGGGTAAAGGGTTTGTATATTGGCATGTATAAAAAATAGAGCTCAAATTTAATGAAAAAGTATAAAGGGATATAAAAAATGTTAATGAACAAATGGATACCTACAATATATAGTGAAAGTAGGGGCTTTTTAAATTGGGAAGGTGTATTGGGTTTATATTGGTAGGGGGTTAAATAATGTAATTTTTAGAGGCATTTTCCAATATGTACTCAAATTAAGGGTATTGTTTAATATGCCATGATCACACGTGATATGTTAGAGGTTCATTGAGTGAAGCCCTCATGGACAAACATCCTTAACAACAAATATGGCTACTTAAATTATTTAGATCTACAATTGACAGTTAAAGAAAATGCTGCAAAAAAATCTATCTATACAGTAAAAACAGTTAAACATTGAAAAGAAATAATAATTGCTCCATGCATCCAATGAACAAGACAAGGGATAAAGAATTTGAATATATTATAACACCTGGGAAGGGAAAAAATAATAATGTTACCATTCCCCCTCAATGGGATGGGTTCTTGGTTGGCCTCAACGCTTCAGATCCAGAAATTTCTCTCTCTCAATGGTGTAGAAAACCCAAAATGTGTTGAACTCTATGGGAGCTCAAGAAGCAAAGAAAGTAGTAGCAACAATGATAATGATCAAATCACGACAATGAAAGTGATAAAAGTGAATAATGAATGTAAAACCCTCCTATTTATAACAAAATATTGAGTTATCCTTGATAACAACGCATAATAAAATATTATTAACCAAGATCTAGATCTAACCGCTTGGAATATTTTATTATATTTTGTTAGGGAAAATGTATTTAAATTGGTTGAATACATTTATTTATAAATAATAAACAAATAAATGATTTATCTATCATTTCAAGAATGTGGTTAAGGAATAATTAACAAATAATGATTTGTTTAATTATTTCTAGGTGATTTAGTCAAATTTAACAAGGAATAATAACTAAATAATGATTTAACTAATTATTCCTAGAGAAAAAATAATATAAATAATGATTTACCTAATTATTTCTCATAATTTGGTTAAATATGACCAGGAAAATTATTTAAATAGTGGTTTAAGTAACTATTCCTAGAGGAAAATCAAATAAATAAGGATTTATTTAATTATTCCTCATGGGGTTTCTTGTTTTAACCATAAATAACTTAATAAAATATGGTTTATTAAATTTTTTCTTATAGTGAAAGAATTTTACTATGGTAAAATTGGTATTACATGGTGTACTTCGATCTATCTAATTGTAAATGGTTAGATGACCAAATTTTGGTGTAACATATTGCCCCCCAACGTGCGATCGTTAGGAGCTATTCGTATGACCGAAGTACGTTGTAAGAATACAATCACTAGACACTGAAGGGGAGTCAGAGAGAGAGGGATACATAGATGAAGTGAAGCAAGAGAATAAAATAATTAAGGGAGCGAGACCTACAAATGATATAAATCTCCTTTAATGCTTGGGTACCTATTCTCAGTGAGGCGGGGGAGGCATACCTATGCCCGCTGAGATGATAAAGTACAAATAATAATGGTGCACCTAAAAAAATGAAACTGATAAATACAGTACATGATAAATGGTACATGACATGTTGGCATAAAATGGGCTAAACAATAATATAATGGATCCCACATACATACTGTGTCTGGAACAAAAATCAAGATTGAATATAATAATATATGAGTACATGAGACATAATAACAACCAAATAAAACCTGATAAACAGGAAAGGGCTCTGAAAAGATGAATGGATCAGCTGAATGATACATGCATGATATGAGCGTTGCAAGTGGCTAGAACCAAACCCATCAAAGCTACGGAGCTGCATCTGAGGCGATAGCATAATCCGAGGTCATCCGGGCATGTGGAGGGATACCTGAAGGGCCACCTCCTCATGAGGTTTGAAACATATCACACACACCTGGGAATCACTGGTACAATTTGTTGAATCACCTAACCATCAAGTATACAAATCTCGATCATGCAATAATGAGATGAAGCTGAGCGGATGAGAAACAATCAAGCCAAAGGGCAATGATGAGTCCCTTTGCCTGATCCAAGGCACCGAAAAAGAGTGGAAAGAATGATGTAGTTTACCTTCTCTGAGCTGACCAACATGATGGTGTTGTATAGGTATGGTAGAGCTGAAGATCAACTGGTGACAGAGGGATTTGGATGCGCTTCGTGATGAGATCTAGGGGGATCTGGTGGTACGAGGAGAACTTGCGAGGCACGAGATTCTCAAGTTGGTTGAGAACCCACTGATGAAGGCAAGGGATCCCTTACTATCCAAGATAATCAGCTATTGGGATCCAGAATATGAGGCCTTTATGGTGTAGGGGCATAGGATCGAGTTGACCATTTAGGACATCTACTTCTTGATCGGACTCCCACCACTAGGGGTGGTGTGAAACATGCATCCAATATGACCGCGTCGGCAGAACATATCAGAGTTCGTGGAGTGCCACTGTAGACCAGATGTTCGTGCTAATGGCATGACCTTTCTGATCAGTGATCTATAGAGGCTAGAGATACGAGATGTCGCCACAGCAGTACTGCAGATCCTAGGCAACTAGGCGTTCCATCACATCAATGGGGGGAAGATGCTGTTGGTTGCGATTGTTCTGAATGGGACCTATAATGGGTGGGCCCAGATGATGATGTCATCAATGAAATGATAGTTGTCAATGTGCAAGTGATAGGTGAACCATAATTGTGCTTTTGGTACGGTGTTGTGCTCATTCTTCTTTGTGAAGATCCCCACACTTATGCCTCATGTGAAGATCTAGGATGGGGGCCCAGAGGAGCCCAGTATGCACTGCTGGGGGAAGCTACTATGGAGAGGACGAGGCAGGGGAGTCAAATGGGTGTTTCGACCCAAGTTCTTTGCATACTGGGATCAGATGCCGATGTACATAGATTATTATCGATACAATGGTATGAACTTTCAGGGGGACCCTGACTTGCCACTTCTGCCGAGTCGAGCATGGGGAGCAGATGGTAAGTGAAAGTTTCTATATATTATGGTGCATTTAATGTTTTTAGAATATGTATGTGGTATTGATTCGTTACATTTTGTATACATATATAGCACCGATGAAGCCAACAGGGTATATGGGACGACTCGTGACGCTAGTGGTTGAAGATTCTAGTGAGCGAGAGGAGACCAGAGACTTTACTATGAGGCCCTGCTGGAGGATGTCTGACGGAGGTGTGAGTTGATGCTGACCGGTGTATAAGAGCGTGGATGGCACAATCTTGAGGACTATTACAACGAGGGATGTATAGGGCTACCCTATGAGTGCCGAGGGGTCATGTGGCACATGGCGATGGCCAGACAACTAGTTCAGGATCTGTGGGCTACTAGAGTCGAGCCTGTTGTGGCTCATTTGCAATATCCTTTATTTTTAATTTTCAAAAATACAAAAAATAGAAAATTATCAAAATAAGATTTCATGAAAATAAATGCAAAAAATTTAAAATGATTTTTTTTTAAAATTAAATCTTTTGTGATGCTTTTTCTAATTAAGTTATTGTCTAATTTTTTGAAGGAAATTTTTTGAACTTCATACTCTATTATCATGGGAAATCGAAGGACTTGTGCGAGAAAATATGATCGAAAAAGAGACCCTGAGGAACGTAGAGAAGAGACGAGACAATCTCGCAAAAGAAAGATAGAAGCCCTCTCAAATATTGAAGGGGACAATCAAACTCAAGCAGAAATTGAAGCAGGTATGTAAATGTAAATATTATGATCTATTAATATATTTAAATTTTTCCTAGTGTAAAATGTGAAGCTTAATTTTTATTTGATGAACTAATTTTAATTTAAATATTTTTCCAGAGTGTTAACGGATGAGGATATTCATAAAACGTAGTAGTGAGATAAAAATTTTTGAAAGAAAGTGAAAAAGGTATTAGACAATGATTGAAGATGGTAGAAAATGAAGAAATTAATGAAGAAATTAGATCACAAAATGCTATATACATATATATATATATATATATATATATATATATATATATATATATATATATATATATATATATGTATATATATTGAACACATGCGCGTGGCGCGTGTTATTGAAATTATACATATATTTATTAATTTAATTTATTTTTATTACATTTTAGTTATTTATTGAATATGTACTATTTTTTCGAATATGTACAGATGAAATCACTATCGATAATGAGATGTTAGAAAATGTTGACACTCACACATATGGAGATAAAAAACTTGACCATGCTATACGATATCGTGTTAGCTGCATTTTTGAAAAGTATTTCTTAAATGAGCGGGTGACAGTTCAGGCTCAAATGTTGAAAGGTCTCCTATCATTAAGGAAATTAAAAGAAGCTACGACACTACTGGGTATTCGAAAATCAACCAAAGATAAAAAAATGAAGGAAGATGTGATACAAAATTTAAGTAGTGCTATAAATTCAATTAAAAGATCTAGAGAAAAAGATGTTTCAATTGTACGTAGAGGAATACATATGGAAATGGTTTCATCAAGTACTAAAGAGAATCGTTTGGTAACATCTATGGCATGAGCATCAGGAACCTCGCGAAAAACTTTGCACAAACATCGGAAATTTCGGCTGCAAGTAGATGTAAATGATGAACTCGCATGTTGGAGAGCTATTTGTAGGCAACCATACAAAGATAGACTTGGAGAAAATGTTAAAAAAATAATATATGAATATTGGAAGAACAATTCGCGTGCTTCTCCAACTGCAAGGCATGTGATGCGAAGAACAATAGCACGAAATCAGTACGAAGAATATGAAAAATATTTCTTGGAAACCACTCAGATAGAGTTATTCAACAAGTTCAAAGAAGAGAATCGTCAAATTCATGTTTCAATCAGTGCTTTTGTTCAACAAAAACCATGGTATGTAAAACCTATCACCGTACGTGACACTTGTTGTTGCCGTTATCATGTGGAATTTGAGTTATATTATGACACATTCCTTGATTTCGGTAGAACATTATGGAAGGATTCACCTCCTTCTTCCACTATCCGTGAATTCATATCTCAAATTCTATGTGAAAGAGAAAGCGATGAACTATTTTACAAAAAGAAATGTGTTGGTGGTAAAAAATACGATGATTGTGGAAATTTGACTAAATTTCAAAACAAATATCGTATTGATATAAATGATCAATCATTTTCCAACATGAAAGTGAAATGGAAGAGATATGAATATATCGATACATCGATTCAAGGTGCAAATAGTGTTAAAAGAATTGAATTACTAGAAGACGAAATTTTTGTGATAGACTTTTTGAGAAAGTTTGAGGCAGAAATTTACAAATACACCAAGCATTCCCATAGAGCTTGATGGCAAGACTTGCAATTCAAAAAATCTCGTGAAGTTTTTCCACCAAGGACCATTTTGTCAGTGATTGATTTTGCAGAAAACTACACATTTGTTCCACAAAAAGAAATTCAGAGTGAATACTATCATTCTGACCAAGTCTCCATGCTCATCCATATTCTATATAGACATGCTGAACAAAACGTCGATCATATATAAAGCACGAGTGAAAATCGACATATCATTAAAGAATATCACTTTTATATCAGTGACTATCGTACACATGATACATATTTTGTACAACATTGTTTTGGAAAAATTTATGATTCCTTGAAAAATTGAGGAATAACATTCAATGAACATTGGATATGGTCAGACAGATGCGCAGAGAAATTCAAATCTGCACGATCATTCTTTTGGTTGTGTTGTCTTCATAATAAAACTTGCATTAAACATTGTTGGAATTTCTTTGAGACTGGCCATGGAAAAGGAGAACATGACGGTGCAGGAGCATGCATAAAACGAGCACTTCGAAGATATCAAATGAACCCCTCTGCAAGCTAACCTGTGAACGCTAAAGAAGTTGTTCAATGGTGCATCACTGCTCTAAGCCATAAGACTAACCCATCAAGGGAAGTGCGAAGGTACAAATTCAATTTAATTTTTATTGGAAATCTAATTTTAAAAATTGTGTATGTATTTATCGTGCAATGATTATCTTTGATTGTATTTTGATATCATATTTACAAATTCTTCTTTTCATTTTCCATATAAAGGTTTTTCTGGCATATTGGGATCGAAGACGTAGATAGGTCAATTGGAAATGACGTTGAAACAATAAAAGGGACTCAAAAATTGCATTCAATTAAAACAAAGTAGTCCAGAAATGTGTTTGCATTGGATAAAAGAAAATATTCTTGTTTTTGTGATGTTTTCATAGACAACACAAAATCCAATGATGTTTGTGAAAACAACATGTATGTAAAAGATTGGAAACATACAGAGCTAAATACAAAGGGAAAAATGTCTCTTGCAATGTTTGAAGAAATGAAATCAGAGGAAACAACAATATCATCCGATGGTGATTGAGTTTCTGATCTTGTTAGAGAAGGTAACATTTGAATTGCTTTCTAATGATTTAAAGATCTATAAATAAATTTAAATATGTATAATTTTGTTTAAAAGTTTGTTTTATTGTGCAGGAGATGTTTTTGCTGTAATTGCACCTATTGCCAACGATGAAAATGTTAAGTATTATTTGATGTGTTGCACTGAACAAAAAATGAAATTATTAGAAAACTATTATGATCACGAATTTCAATATAACAGAGGATCTGCTATACTGAAAGGTTATTTTTTCAAACAAACTAATCAAAGTGGGGACTTTGTTTACTTTGAAGACTATGAACCTGATTCCATAAGTTGTCAATATAGTCACTTGGTGTGTGCAGCACGCATAAAGTTGATAGAGGTTCAATCAAAGAGAAAAACGAAAATTAAGAAATGGAAAATGTCAAAATCCGATCATGAACGGATTATTGAAGATGGCATTCCATTGGAATTTTTTGATTGAATTGCCCAACAATTTATTCTCTTTGGATTAAATATGTTTTAGAAATTCCAGTACACTCAACTAAAAATTGAGTTGCTTATGTTATTTGTGCAAGTGTTTGCACATGTACAAATTGTTTTGGTACATGTGCACGTGCTCTAATATCAACTGAAAGTATCAAGGATATATACATGTGCATTGATGAAAAATGTTACATGTATCAAGGATATATATGTGTGTGTGTGTGTGTGTGTGTGTGTGTGTGTGTTCTATAATGAAATTAATTTTTCAAGTAGTTTTACTATGTGCATTGATGAAAAATGATTCACGTGTAGTCAATATATATGTTCTAGAATGCAATTAACTGGAACTAGTTTTTCTTATGTGCATTGATGAAAAACTAGTTGGATTTTCTAGTAAAAAGTATCCACAATGTAAATAAATCATCCGCAGTATAGTTTTGTACGAAGATTCCTTTCAGACAAGAGACTCAGAGCACTTCTCTGACTTTTGGTGGGATTTGACCCACATCTCTATTCCTGATTGAAAATCTAGTACAAAATTTGTTTGTCCAATGGTCGGATATGTTCAATGTGCATTGATGAAAAATGTTACTTACATATTGGATATATATACATTCTAGAATGAAATTAATTGTTCAAGTAGTTTTAATATGTGCATTGATGAAAAATGATTTAAATGTACTCAATATATATGTTCTAGAATGCAATTTTAACTAAAAGTAGTTTTTCTATGTGCATTGATGAAAAATCGTATTGGATATATACACGAACTTAATGTGCCCAATTTTTCTTTTGAGCTTTTCTGGTAAAAATTATCCGTGCAATGTAAATAAATCATCCATAGTATAGTTTTGTACGAATATTCCTTTCAGACAAGAGACTCGGAGCACTTCTCCGACTTTTGGTGGGATTTGACCCACATCTATATTCCTGATTGAAAATATGGTACAAAATTTGTCTGTCCAATGGTTAGATATATGTTCTATGTTCTAGAATGCAATTAACTGAATGTCATCAATTTACCAAATTATAAATCAACAAGGCTACCTATTTGAGTGCATTAATGACATTGACCCAAATTCAACAAACATATATGTACTAGACTTATATTTCCAATCAAAATTAAAGAGATAATTTGTACATATATCTACTTCTTTAAACTCTTTTTTCAATTAGAGCTCAATTGATACATGGTTAGTTGCATTGAAAAGCTATGTTCTTCCTATTGGAATTTTTTTCATTCAAACAAGACTACTTGTAGAGATCAAAAACAATCTTAAGATTCCAAATGTACTTCAACCATCCAAAAGGGATTTGTGCAACATTACTTCACATGCCATGCCAATTATAGTGAACAACTATCCAATAGAAACATTTAACATTATATACCACATGTGCCAAATGTAGATTGAAACCATCCAAAACTTTTTGATTATATATCGTGCAACATTAAAACATTAAACATTTAAAACATTAAATATCACATGCGAAATGTAGATTGAAACCATTCAAAACTTGAGTTTTAAAAACTTTTTGATTATATATATCATGCAACATTACTTCACATGCCATGCCAATTATAGTTCAACTAGATCCAATAGAAACATTTAACATTATATACCACATGTGCCAAATGTAGATTGAAACCATCCAAAACTTAAGTTTTAAAAACTTTTTGATTATATATCGTGCAACATTAAAACATTAAATATCACATGCGAAATGTAGATTGAAACCATCCAAAACTTGAGTTTTAAAAACTTCACATGCCATGCCAATTATAATTCAACTATCCAATAAAAAAATTTAACATTATATCACATGCCAAATGTAGATTGAAACCATCCAAAAATTTTAACTTTTAATTTAACAAAAAATTATAGATCACAACATTACTTCACATGCCAAATGTACTCCAAGCATCCAAAACTTAAATTTTAAAAACAAAACAAATTATAACACATCATTACATAACATGCTAAATGTAGTTCAGATGACAACATTAATTTATAGATGACAACATTACTTCACATTCACATGCCAAAATTACTAAAACCATCCAAAAATTAACTTTTTGAAACAAAACAAATTATATTAACAATGTAATAAAATATGTCCAAAAATTGTAGATCTCACAAGTATCAAACTGTATCAAGTTTAACAAATTTTAAGACCATATAAATCTTGAAATCAAATCTACAAATCATGTCCATCAAATAGAGACAGATCTAGCGTCTTTCCTATCAGGGTCTCAATCCGCGCCCTATCATGTGAAGCATCATGGGAAACCTACATACACAATGCACATGTACTTGAACATTAAAATTTGATGTTTTAAAAATGAATGAGAATATATATATCTAGAACTTCATGTAAAAGACAAAATATAACAAAAAAATCATGCAATACCTCATAAGGTTCCCTCTCCATTTGATGAACAAGTTCTCCCATAGGAACATCTGCAGCAGTAAACTGTACAATATACATGTACAGTTAAATATATATATATATATATATATATATATTAAAAAATTTCAAATGAAAATGCACGTGTACATATATAAACTTATTTTCAATAATATTAAAAAAAGGAACTAAAGACAACTTGTTCAAATGTTGTGGATGTTCCTATCTCCGTCGCTAGAGTCCGTGGATTAAATAAATCTTCTATAGGAACCTAAATTCAAAAAATTTTAAATAACTCAAAATATAGATCTCTCTCTCTCTCTCTCTCTCTCTCTCTATATATATATATATATATATATATATCTTAATTTTTAATGGAACTTTTTGAGGTGGAATATATATATATATATATATATATATAGATATATAGATATATAGATATATATTTTAAACATAAATTTTAAACTTATGAAAAATTGTCCATACTTGTGGCTCATCTCCCAAGGAAGTAGAAGGTACATCTCCCAAGGAAGAAGAAGGTACCGCCATCCCAAAAACATCGGACGGAATCGGTATCTGTTAAAACATTTTATCAAATTATATATACATACATGTACATGTGTGCACAATTATTTATTTTAAAATCACTTTAAAAACACTAACATTTTCCAACATATCTCGATGGTCAGACCCATCTGCATTGTTTGAACCAGAGGTCCCGAACGTGATATTAACATTTTCATCATGCATCATGTGTGAAAATTGCAAATGGTGTTTTAAAATATAATCATACATATTTGTTAGATTAATGTACATACAAATAAATGTATACATGTACATACACATGTATTTATTACAAATTGTACACATGTATATGTATGTTAAAATAATTTCAAACCCTAAGGTCATTAACACACACTGTTCCGGTGCCCTCTTCCTCATGAAGAATTAGGTCTTGCAAACCATTGCGACAATTTTTTGCATATATTCGGAGATCTTCAACATTCATGTTGTCAATCTCCTCATCTGTACAATACACAAAATTGGCACGTGCATTTTCACGTGCTCTTTGTCGATTTAAACAAACATCGACTCCACCCAATCCGCTGTAAACATTGTCGATCATAACATCCCTTGCTTCTCGAATTATTTGAGAAGTCGCATCCATCTCTGACTGCAGAGTTTCAACTCGAAAATTTTGACTCACCAATGGCGGCTCAAGGCGAGGCAACTCCACATCTCGCTTAGCGCCCTTACGGTCATATAATCGACCTTTCCCCAGGCCAAAAAATTCTGACGGAAGGTCATTGTAGTTGGGTTTCATACCCAAAAAAAATTCTGCGTAAAACATTTGTGCAAAATAAACAGGAACCTCGTCGTTCCATGGGAGCCTTCCATAGGCCGCAAGGTGCCTATCATACAAATAACGAGCTATATTTGGGTGCTTGAAATATTGCACCTTCAACATTTTTCTTTTTGGCCCTTCCTTGAAATTAAACATTGACTTGGCCACATCTTTTGTAACTTTTTGTTTTACATCCTCCCATTTATCTGGACCCATTACTGTTTCCTTTCTCTTTCTCATCACTTCTACAAATGTATCAGTCGTTGGCCCAAGAGTTTTGTACACATTTACAATTTCGCCCAATGAATGTGTAACTATTTCAAGGCTTTGTCGACTCTCAGCAGGTAGAGACAAAACCACGAGATCTCTCTGCAATTTTGCATGAAGTTTTTCACACCTTTGTAAGGTGCATTGCGCCATGTTTGTTTCCCATGGTATATCAGTAATGTCGGCATGATAAGTTGTGCTGGCAAGACAACCTTCTTCTTGAATGTAGTGGTTTTCCCTGCGTCTATTTTTGACCACTAGTTGGAACATTTTCGGCCTCTGCATCAATATATATAAAATTTCGTATATTAGAAAAAACACATGTAAAAAAAGTTGTACAAATTTAATGAAAAAAATATTGAAATTGATGGCAACCTTGACGTTGTTGGTTAGCATCTTCTCCAACATGACCCTGTTGAGAACCAGACCCAGAATGACCCTGCTGAGAACCAGACCCAAAATGACCCTGCTGAGAACCAACATCTGTTGATTGGCTTTTGGGGGAATAAATATCACCCCCTTCACGCAACTTGCTACCACTCATTGATGGCCCTCTAAGTGGATTTGAACCACCACCAACCTCTCGAGACGAGAGAGAAGCTTCATAAACAAATACGAATTTATAATCAATTGAAAAATACATTCATGTGTACATATAAATACATATACATATTCATTGATTAAATTGCGTGAACCATACTACGACTGGTTGAACCATGGGCACGCTCCATGGATGGAGTAGAAACCCTTCTCCTCTTACCTCCTAAAAATTAAAAAATGAAACTTATTAACAATTAATTTAACTCCCCCGAGATGCGGGTGTTTATGATGATCGGTACATTGGCGCGTGGTGAGATCTCGCGAGATTGTGTGTGGACATGTGCCACCGCCACCCAGCTCACATCTCTCACCTGCATTAAAATCCCTACTCACAACTTCAATACGGTAATAAAGCAGGGCATCCTACCAAGACAGATTCACCGCATTCTTATCATGGCGTAGCACTTTCGTTTTAGTTCTATACCTCCTCTGCGGACTCGCTGTTCCAAGGCGGCAGCTGAACCCTGGTCTCGGTCTAGTACCCTCCTTACTCACAGTCCTTTGTGCATCTTCAGGTCCTTCTCGCATTTTGTTAGTGATTCGGCCCCTCTTGTTGTTAATTCCTTGTTTTCTTCTGAGGTCCGTGCCTCCCGCCTTGGCGCTGCCAATTCACATTGTGCCTCGACCGCCATCTGCAAAATGCCCAGAATCCGTCATCGTCTGAGGTCCAGAAGAGGGGCAAGTCGTGGGCAGACTGCCCGCCTACCTTCCTCCTCCAATTCTGGTTCGACCTCTCAGTCTTCGGATTTCCTTACAGGACGTTATCCTGCCACTAGGAGTGGTCGCGGTCAGAGGTTTGCGCACTTCTTTATAGCCCAGGGATCCTCCCTTCCTGTTCATTCTCATAGTGCTCAAATCTGATTTCCTTGTGCTCGTTGTCAATCCATCATGACTGCCAACATAACCTTTGACATTCATGATGACACTGCGAATGAAAAAGACCAGGCTTTGGTTGAGCCAAAGGAGACGGGCAGTAAAGATTTCCATTCCACACCTCCTTTTGCAGCTTGAAGCGGGCGGACATCTGTAGCAGCGAGGCTCCTGGCAGAAGCGACCCTCGCAGCCCGAGAGATATCAAGTGCGGAGGCAATGCTGATCTCCAGGAGAAGTATGATGACCCCTAGGACTATGGATCCGCATCATCGAAGAGAAGTCATCTGACTCGCTGGTTTCCTGAACGTGTCTTCACCTTGGGTTTGGTGATGTTATTTGTTTGGGCTTGTTTTTGTTGTGCCTCAGTATGCAGGCTTGTTTTATTGTTTTTATTTGCCTACTAGTATCTACATTACTATGTCACATAGTCGGTTTCCCCTGGGGGCGGCTACCAATGCTTGTCGGTCTCATAACGAGTTACGGGTCTGGATTTTAAAAATCTCTGGTTCGATAAATGCTCTTCATGTGACGAATGCCGCTTCTTGGGCAAGAAATTCGGAGGCTAATATCTCTTTGTAATTTTTTGGTATTAATATTGAAGTAGACCAATTCGGGAAAAAAAAAAAAAAAACCAACAACCAATTTAACTCACAAAGTTAATAAAAAATCAATTCCATATGTACACACATGTATGGAGATTTAAGATTATATTTAAATACCGTGAACATCCCCCGATCCATGAACCTCCACATGGGATTCGATTGATCTTTGTCATTCATCCTCCATGATATATATATCTATTGGTGGACATTTACACAAAATAGATTTCAGAAAATCAATTTGTAATTTAGTGTACACAAATTATGTAGAACACAACTTTCAAAGCAATAATTGATGTGTGAAACTCAATTTAAGAAAAAAAGAAATTATAAAAATGATAAGTTCACCAAATTGCGCTTTACATGGTGGGAGCACACTTGGTATAAAATTGAAAAAAACACATGGTCATTAAAAAAGAAGCGTGAAACTCCATTTAAACAAACTCCATTTAAACAAAAATTTCTTGAAGTCCCCGCATTTTAATTTTATAAAAACGTGAAGTTCACTTGTTGCAAATGTGAAGTTCACCAAGTTGCGCTTTACATGGTGTGGTGGGAGCACACTTGGTATATAATTGAAAAAAACACATGGTCATTAAAAAAGACGCATTTATAAGTACACAACACAAACATATCCAAGATATGTTACAATGTCCATCAATAAATTTTGAAGGGGAGTGTCTCAACACTAATTCATCTTTGAGAGATGAATCTTGAATTTTTGAAGAAGAGCATCTCAAAACCAATTCATCTTTGAGAGATGAATCTTGCATTGGCATTTCTCTGTATAATTATAATTCATCTTTGATAGATGAATCATGAATTAGCATTGCCCCACGCAATAGATCAGTAGACATCTTATTCACATTTGTACAATGCCTTATACTAAACAATTGAAATTGGCTAACAATATTGTTTGCTATTCCATGCAATTCTTTTAGCCTCTCCTTTTTAACTTGGCACACACCATTCATCTGGTTGCACACAAGTTTATAATTGGTGAAAACTACAATTCCATTTGATCCATACTTCATCGTTGTTCCCAAGCCTTCTATCAATCCAATATAATATGCCTCGTTGTTTGTTGTTCTTCCCGGTATATTCATTTTCCTTTGGACGACTTTGCTAGTCACAATATTGGAAAGCACATATGTAATCATTGCTTTCCCTGGATTGGGATAGCAAGAAACTTCTATGCATAATTTCCATTTTTCAACCATATTTAATGGTTTTCTTATCCCTAAAAAAAAACAAATTCAATAAAAATATATATATTAAATCAACATTTATTGCAAATGCATGAGAAAAATGACACAAGATCATGAGGTAAATGACATGTGCATTTTTTATCTTAAAGTTTGACTTAAAAAGTTTATGGTAGAGTTCACATCTAAAATTAATGGGAGGAAGCCTTTAGTTTGTGGGAGAAATGACACATGTACACAGTTTACCTTAAAGTGGTTGTGTTTTATGGATATTAGAGGAAGCCTTTAGTTTGTGGGAGAAATGACACATGTACATAGTTTACCTTAAATTTGTTGTGTTTTATGGATATTAAAATGAAGAACTTCTATTTAGATCCATTCCAGAGATTGACTGTAGGGGCATTTACTAGATATGTCACCTTTCATAAAATATGAGATCCAAAGGCTACCTGGCCCTTTACAGACTCTGCCTATAGAACTTGTAGAAGTAAACACTAGACCTATCCCAATTTCACCATGTGAAGGGTGTAGAGGACCCGTGGAATCACTCAAGGTTGTATTATTAAACCTTCGGTTTAATGATCTTCAACCTTTGGTTGTACTTTGAAGGTCCTTGCCCTTCATCCTTCAACCAGAGGTTGTAGATCCTTCAAAGCCTCTTGTTAGAGAAGCATTTGAATATGTGAGAAACAAATTAGGAATAGTTCTTGTAAATTATCTTGTTAGAGAACCATTTGAACATGTGAGAAACAAATTAGGGATAGTTCTTGTAAATTATTGCCACTTATTTGACTTCAAAAAAAGAGCCTATGAAATTGAGCGCAATATCTATGTGGTAGAGTACACAATATCTAAGGGGAAGAATACAATATATTTGACTTCAAAAGAAGATCCTATGAAATTGAGTGCAATATCTATGTGGGAAGGAATAGAAAGAATAACAAAAAGCATATGATTGTGTCAATAATTTGAAGTAGTCAAGAAAGATAACAAAGGACCATCAAAATTGAGTGCAATATCTATATGATATCTATATGATCAAGTGTCAATAATTTGAAGTAAAGAAAAATAACAAAGGACCATCAAAATTGTGAGCAATATCTATATGATTGTGTCAATAATTTGATAATTTTTAGTCAAGAAACATAACGAAGGACCATTAAAATTGAGTGCAATATCTATGTGGGAGAGTACACAATATCTAAGGGGGAGAATAGATATAAGGAAGGAATAGAAAGAGTAACAAAAAGCATATGATTGTGTCAATAATTTGAAGTAGTCAAGAAAGATAACAAAGGACCATCAAAATTGAGTGCAATATCTATATTCAATCAAGTTTCAATAATTTGACATAAAGAAAGATAACAAAGGACCGGATCAAAATTTAGTGCAATATCTATGTGGGAGAGTACACAATAACTAAGGGGGAGAATACAATATAAGGAAGGAATAAAAATAGTAACAAGAAGCATATGATTGTGTCAATAATTTGAAGTAGTCAATAGTGGGGTTTTTAACTGTAAGCTTTCCCTAGGGAATTATTTATGTTGTGCGTGATTGATCCTTCTTCATTCTTATGTAATTGGAAATTGTGTTTTTAATTTCGCAAAGATTTTTAGAAGCGATTCAGTATTTAAATTTAACATATTGTTAGATCAGGTGAATCCAAGATATACATGCATATTGTATAATTTCTACATTAATGAGACATGACCTTCCTAGAAGGTTAAAACGTGCCATGAATGTCATGCTTTGGGTTCAAACCAAAAATATGAAGTTGCTAAATATAGGTAGTGAATTGTATGAATGCATCCAAGCTAATATTATAAAAAATTAAGGCAAAGCATTAGTGGTTTACAAGTTTTCTTTTAATGGTGAAAAAAAATGTTTTTTAGTGATAGTTTTCATGGTGAAAGAAACACACAGACTCACACACACCTAAAACACTCTAATGAACCATCAGAAAATAATAACATCAAATTGGGCCTTTAAATTGTATCAAAAAATATTGAGGAAATTGAATAACTAAGGCAAATGAAGGTATGACAAATATAGTTAAAGTGAATCACCAAAGGTGATCATGAAATCCAAGGGGGCAACAACTATTTAACTTAACTAATCTAGTTATCTCACAAGAATTGCATAGTGGAAAATCTATGTTTTGATCACTAGCTTATCTCGTAAGTGTCCATGATAAAGGAGTTACCAACTTGGAAAAATTAAGAGGTGACACTTGGGTTGAAGGAGCTCAGAGCCTTTTTTAAACTATTGATTACAACCTAATCATGAGAATCAAATGGGAGTGCATCCTTATTTTGAAAACAAACCTCTAGATAGGATTCTAAGCTACCTAGGACTCAAACCATTATTTTTAAATTTGAAATATCATGGTGTGTTGTTTCAATGCCTAAATCCACAACCCTAACATAAATTGTTTTATTCTTTTTTTGCAGGATTTAGTTGGTTATATTAAGTCGACTTGAATTTAAAATTCTTGGCTTAGTGGCATGAACCAAACATATTGTGTATTAAATGAGGAATTTATCTCTCCCAATCATTTCTAAATCACCCATATCACCAAGAAAACATGTTTAAGAACATACTTTGGTATGGGGAAGACCTTAGGTCCTTTGAATGTGCACATGTGGTGTGAAAAAATGAAATTGACAGTGCAAAAAAGTGAAATTATGAATGAAATCACGAAAACGAAAAACCCAAAAGTGGTAAATGATTTAAATAGGTAATTAATTATTTACCAACATAAATTCTTCAACTTTTAGCAACTAAATGATAAGTAAAAGGATAAATAAATTTGTAATTATGGAAAAATTAAATGTTAACACTGACTATCCAACAAAAAAAACCTTTCCAAAAATGTGAATCTCTCAAGGGTTTCATCCATTTTTAAATTCATAGTGTCACAGTCACATGAGCATGTTTCACATATAAACAATTCAATCATGTGACTATTAAAGGGAATGCCATTCAACAATGTATGAAATTATGAAACAAGTACATAATTTCTTGGGAATGATACAAATCAGAATGATTGAAAATTTATAGGAAATGTGGCTTCACCATTATGGGCTAGAGCTTAATGAATACCTAAATTGAGATACAAATAATGGTAAACTAGAAAGAAAGATCTAAAAAAACCAATAAAAGTGACTATCTAAAATCTCTCTGTTATGGTTACCATTCTATTGAAGGAGGTTTTCATGCAGGTGTGTACCAAAATCCTATCTCAAATGACTGTAAAAGATGAGGAGAAAAAAAATATGTGAGTGAAAATACAAAAAAAGAAATCAAACCTATTGTGATCTGAATTTCTCAATCACAAGGAGCCGTTGCTTCGTGAGTCCCGCTGAGACTCCACTTGTAATCCCTGGTCTCCACCTCTAGCAAAGATAGCTTCAACAAATGGACAAAGCTCTCGCACTATATCTAACTCACTAGATCTACTTTCCCCTTTACATGACTAGTTTATATAGGCCTTTTTTCCCTCTCTAGGAAAATGTACTTGAACACCCATAGGCTAGATAAGTTAGGAAAATTCCACATTAATTCACCCCTAACCAACTCATAGAAAAGAAAATCGAGTTGATCTCCTTGGGAATGAAAAACTATGGAAGTTGGTCAATTTGATCTCCTTAGGAATGACAAACTCTAGAAAATTTTTTTCTCAATTATCTCAATTATGAAATATTATTATTTCATAATTATGAAATTGTGACAAAATAATTATGAGAAATTACTCAATTATGTAATATCACCCATTTAACATGTTCTAACTCCCTTGTAATACCCATGTAAGTAAAATAAAAGGCGAAAGGGGATGCCTTCTTGCCAACAACCGAGGTATGTTGAACTTGGGTCTCTCTCACTATAGTGGAGTGGAAAATAGGGTTATAACAAAAATTATTCCTAATTATGTATATTAGCTAGACATCCACTCTAAAAATGAATTTAAATGAATGCAACCACTCTTGTTGAACTAGGAGGATCCCTAATGGATAAAGAATAAAATTCCTCAAATTGCAATGAAACCTTAACTAGATCAAAGAGTTTGTCACAATGAATCCAATGTGATGCAAATGACATCTCAATCAAAGCTGAGATGCGAAAGTTATGCTTAGTCAAAGTTTCAATCAAAACACACAAAATTCAATAGCCAAAGGTGACATGGCAGTCTATGGAGTGGACACGTGGTACACTTGAGCTGAAATTGTAGGTACAATTGGTTATGAATTAGTACCATGTTGGAAACCTGACTGCACATGTGCGCAGGTCGAATGTGACACATGGAAGCTGAGTAGACATTGAAGTGGCCCTGACATGTTTATTGGATCAGCAAGTGGGCCAATCACATGGCGCCACATGGCCCTATGAAAATCCATGACATGGACCCATGAAATACTTCCATGTGGCCTTGCATGGATCAGATCATCACATAACCATATGTAATCAAGAAAATATTGGTTTTTTTCATTGGTTATAACATAAGGTTGTTTTACGTTGAACCCATATAAATATTGCCTCGTGGCCTTGCAGGGATTGGACCATCACATAACTATATGCAATTGAGCGATTATTGGTTTATTATTTGGTTATAATCATGTGATAGGTGGTTGTCATTGATGTCAACCCAAGAAGCACCAATAGCTACCTCGATATTTTTCAGCAAATTTGGCATGAAAATTCGCGGTCTCCTATCTCCTAATCAATCTAGTTAGATTCTCCTCGAAAAATATATTTTCGATGTTGTTTTGTACCCCTACATAGTTCTTTATGGTTTTAAATTTATTTTAATTTTAAGTTGAAGACCCAATTTTGTGGGCTAAAACCCCAAAGGGTAGTAAAATGATACCTTATCATTAATTCACCTATGGTTGTCAATATATGAAAATAATTCTTTTCCGCAATATCATTGTGTATAAGTTGAATAACTTCAAGAACCAAAGGAAATACACCAATCATCGATTTCACATCCTAGGTAGGGCCATATGCACTAAGCCAATCATTGATTTCAAAATTTTAGTGGAACTGACAAAAAATTGTCGACAAATATTAATAAGAGATAATAATTAATTAAATTAAGGGTATTATGAAAACATAATCTTAAGAAGCATTTTAAATTAATTCTATCTCATAAAAAAGTATCCCTCCTAACTTAACAAATACTATCTCTTCCCATAAGGTTCACGACCTCCCTTCCTTAGCACACAAGACATAAATACAATTAATATTTCAATATGTTAATTCCTATTGAAAACCTCTTTAATATCTAATCGTCACCTATAAAGTCCCTTTATAAATCCCGAACGATCATCCTTAGCAACCAACATATGAATATAAATACAAACCTTTATCACCACTTAAGAGACAAGCTTTTGAACGTATCTTCTAAAATTTTCGGTCATCCTTGAGGAAGCTACGCTAATAATTTGTGAGGACAGGGGGTTGACATCTTTTGAAAGGTTCGGTTGAAATTTCGGTTTGAGGACTTGCTAGACGAGAAAGGAAGTATTTCTGAATTAAATTTGTGTAGAAATGATTCTTCAAGGGGAGCAAGGTAAAAGATAATCCTTTTGTGTCTCTTGTGTTTTGGTTAGGACCTTATTACGAGTAAGCCTTGTGGAGAAAAATTATAGCCTGTTCGGGGAGAAAAATTTCCTCAAATTCAACATTTGAAAGGTTCGGTTGAAATTTCGCTTTGAGGACTTGCTAGACGAGAAAGGAAGTATTTCTTAGAATTAAATTTGTGTAGCACCGATTCTTCAAGGGGAGCAAGGTAAAAGATAATCCTTTTTTTGTTTCTTGTGTTTTGGTTAGGACCTTATTGCGAGTAAGCCTTGTGGAGAAAAAAATACACGCTTGTTCGGTAGAAAAATTTCCTCAAATTCAACAACCATTAACTATTAAAAGAGAGAGAGTTAGGGAACCTTTCTAGAGCAAGCTCATGATTGTTAACAAATATGTATAAAACACATTTTATGTGAGACTTATTGATTCTATTTGAAGATCAAATCATATGGAAAGTAGTCCGAGACTACGTAAAGAAATACATGCATAGTTTAAGGCGTGTACCCTCCTTATTATAGTCCACAAAATCTTGTTACATTACGAGGTGTGGATTTCCTATTTGATTAAGCGTATAAGCTCGGGAAGAGGAATAATTTAGGATGCATGCATTATAAGAAATTAAGACTCCATTAAGAATTGTTTTGGAAGTCAAATTGCACAAATTACATTGTACCCCTAACCAAGTACTCTAGCAAAGTGGCAATACTATCCCGGATAAGTCTCCTCACTACAAATACATATTAATTTTATTATAAAGTAAATCACAAAAATTTCTTGTTTATTGTCCTCTCGTCAACTTGAATCATTCTCTTATCTTTTGTACATTTTTTTACGCAAAATTATCCTCATATCTCGTATACACGTAAGTGGTAAAAAAAATGCCCGCAAATCGCTACCGTAAAATGATTTCTTCCTTTGAGGAACAAGTCATTTCTTCCTTCGAGGAATAGGTTTTTCCAATTCAAGAAGGCGAAGAATTATATTTTTTCGCGAGAGGATGAGGAAGCTCGGGGCGGGGAAGTGCAGGGGACGAGAGGATTGTCGAAATGTGAGAATATATAAAAGAATAAAGGGACATAAATGTAAACAAAAATGCTCGCAAACATATTGGAAATTTTACATGGAGGATGGAGCATTTCAATCAATGAACTACATAGAAGGTGAACATTGTTTATCAAGAATGTGTTAAATTACTATAGAGACATGTTTTACTAACACAGATAAAAAAGAGCATGCCGATACTCGGTATTACGAGTCACTTGAAGTCACCACGGACCAACAACACGAGTACGGGAGGAGCAAACGACAAACAAAAACGCACGAACAAATAGACCGAAAGAACAAAGACATACAAAAAAACGTGCGAAAAAATAGATCGGTAAACAAATCAACTTCGCGGGGGATTTATTTATAGCAACTAGTTCGGCCGAACTATTTTAAAAGTAAAAGTTCGATTCGAACTCAAATTTCGACCGAAATTTTGTTGCCGGAGTTTCCCATCTCCGGCAAAAATTATGTTTGCCCATGTCGTCGGTGTGCAGTCAATATAAACGGAATCACGAGTTCAGCCTGAAATTTCTAAGAAAAGTTCGGCCGAACTATTAAATAGTTCGATCGAAATTTATAAAAGGTTCGGCCGAGCTATTGCCGAAAAAAAGTTTTCCCGCCCTCGATTCTCACAAAAGTGTAACCCATCTTCACATATCCGCCCTTTATTGAGTTATTAATTTAAATTTTATTAAAAAAATTGAGATTAAAATCTAACAAATTTTTTTATAACAACATTTTAACTTAAAAGTCGCCAAAACCTAAATTCAATCAAAGTTATTTACTAACATTACAAAAAAACATATATAAAACTATTTAATTGTAGATGTAATGGCCTAAAACATTTCAATCATCTAACATTTGATCCAATGGATCAGACATTGACACACTGACAACTAGGGGAGTTGTTTTCAAAGAGGAACACCTTACGATGTAAAAAATAAAAAATATTAATTTTTTTTATTAAATATTATTGATATAATATTTATTATTAAAAGAATTTATGTTTTGTATAAACATAAATTTTGGATTACATATATTTTTTTTAATGTTTAATCAATTATCTAAATTGATATCCACTTTAATTAGAACATTTTAAAAAAAAATTCTCAAAGAAATATCTCGCGTGATCCACCCTAAGGGATCACTTCCCATTGGCTTATTAGCAGAGCCTAACCCCGAGAGTGTGTTGGAGAATTGACCATGTGACCTCCCACTAACGAGGTGCTTTTAGAAATAGAAACTTGATCAATTGAACTAGTGCCCACCGCTAAAAATTATCTTACTAACATATATCATCTAACCAAAATACTATTAGAAATAATTGATACCAATAAATAAAGTGAAATACTCACAATGATCCAACCAAGACATAGTCATTTTTTATATTTATTTTAATATTTAATTAATTATTTAAATTGGTTTCCACTTTAACTATACATGTCTAAAGAATATTTAAGACTATCTTATTATTCCTTGCCTAGTGTTGGTTCTTAGATTGCTCTTGATGATTTAGGAACAATTTAAGAAGACATTCGTTGAGGGTTAAAAACCCTCTCGATTTAGGTGAATAGGGTTGACATCCATTCACCTTAGGGGGAATTCCCGTGTCTAATGTAAATTAAATAACTTTTATAATTCCACAAATAAATATGACCAAGTTATCAATATCATAAAAAAAAGGAATGTCAAATGGGAAGCACTAGGAGGGAGATACTTACATACAACATGTAGTCAATGATATCAAATTGTGACCCTAATATGCAATAATAAAATAATATTCCATGAAACTTAAAACGAAATAAATAACAAAATAAAAAATGAAAAAGAAGGGTTACTAAATGTTAGCTATTCTTATATCAATTTTATTGGTAACTTATCAAAGTGCAAAGTGTGATACAATATAATGTCATGCATTATTACTCCTCATTCACCCTATAGAAGGCAAGTGTTGAGAATACGCTTATAAATTAATAATATAAATACATACTCCAATCCAAAACACTTACTTTAAAAAAATTCAAGAAAAAAAATGTCTTAAAAAATGAAACGAAGCTCAAAATATTTACTTCAACTCAAAACACGTACTCTAAAAAAAATGTCACTTCAAAAAAATGCCTCCAATTTAAAAAAAAAGTCAATTTAAAAAAATACTTTCAAAAAATGTATTTTCGAAATTAAACGCAACTCCATACTTTCAAAAAAAATGAAGCACACAAAACACCCAAAAAAATGTATTACATACTATTACACAGTAATTTGTCACCGTCCCTGCAATCCCCATCTCGCCCATTGGAGGGTCATTTCTGTGACCGATAAGCAGTGTCATGCCTTGCAAATACCATCATTGCATCCCTTTCCATGAGGACAACATTTATTCTGTTGATCATTTCCTGAGCAGACCCCTAAAAACACCTTTTTTTTCCTTAGCGCTGGTAGCCCGTTATGTACTCGCGCCAATGGGGAAAATTAACACTGAGCCCATGCCAATTGATGCTCTGTCCCAGTTAAGCACCCGCGCCAATCTACTTTTGGAATTTTTTTTAAAAAAGAGGCAAAGTTTCGATTACAACAACTTCGTGGGTGAGTCATCAAGAGTGGTTTCGCCTGAATAACCACAGCCTTCCTCCTTTGGCCTCTTGTTTCCACCTTATGGGGAACCTCCCAAGGGATAAGGCCTCCCTTCCACTATTGTAGGGATCCCAACCTCCTCCTCTCCTCTATAAATATAGCCTTCATCCATTGATGAAGGAGCTGAATGGCTGAATGGCTTAATGGTTGAGTCCCCAAGTCCCTAAGAGCCATCAGAGCCTTATGCTACAAGAGCCTTGATTCATTCCCTTAAGGCCAAATCTAAGCAAGGAGATTATTGTCGAGACATCCGAAGAGAGAGGTTTGTCCCATCCCCGACAGGCTTTTTCGAGACGTGTTCCGCTGGCGACCCTCTGAAGGAGAATTCAGCGTCAGAGCTATGGTTGTATTCTTCTTTGATTGATTAATGATAAATGGCTATTGGTTATGGTTCCACTCCTGTTGTTGATTATGATGATGAGTTATGTCTTCTCTGACTGACATATAGTTTCATATACTAGATTTTGCGCTTGCGTTTGTTTTGTTTCTTGCGTGTGCAAGTGTCCGATCACGGAGATCGTGAGGATTCTGATTTGCCAGAGCTAAGGAACGGGAGCGCTACTTTCTCTACAAGCGACAACGTTGGATTCCAGGTAAGCCTTCATCACTAGTTGGTTTATTTGCAATTAGGAACCTGCACTATAGCGTGTGATGATTGTTGCTAGACCCGGTCTGGGCTAGTAGGGATCACCTCTGTCCGCAGAGGGGATTTACCTCCACAACAAATTGGCGATTCCGCTGGGGACATCTAGCTTGTTGTTGTTTGTTTTATAAGCTATAGATGAAGCCTAAAGTTAGCCAGATAGCCTTCGAAACGCTATTTCTATGCATTAGCGAAGTAGATCAAAGCTACTTCAGTCAATCTCCGGTTTAGTTTATGAACTGAACACTTGGAGTATTGTCTTGTCTTTTTTGTTGTTTCTCGATCCTGCTTGCTTGTTCGGCTCTTTTGGCTGGCTCTTTTTGTGTTTGGATTTTGGTTCAGCCCTAGAGGATTAGATCTGACCTCTGCTTTTCTGAATTTTCACCTTTTCATAGTTGGCTTTATTGGCGCGAGTTTAGCCCTGACAGTTGCGCCAGTTGGCGTAGGTTTCCAGTTCATCACTCGCGCCATTCTCTGTCTGGCATGGATTACAGCTAGAAAGTCCCGCCATCTCCTAGGTGCTAGGTTTTACCCTTGTTCAGAAGTTTCTTTTGGTCAGTACTTTGCTTCTGGGTGTGTTTTAGATCCTGCTTGAAGTGGTGAGTCTGATCTTGGTTGGGAGGAATTCTTTGTTTTTTCATTTTTAGGCGTTGGCACTTGTTGTCAGTTAGTAACCCACGCCAATTGGGCATTGGCGCTAGTTTTCAGTGAGCAAGTCGTGCCAGTTGGCGCTAGTTGTCAATGACAAAGTCGGGCCGAATTTCAGAGTGTGTGAAAATTGAGATTTTTTCCCTTAATCCTTCACCAGTGTGTCTTTCCCTTTCGGTCTTTTCACTGTATGAGCATAGATTACATTGCTCATTGTTTGAAATGTCTTATCTCCATGATTGTTTGATGTAAAAGGGAATGAATGCCTTGTTTTGATCTCTTGCTTTGGAAGTCCTCTTTGTGTTTGACCTCATATGTCTTGTCGCCTTTCGAGGGATTTCGTGACAAAGTGTTTGAAACAACGATTGCATTCTTAGTGTTTGTTTACATCTCTTTTGCATTCATCCTTCATTAAGAATATTTGCGTTTATTTAGTTTTCGTCTCAAAGTGTTCTTTTTGTTAAAATGCATTAGATCACATTACATTGAAAATTATTTTTTGAGATCCATCATTGAACTTAGATTACATTGTTTAATGATTGAAAACTAGAAATCGCTTTGAGTGCATTCTCTTTCATTGAAAGCATGCATTAAGTAGATTCTCATTTCATCGAAAAGTGCATTGAGTGCATTCTTATTATTTGAAAAGGAAAAAGGAAATTGTGCATAGATTACAATTGCATAGTTTTCAAAAAAGAGGATTTTGCATAGATCACATTGCATTGTTTGCATCATTGAGTGTTTGAAATTACTTTTGGATAGTGAAAGTCATATAGTTTGGAAAAGATTTCGTTTTTCAGTGTTGTTTTATGTCACATCATTGTTTGAAGCTCTTCCCTTAACTAGATAGCATTCATCGAATTGAAAAGTTTTCTTTTCTCATATAGCTGCATACAGGAAATTTTCATATGACATTCGGTAGGGCCTGAAACCGAGACATAATTGAAGATCAACCTTAAAATTCATTGAATTAACCTAAGGAAGAATTGAAACATTAATGAAATATTTAGAGGTCTAGGCTAGTGACATGTTCCGGCGTCATTAAACCTAGTAGTTGTCGTTCGCCTCTTGGCTTTAGACAGCACTAGTACGGACTTGTGCTCCCCGTACCGTCGCGTATATAAAGGGAGACCCCACTAGGCTACTATCCTTTATCCATAGGAAGCCGATTCTACGGCCCCATACCCGTGATACACTGAACACAACATTCGGGGAGATTTCCTGCACGTACGTCAAGTCCTTGGTTGATTTCTCCTTCATTTTTGAAACCAAGGTGTATATTGTAGTTCACGGTTATTTGGTACACCCTTTGCCTAGAATTCCAGAGTAGTCATTTCGATCTTTTCTGACTCCTTAAATTTGAAAAGATCATAAAGCACTTGTCCTTTCACGCTTGTTTCCAATCTGAAAGTGATAGAGTCACCTTTTTCCTGTTTCTCGACTCTTAAAATATGAAACGGTAGAGTTTTGTTTCAATGTTTTAAAAATTAACTGCCCACGAAATATTCCTGGTTAAAGTTAGTTTCCTTAGGGTGTTGTTCTGAAGATCGTTTTTGATGGCAACTTTTCCAGAGTTCGTCAACCAACGAATCCCCTCCGAAGGGAATCCTAATCCTTTTCCTCCTTTTGGAAATGTTGGTGCTCCTTATATGGCAACGTTGTCCCTTCCTGGGTTAACTGTTGGGTTGCCTGTTTGGTTGTTTTCAACCTCTGTGGTCTCGAATGTCTCGACTACTGTTCAATCAGTTCCTCCACCTGAACAACATCATGTTTATTCCAAGGTGGACCTCTCCCCTTCTACGCTTGTTTCTGCGTCCTCCTCTTCTACTTCTCCTGGTGAAAGTCTGGATTAGAGTAACCAGGTGGCTAAGAAGAATAAGAAGAAGACAAAGAAGAAGAAGTCAGATAAATGAGAGGCTAGCTATGTGGCTACTGCGCCTAAGAAGCCTTCCATTGATAAACCTCCCAACCCTCCGCGGAAAGTCAAGCTCCCTTGCATGTTGTGCACGGGAGACGATCTTCTTCGAGACTGCCCTAGCATTCCCAAGGTGCTAGAAGTATGGTCCAATGGTCGCCCGTCATTGCCTTTGGCTTCCGAGAGTCAGGTTGGGGGCACGTCTTCAGTTAGTGTTGGTAAGGCTCCTAACAAGCAGGGTAAGCTTGCCAATCCCTGTAAGTTGTGTGGGGGGCACCATGCCATTCAGCTTTTTCCATATATGGATGAGGCCAAGCGAGTCTTGGAAAACTTTACTGTTTCTACACCGTGCCTTCCGGCTGGTTACAAACAACTTTCTTTGAGTCCTCCACCAGCTAATCCTATGATTGGTCAAGAGTCATCCTTGGTCGATCCCGCTCCCTCGGAAATTCAAATTCAGGAGTCCATTCTCGACCAACCATTGGTCGTGGGATCGGTTGAACTGGCCCCGTCTTCGGTGCACCAGGTCTTTTCCATGGAGAGTGGATCTCACATCCCTTAGGCTCTTCTTGTTTCTTCAGATTCCTCGGACTTGGAGAACGATTCTCCTGTCCCTCCGCCTCCCGTGATGGAGGTCCCGGAGGATACTACTCCCGCCTTCGAGATGGAGGTCATGGAGGATGCTCCTTATTCTTCTGTAACACTAGGGGAAGACCATCTCGGTTCGATGGTAGCCCCTCCAAGTAGTTTGGTTGCTTCCTTTGATTGGAATCGATTTGCAGGATATCGCCTTATGTCTTATGTGCCTTTCGAGATCACAGTACAGGCTTTTGGTTTGGTCGTACCCAGCACCATTATAGATGAAGGTGTGTCTGTTAGTGTTCTATCCTCAACTACCTAGCAAGCTTTTGGCTCACCGCCGCTTGCGCCTGTTACGCAGAATCTGTTGGCGTTTAACAGAAGAACTAGTCAACCGTTAGGGATCCTTCCAAGGTTACCTATCACTTTGGGAGGTAAAACTGTCCATATGGATGTGATGGTTGTTCCAGGACCTTTGGATTTCAATCTGCTCTTGGGGTGCGATTACACCTATGCCATGGGAGCGCTTGTCTCCTCCCTTTTTCGTGTGTTCTATTTTTCACATGAAGGACAGATCGTGACCATTGATCAACTTTCGTTCTTTGGTCCTGAAGTGGAAGCTAGCCCACCATCATCCATTCCTGTTTTTTATCCACCTGTTGTATCTACCCCACTGCAAGTAAACTATGTGGCTACCTACCCTGTGCCTATACTCAATGATGATGTCATTGTGCATAGTGTGCTGGGGCATTGGGTCCTGAATTCCAGGATGCTTTCCTTCCATCGAGAGTGGAACTCTTGGAAGCGATGACTTCTTGTTCATTATGATGAGGTCGTTCAGAGCATGATTCTTTTCCTGTGTCAAGCTCCTTAAAAAATGAAACAAGGGTTGTTAGAGCAAAGTTCCTTGTCTTGTGCCAAGCTCCTTAAACCATGAAACAAGGTGTCTGGAGGATAGTTCTTTTAATGTGTCAACCTCGTTAAAATAATGAAACACGTTCTTGTTCAATTCGAGTCTTTCATCAGATCTCGTAAAATCCTAGTCGAGTCTCTCTCTTGGTCTCGTAATTTGAACCTTCACTCCATCTTCCTTTCATATGGACTGAAGCTTGGGGGGCATGTACCTCGAATTGAGTCACCATGTTGGGGGCATGCTTAAATTTTTCAAGCATAGTTTGTTTCCGTTTCAATCTTGTGTAAAAATGAAACCGGTTTCAAGCATAGTTTATCTTTGTTTCAAGCTTGTGTAAAAATGAAACCAACTTCAAGCAGAGTTTCCTGATTTCAAGCTTGTGTAAAAATTAAACCATTCCGTTTACCTCTTGTGATTGCCATTTTATCAGCCTATTTTTGCCAGATGAGCCTTGGTTTTCTCATTCCATCGTCACTATCTGCTTGGCTGATCATATGCCTTCACTTGGTTGTTTTAACCGTTCCTGAGGAACCGCTGCGATGAGTGGTCTTGTTAGCCAGCCTCTTGATCTTTATTTGTTTTGAGCAGTTCCACCATCAGCGGAACCAGTTGCTACCCTTTATACCACTTGTTCCTCCAGGAGGAGTCATCTTTCAGCTCTTTTCTGACTCTCTGTTGTGGCCAGCAACAACCCCCCTTCTTATTTAATATTAGTAATAATACTAAATAAGTGGGGACCCTTAGTCTAAAAATCCAAAAAAAAATTATTGGTGTTTGTTTTCATTTTCAATAAAACTTACTATCATGGACTTAAAGAAATTTCTTTGGAAAATCTTTAGACTAAACTTAAGTTTATGATAAGACTAGAACAAAATCTCTCTTTGAAGGAAACATCGCATTCATCGCAAAAAGTAGAATATATCTTGAGCATAGCAGAATCTTCGAAATTGCGATAGCGCGATCCAATGACATCGCACTAAAATAATTATCGCAAATCGCATATCACAGAAAACATATTAACGGATATTTTCCACATGATACATTTTGCGATATTGCGATTTCACGATATTGTGATTTCGCAATGTTAAGATATTGCAATTTCAGAAAGTTGCGATTTATGATATGGCGATGACGCGGATTTTCTGATTTGTGATAATGCGATTAGAGATAATGCGATTTTGCGATATTGCGATTTTGCGATATTGCAAAGAAAATCGCAGATCGCAATATCGCACATTCTGAAAGCTCGTTGTACGAAGAAAATCTTTTCGTAAATCAAGACTCGTTATGCGCCTTAATGTCAAGTTAATGAATTGATTGTCAATTATTAATGAAAAAGGATTTTGTTTTGATCGAAGGGTTATTTCACGATTAAATAATATATTTCATACGCCTTCGGAATTTAAAAATATCCCGTCACCTTTCTCATGTCATTATTCTCACTTAATTTGTAAAACTGCAGGCGCGAAGAACAGGAGACTGTACAAAGCAATTTTCAGAGCATTATGGGAAAGAAAGAGAAAACTCCGAGTTCTGGATAGAAAGAGAAAGCTTCGAGTTCTGAAAATAAAGAGATGGCTTCCTTATACAAAGACACTGCTTGCAAAAAGGACACTGGTATCACCACCTGGGAAGGTATGTTTAATCTGCTTGAAGAAGAAAACCCAAGGGTAATGGATGTTTCAGCTACCACTGGCTCAAGTAATTCTTCTGAAGCATCTCTTACAGAACTAGCTTGTTCATTTCTGCACCGGATAGCAGCAAGACCAAGAATTATTCCATATACAGATATGGTCAAATGGGTGCTGGATAGCACTGATATCACAGACAGACAGTTCAAAACTCCAGGTGAAGAGCTCATTAGGTCGTTTACTCCAGAAGATTTGAGGCTTATGTATCATTTTCCGGAGCCTCAGGAAACTTACAACAAACAATTTATGGAGAAATTTTCCAAGGAAAATGCCCATTTGGCAGAATGCACTAAAGAATGGACCAGAAGAGATGAACCACTGAAGAAAGATAAACTCAGTATGTACAGTACCGGTTCACTCACCTCTCCATATTGTTTTGCTGCTGCTATGTTATGCAGGCTTTTTGGAAAGCCTGACATTAATAATATTTTGCCTGAATGGTTTCCCTTATTGAATGCTACTGTTAATGCCACCATTGTAGACTGGGCCAAAATATTGTCTGATAACTTAGCCACGGCTATTTTCAATTACCGGTCTAAACGGACTGTGTCTCAGAGGATTTATCCTCCTTTTTATCTATCTACCTATGTTATGGATTCAATCTGCTTTTTTTCTAAGTTCCCTTTAATGGGTTGGCAATGGACAATTCAAGATCCCTTGCCCATTCATGTCTATCACAAAGAGTTGTGGGAATCAAAATTCATTCCTCATTCTTATAAAATTTTCCATGGCATAATGTGGCCTCTGTACAGAGTGTTGTATAATAAGGATGCTCCAAGGTTGTCTCCTGAAGCAGAGGTAGACATTCTCCCTGTCACAAGATGGTTTGGAGAAGAACTGTTTACGTATGTGAGGGTTTTTGGGAGCTTTGCTTCTCCTCATGTTTTTCCCTTATATGTTCCGGATAAACTTATAGCTCGGGAAATCGCATATCAAACCTGTGGAGACGGAGGTTTGACAAAATAATTAAAGGATAAAAAGAAGGACATCTGGCCACAATTTCCTGTTTCCTGCGGAGCATTTTCATTATTTGATGTTGGTCACACATTCAAGGAAGTAAGCAATGTTACATGTTTAAAATTGTTTAAGTTTCCGAGAAGGCTATTTGATCCATATGGTATTGTCAAGGATTTCACCACTTTTGTCAAAGTAAGAGTATTTTTTGGAGAAGAAGATCTTTTTGATGATATATTTCAAGAAAAATGTTCATTTAAATACATTTTTAATTTAGCTCAAGCACGGTTCTCCCGAGAAGAATTTCAAGAGTTTAAAATATACAGAGAAAGAAGATTGACTATTATTCCTTTGGATAATTTGCGTTTGGAACCCGCAAGGGAACCAACTCCTAGTGTTAGTCTCAGTGACAGCTCAGATTCAGAAAGGTCTAAGTCAAAGTCTGACAAAGAAGTTTCTGAACATTCTAAAAAATCTGATTAGGATAAAAGTGAAGGCTCAGTCAAGGATACAGCTCAATCAAAAGAGCTTTCACAACAACAAACTTCAACTACCCCATAGTTGATTCTTCCACCTCTTAATGTACAACAACCATCCATCAGCACTCAGTTAGATAAATAATGGGAATCATTTAATTATTTGATTAATGTTGAAGGATAGAACATACAAACTCCTGTACAAACAGCACAAGTTTTGGTTACAGAAATAAGTGGCAATGTCACAGAAAATAATGTCACAGAAAAAGAACATATACCCATTACTCCCACTGCCGAGCTTGTACTTAAAATAGAGGAAATTCCTCCTCTGGATATTTTCTACAGCCCGCAACATAAAGCAGTAGTAAGGAAGAAAAGAAAGAAGATAAAATTAGAAAGTGCACTCTCTACTGATGCAGAACAATTGGATGTTTTATGGAAAGATCCTACTACAGATCCCACTGAAAATCTTACTAAATTATCGCAGATAACAGGAGCTTATACTTCCGCAAATATTGACAAAGCATCTAAGGTAAGGCTATTATTAAATGAAAAAGAGGATCGGATACAAGTTCTGCAACAACAATTGCAACAAGCACATGCCAACAGTGAAGCACAGATGAAATTTGAAAAGTTACAACAAGAGTTTCAGCAAATGCAAATCGGGTATCAGAAAAGCTTGGCCAAAAAAGAAAAACAAATACAGATTATGCAAGAAACGCATAAAGAATACCCCAAGCTTACAGAGTTTATTTCATAATCTATTTCTTTGAATAATCAACTACTGCAACAACAAGATATATTGTGCCAAAAGATTTCACAGTGGAACTCTTTTTGTCAAGAAAGTGATAGAATCACTAATCATGTCGTAGAATTATGACATGATTATGATTTAACAAATGAAAGAGTTACTAATTATTTGGCATGGAAAAAGACAGAGGAAGGAAAAAGAGCAGCAGCACCAATTATCAATGATAGTCATAAAGAAATGCTCTTTAGCATTTGGGATGCATAGATCAGAGAGGCAGGAAAAGCAGCAGAGGAAGCAGCTACAATAGCGAGCAGCATTACTGATTGTGTAAATGAGAATTTGCACAAGGTTAAATTAATTTCAGAAACCATTCCGGGATACCTACCACGAGCACAACAATTGAAAACAGAGTGGAAACAGAAAGCAGAAGAGAAGGCAAAATAAATTCAAGAATTGACAAAATTAAATTGGGATTCTTACTGGACCTGTCTAGTAAAACCACACAGTCAATGCAGTACTCTTAATTGCATCATTAATTCTGCTGAGAAGATCGCGCCCACACTTGTTGATTCCGTCTTTTCGGGACAATTGAAATCTGAAGTCGGCCAGCCCCCTCTTCTCAAGTCAATGCTGGATGCTTGCAAATTCAAAGACCAAATTCACAAGTAGTTAGTTGTTAATTTTAGTTTTAGATTTAGTGTTAGTTTTACTTTATTTTTTCCTGGAAAAAGGATGGTCATTTAAACTAAATCCTAAATTTTTGTAATAAACTATAATTAGATTTAGTTAGTAGTATTTAAACCCTTCTCATGCATTTAGAGAAGGGTCCAGAAATTTGTCAGAAACTTATCCTCAGAACATGCACTTCTGCACCCTCGGAGGAGGTTTTGATGAATGAATGGAACGAGATTTATTGATATCTGTGTCTAATATCTACTACTGATGTTGCATTTCTGTACTCTTAGTAGATGTTGGATTAGGAGGAGATAAATCATTATTGCTTCTAGCTCATGAGTAGAACCAGTTATAAATGGTACTTTTATCTCTTAACTTTTTCTGCTTCTATGTTAAAAGTGATATTTATGTTCAGTTATTTATATATTGATACTTGAATGCTTCAATTATCATTTGGCACTTTTTACAGTGATAACTATTTGTTTATGCTTAATATATGAATAGCTTATTATGCGATATGTTTTTCACAACTGTTTCATCTAACTTTTTATATGAAGTGGTTTATCTTTATTGAATTCTTTTCTTATAGCAATTGAATGATCTTTATTACCGATTGTTATTCGAAATCATTTTAGATCGCATAAACAAGATCTTATCCTAGGTTTAGTTTAGAATTAGATATTTCTGTTTTAGTTAGAATACAATTTGCATATAATTAGATTAGAAATAGCATAAAAGCACTTCACTTAGGAACCTTTTTTTAGAAAGGAAATATATATTCTCAACACACACACACAAATTGGGAAACTGGTCCCATTATCCCCAGTCGGACCCACTACACCAAACAGAAAAGGAGCTGCTAACCAAGGACTGGATCGGGTGGGTATCCCCCTTATTGTAGACCCAATTTTCGGGGCTTCAACATATTTGGCGCTATAAGGAGGGCCACGAACTATGAATGGAAAGTAAATCTAAATCTAAATACCATTCTGAGAGTAAAACACCCTCACCATCTCCCCCGACTTCTCCATCGCACTCAGAAATTGTAAATCTAGGGCCAGAAGTCACAAGAAGAACAGACACTGCTACAAACCCTGACTTTTCAGAAGAATCTGCTATTGAACCTCCTGAAGTCGAAACTTTGATTCATAAAATTCAACGATTTTCAATATCACCTCAACGATCTGATAAATCTCAAGGCAGTATAACTTCTCAATATAACCCTGCTCATCCTCTTACCAGATTACAGAGTGAAAAACTTGGCATTCAGCCAACCGAGTTACCTCTACCTACAAGGAAAAGAGCAAGGAAATCACCTAAAGGGTCTGACAGTGAGACTCTTTCCTCATCATCATCCATCTCAACCTCTTCACCACGAATTCAACCGTCCACCCCTCCACTTCAGACTATTATCCCTCATTCCACTTGAACTTCCACATCACCTTCTCAATCATCTATATTTATAAAATCTTCATCCTCCCAATCACAGACATCATCTTCTACACTTTCCTCTGTTAGTAGTTCAACGATGGCCCAAATGCCATGGAATAATCCAGGGGCAGTCTTAATGCCTGCACCCTTGAGTCAATTACCAGCCTATCCTGAAAAATGGCTGCCTAAGTTTAATCCTTAAGCAGGAATTTTAGCAGAGGAACATATAAACAATTTTATGCTGTCTATAAATCTGAATGGAGTTATTAATGAAGATGTTGTTGTCCGGATTTTCCCTTATACTCTACAAGGAGCAGCTGGATCATGGTATTTTTCATTACCATCTGGATCCATCATTGGTTGGGATATCTTTCAAGATCAATTTTTGACTAAATTTGGTGATGACAGGTCTACAGCAACATTGATCAATGGTCTATCTAATCTTAGAGCTGACTCAAAGGAACTTGTCAAGGATTTCAATTCACGTTTCAATAAATTGTTAAACAAAATTCCTACTGCCTCTAAGCCTAGCGAAGAGGTGCGAAGTGAATGGTACATTTCTGCTTTACCATCAAACATAGCAATATTTGTTGATAGGGATAACAAACCAACTTTAGCAGAAAATATGGAGGCAATAGCGGTAGAAAAACATATCATTGCTTTAGACAAGAAAAATGTGATAGAAGAATGAAAATCCAAGAAAGTCACTTTTAAGGAAGATCTCAAGAAAAAGCAATCAAAAGATCCATTTGATTTAGAAGGACTGCAAAAAATTTTAAAAACCATGTCTAATGAAATGATTGACATTAAAAAACAAGTGGCAGAAACATCTTCTAAAAAATCTTTTAAGCCTTTTGGAAGAAACCCTTCAACTGATCTAAAGCCACCAAATGCCGAATTAGAAGAAGAAGAAGAAGAAACTGCTACTGAAGAGACTACTAATGAAGAAGAAGTTGTAGAAGTACAAGGTATGTGGGATTTCATCCTGCCAGATGAGGAAGATCAAGAAACATCCTCGGTTAGCACTCGAAGTAGAAATCAACTTGATCCTCCTCAATCTACTCCTAAGTCAAAGAGCGCGAGCTCATTGAATAAAGATAAAGTTGCACCCAAGAAAACGACATCTAAAGCAATTCAAACTAGCCCAGTCCAGACAGATTCATCAACTCCATCGAGAACACTGATTGTTCCTGATAAAATGGAGTATAATATCATAGAAGACATGAAGAAGACCAGGGCTAACATCACGTTTTATGAATTGAGCAAGTTAAAACACCAACAAAAGGTACTTTTGAAAGAATTACATGCTGTACCAGAAAAACCTTGGCATGATCCTGTGATTTCGCAAGCTTCCAACGAGATGGGAAGACCTCCAGCTAATGTGATCAGTAAAGTTGATCTAGAAAATATCGCTTTAATTGGAGGAAGGTCGAGATCTCATACTCCTCCATTTCTTCTTACTTATGAAGTTTTCAATAAAAATTTGCATAATTGTTTAGTGGATTCTAGAGCTTCATCTAATATTCTACCAAAATCAATATGTGAAAAGCTGAACATTCAACCACAAAAATCTGATGTGCGCATAGTCCAGCTAGATCGATCGCAGGTTGAAGTGATTGGCGAATTAAATTGGGTTACCATAAGATTGTCATCTAATCCAAAGGTATGTCATGTCATTGATATTTTAGTTGCAGATATTCCAGAATTTTATGGCTTAATTCTTAGCAGAGATTGGTCAGAAAAACTTCATGGATATTTCGCAACTGATTGGTCACATATGTGGCTTCCTTACAATGGTAAACCAAATCAGATAAAGGTTGAATGAGAAAAACATCAGAAATACATAGTAACAGAATTGGAAGGAGAGAATGAACCAGTTGCATACAGAAGTAATATCATTGGCAATTATTCAGTTGATTCTTTCTTAGGAAATTTCAATGCTCATACTTCACCTTATTTAGAACATTCTGTTTTATCTCAAATAGAAAAAATTTCTCAAACATATAGTTCTAAATGTATTGATTTTGTAGATACCCCTGCAAATAAATCTTTATTTTGGAAATTATTTTTTGATGGTTCTAAGTCTAATGAAGGAGCAGGAGCAGGATGCGTTTTGGTTAGTCCAGAGGGAAACAAAATTATGCTAACTTGCAGACTTGAATTCGATTGCACTAATAACACCACAGAATACGAGGCTTTAGTCCAAGGACTATACAAAGCAATCGGATTAGACATCAAGTATCTACAAGTTTTCGGAGATTCAGAAATTGTAATCAAACAGGTACGCAATACTATACATTGTTTATCAGGTCATTTAAAGCATTATCAATCTTTAGTTCAAGATCTGACTGAAAATTTTATAGCATTTAATATTTCATCAATTCCAAGAATTCAGAATGCTAGTTCAAACCTCTTAGCTAATGTAGCTTCCAAGCTCATTCCTGCAGAAGACTTTAGTCCTGGTCGATTTTCAATTGAATTAATCTTTAGACCCTCGATTCCTGATAATGTTACCAATTGGAGGATTTTCAATGATGATCCTGATATTGTAAATTTTCTCACATCTGAAGGATATTACACCAATCAGATAATTGATGAAGACCAACATGACAAACAATTGCTCCTAGATAGCACCAATAATGCTATGCCAAAATCAGTAGTCAAGTTAGAAGACCTTTATGATTTGAAAGATCGATTTAAAAGATCTACCAATTCAAAATTACAAAGTTTGACTTTGAATTATGAATTAGTAAATATAGGAACTGATGCCAAACCACAGAATATCAACTTAGGCCTTGGCCTAGCCCCTGAAGAAAAATTAGCATACATTCGTCTTTTGAAACAATATAAAAGTGTCTTTGCTTGGAACTATAATGAACTGAAAACTTATGACACTTCTATCATCCAACATACTATCCCAATGATCAATGATGAAAAACCTGTCCAACAGAAGTTGAGAAAGATCCACCCCAATCTAGAAAACCAAATCAAATCTGAACTCAATAAGTTATTGAAAGCCAAGATTATTTTTCCCGTTCGACACTCTAAATGGGTTTCCAATATGGTTCCTGTTAGAAAAAAGAACGGAGACATCAGAATTTTCATTGACTTTCGAAATCTTAATAAAGCCTGCCAAAAATACAATTTTCCTTTGCCTCCTATGGAGCAAATATTACAGGCAGTTGCAGGATCAGAATTAATGTCTTTCTTAGATGGTTTCTCTGGATACAATCAAGTGTTGGTCCATCCTGATGATCAATTGAAAACTACATTCATAACCAAATGGGGCACTTACGCATATCAAAAGATGCCTTTTGGTCTGATCAACGCTGGTGCCACATTTCAGAGAGCTATGGACATTGCTTTCAAGGGATTAGTTAACAAATCAGTGGTAATTTACTTGGATGATATAACTGTATATTCTAAAAAACGAAGCAATCATCTTAGAGATTTGAAGCAGATCTTCCAACACTGTCAAAGGTATGGAATTTCACTTAATCCAAAAAAATCCTTTTTTGCATTAAGTGAAGGAAAAATTCTTGGATTTATAGTATCAAAATCTGGAATTCATATTGATCCTGATAGAATCAAGGAAATTTCTGAAATATCTTTTCCTTACAACAGAAAAGCTATGCAATCTTTTCTTGGCCAAATTAATTTTGTAAAAAGATTTGTGCCAGATTTTTCGAGAATTGTATCACCCTTGCAAGCAATGATTAAAAAGAATTCAAACTTCAAATGGGGCAAAGATGAATATGAGGCATTTAATCTGATCAAACAAGAAATTATTAATGCTCCATCTTTAGCAACTCCAAATTTTTTCGATCCTTTTATTTGTATACATTTGCCTCTGATAAATCTTATGCTGCAATACTCACTCAAGCAAATCAAGACAAAGCAAAAGCTCCAATTGCCTTTTTCAGTTCAAATTTACAAGGAGCTGAATTGAATTATTCAGATGTGGAGAAACAAGCTTATGCTGTTTTCAAAGCAATTAAATATTTCAGACCCTTTCTACTCAAAACCCATACAAAAATCATAGTACCGTTTCCAGCGGTAAGAAATATTTTAGTTCAAAAAGATGTGGGTGAGAAAAGAGCCAATTGGGTTACTGCTTTACAAGAATATGATGTTGAAATCAAACCAGCAAATATTGTAAGAGGTCAAGGTTTTTGCAAAATACTAGCTGGAGCATCGCTTATTTCTGAAAAACCATCTGAAGAGATACAAACATATGAGGTAAGCCTAAATGATGTTGAATCATTATATGTTGATATCATATTTTATCTGAAGAATGGATATGCTCCTCCAAATCTCGATCACACCAAGAAAAGAGCTCTAAGGTTGAAGGCTAAACAATATCAACTTGTAAATAATGTTCTTTTTAGAATTAATTATGATTATGTTCTTCTAAGATGTCTGGAGAAATCTGAAGCTGAAAAAGTCTTGCAGGAACTTCATGATGGGCCAGTAGGTGGACATTATGCTGAAGATGCTACTGCACATAAGATCCTCCATGCAGGCTATTACTGGCTCACATTATTCAAAGATTCGCATAACTATGCAAGGAAATGTCAAATTTGTCAAACTGCAGCTGGAAGACAAAAGAAACCATCATTACCATTACAACCAGTCAACATTGAGCAACATTTTGATCAATGGGGATTGGACATAATAGGTGAGATCGTTCCTCATTCTTCTAAAAAACATAGGTATATCATTACAGCAACTGATTATTTTACGAAATGGGTAGAAGCAGTCCCTCTCAAGACTGCTAATGCTGAACATATCATCGAGTTTATAGATCAGTTCATAATCACCAGGTTTGTTTTACCTTCTGCTTTAATGTTTGATAATGCATCATATTTTTCTGGTAATGCTATGACCGAATTTTCACTCAAGAGAGGTTTCAAACTTAAATATTCGGCCAATTATCCACAGGGAAATGGGCTAGCTGAATCCACAAATAAAAATTTAATCAGAATCATTAAGCGAACCATTGATCAAAATCATAAAAATTGGCATAAATCTTTAATATATGCTTTATGGGAAGATTGAATAACGCAGAAGGCTTCTATTGGCACTTCTCCCTTTAATTTAGTTTATGGGAGAGAAGTGGTTCTTCCAACTCATCTAACAATCCCTTCTTTAGCCTTAGTCCAATATATTGATGAAGAACCAACTTCTTCTTTACAATTAAGGCAGATGGAAATAATTAAGTTAGAAGAACAACGAGAAAAGGCTAAAGTAACTCATGCTCATCATCAAGCATTAGTTAAAGCTTCTTTTGATTCAAACATGATAACCAGAAAAGATTTTTAGATAGGAGATTTAGTTCTAAAATGGGACAAGGCTCATGAGGAAAAAGGAAAACATACAAAATTTCAACGAATGTGGCTTGGTCCTTTTCAAATTGTAGAGATCATAGGTCCATCTACTTTCATGTTACAAGATTTAACAGGGAAAAGAGAATATTTACCTATTCATGGACAGATCCTTAAAAAATATTTTCCATAGGAGATCATTCTTCTATTTTGTAGATTAGTTTCCTTTATTTGTCATAATAAAACCAGTTGTTAATGATTACATTTGGAATTCATCAAAAAGATACTAATTATCTTTTTAGATTTTATTTCTTCACTTATATAAATAGGATTCTTTTCAGAATATTGATCATTATTATCCAAAGATACAGTTAAAAGTTTTAAATCTAGAAATGATATTAATTTCAACTTTGAAAATTTTGATGAAAAGCAACTTTTGTTGAAAGATTGTTTTATATTAGTCCACTGAAAGGTATCAATAACAAAATGAAGATTCTCTGTAGAAAAGTTATTTTCCAAAAAAAAAAAAAAAACTCTATTATTTTCATCCAGAGCTATCTTAAGGAAACAATGACTTCCTCCCCATCTAGAAAATTACAAAGTTCAGGGAGTAATCCAATGATACACTTTTAACTTAAAGAGTAATAGGTATCATGACGAGCCAACTTATCATGATCATAGATATTATAACTTGCTGACTTTGCCAATACTGCATACCACAACAGGGCAATGACTTAAGATTATTGCAATCAGAAGGCAAGGGGTCTCATCACGAGCCAGCTTGTTCAGCAAAGTTATAAATCAAGTGAATGGCACTGTCATAAATTGGCTACCAAACCAAGACATTGTTCTTTAAGAATAAAAAGAAAATAAAAAGCAATAAGTGTGAATATGGATTTCTCTTTGAAAATTGTATATTTTTCTAAGTGGGATACAGGATCATTGCTGGGTAACAGGTAACCCTGTCGAGGCTATAGACGCTTGTTGGCAGCAGTGGCTCTACCTACGACAAATGAGCATATTTAAAACTGATTTATAGAGAAGCATTTTGTTTTTATCTTTAAAACCAAGTAATAACTAATGTAGATACAAGGACTAGCTTGAGGAAGTGAATAGTCAAATTTGATCATAGAAAAAATGAAATATCATTCATAGATTGAAGCATAATGTACTTTGTCTTTTTATAATAAAGTTTGATTTTCTGGAAAATTTTCTGTTTTGAAAAGTTTAGAAAATTCAAAAGAAAAGCAGAGATAACTGGTTCTTCCAAGTGAATTGCCAATTGTTGTGGCCAACAACAACCCCCCTTCTTATTTAATATTAGTAATAATACTAAATAAGTGGGGACCCTTAGTCTAAAAATCCAAAAAAAAATTATTGGTGTTTGTTTTCATTTTCAATAAAACTTACTATCATGGACTTAAAGAAATTTCTTTGGAAAATCTTTAGACTAAACTTAAGTTTATGATAAGACTAGAACAAAATCTCTCTTTGAAGGAAACATCGCATTCATCGCAAAAAGTAGAATATATCTTGAGCATAGCAGAATCTTCGAAATTGCGATAGCGCGATCCAATGACATCGCACTAAAATAATTATCGCAAATCGCATATCGCAGAAAACATATTAACGGATATTTTTCACATGATACATTTTGCGATATTGCGATTTCGCAATATTGCAATTTCGCGATGTTAAGAGATTGCGATTTTAGAAAGTTGCGATTTATGATATGGCGATGACGCGGATTTTCTGATTTGTGATAATGCGATTAGCGATAATGCGATATTGCGATTTTGCGATATTGCAAAGCAAATCACAGATCGCAATATCGCACATTATGAAAGCTCGTTGTACGAAGAAAATCTTTTCGTAAATCGAGACCCGTTATGTGCCTTAATGTCAAGTTAATGAATGGATTGTCAATTATTAATGAAAAATGATTTTGTTTTGATCGAAGGGTTATTTCATGATTAAATAATATATTTCATACACCTTCGGCATTTAAAACTATCCCGTCACCTTTCTCATGTCATTATTCTCACTTAATTCGTAAAAATGCAGGCGCGAAGAACAGGAGACTATACAAAGTAATTTTCAGAGCATTATGGGAAAGAAAGAGAAAAATCCGAGTTCCGGAAAGAAAGAGAAAGCTCCGAGTTCTGAAAATAAAGAGATGGCTTCCTTATACACATACACTGCTTGCAACAAGGACGCTGGTATCACCACCTGGGAAGGTATGTTTAATCTGTGTGAAGAAGAAAACCCAAGGGTAATGGATGTTTTAGCTACCGCTGGCTCAAGTAATTCTTCTGAAGCATCTCTTACAGAACTGGCTTGTTCATTTCTGCACCAAATAGCAGCAAGACCAAGAATTCTTCCATATACAAATATGGTCAAATGGGTGTTGGATAGCACTGATATCACAGAAAGACAGTTCAAAACTCCAGGTCAAGAGCTCATCGAGTCGTTTACTCCAGAAGATTTGAGGCTTATGTATCATTTGCTGGAGCTTCGGGCAACTTACAACAAACAATTTATGGAGAAATTTGCCAAGGAAAATGCCAATTTGGCAGAGTGCACTAAAGAATGGACCAAAAGAGATGAACCACTGAAGAAAGATAAACACGGTATGTACAGTACCGGTTCACTCACCTCTCCATATTTTTTTGCTACTGCTATGTTATGCAGGCTTTTTGGAAATCCTGACATTAATAAGATTTTTCCTGAATGGATTCCCTTATTGAATGCTGTTGTTAACGCCACCATTGTAGACTGGGCCAAAATATTGTCTGATAACTTAGCCACGGCTATTTTCAATTACCGGTCTAAACGGACCGTGTCTCAGAGGATTTATCCTCATTTTTATCTATCTGCCTATGTTATGGATTCAATCTGTTTTTTTTCTAAGTTCCCTTTAATGGGTTGGAAATGGACAATTCAAGATCCCTTGCCCATTCATGTCTATCACAAAGAGTTGTGGGAATCAAAATTCATTCCTCATTTTTATAAAATTTGCCATGGCATAATGTTGCCTCTGTACAGAGTGTTGTATAATAAGGATGCTCCAAGGTTGTCTCCTGAAGCAGAGGTAGACATTCTCCCTGTCGCAAGATGGTTTGGAGAAGAACTATTTACTTATGTGAGGGTTTTTGGGAGCTTTGCTTCTCCTCATGTTTTTCTCTTATATGTTCCGGATAAACTTATAGCTCGGGAAATCGCATATCAAACCTGTGGAGATGGAGGTTTGACAAAAGAATTAAAGGATAAAAAGAAGGACATCTGGCCACAATTTCCTGTTTCCTGCGGAGCATTTTCATTATTTGATGTTGGTCACACATTCAAGGAAGTAAGCAATGTTACATGTTTAAAATTGTTTAAGTTTCCGAGAAGGGTATTTGATCCATATGGTATTGTCAAGGATTTCACCACTTTTGTCAAAGTAAGAGTATTTTATGGAGAAGAAGATCTTTTTGATGATATGTTTCAAGAAAAATGTTCATTTAAAGACATTTCGAATTTAGCTCAAGCACGGTTCTCCCTAGAAGAATTTCAAGAGTTTAAATATACAGAGAAAGAAGATTGACTACTATTCCTTTGGATAATTTGCGTTTGGAACCCGCAAGGGAACCAACTCCTAGTGTCAGTCTTAGTGATAGCTCAGATTCAGAAAGGTCTAAGTCAAATTCTGACAAAGAAGTTTCTGAAGATTCTAAAAAATTTGATCAGGATAAAAGTGAAGGCTCAGTCAAGGATACAGCTCAATCAAAAGAGCTTTCACAACAACAAACTTCAACTACCCCACAGTTGATTCTTCCACCTCTTAATGTACAACAACCATCCATCAGTACTCAGTTAGATAAATAATAGGAATCATTTAATGATTTGATTAATTTTGAAGGACATAACATACAAACTCCTGTACAAACAGCACAAGTTTTGGTTACAGAAATAAGTGGCAATGTCACAGAAAAAGAACATATACCCATTACTCCCTCTGCCGAGCTTGTACTTAAAATAGAGGAAATTCATCCTCTGGATATTTTCTACAGCCCGCAACATAAAGCAGTAGTAAGGAAGCAAAGAAAGAAGAGAAAATTAGAAAGTGTGCTCTCTACTGATGCAAAACAATTGGATGTTTTATGGAAAGATCCTACTACAGATCCCACTGAAAATCTTACTAAATTATCTCAGATAACAGGAGCTTATGCCTCCGCAACTATTGACAAAGCATCTGAGGTAAGGCTGTTATTAAATGAAAAAGAGGATCAGATACAAGTTCTGCAACAACAATTGCAACAAGCACATGCCAACAGTGAAGCACAGATGAAATTTGAAAAGTTACAACAAGAGTTTCAGCAAATGCAAATCGGGTATCAGAAAAGCTTGGCCAAAAAAGAAAAAAAAATACAGATTATGCAAGAAACGCATAAAGAATACCCCAAGCTTACATAGTTTATTTCAGAATCTATTTCTTTGAATAATCAACTGTTGCAACAACAAGATATATTATGCCAAAAGATTTCACAGTGGAACTCTTTTTGTCAAGAAAGTGATAGAATCACTAATCATGTCGTAGAATTACGACATGATTATGATTTAACAAATGAAAGAGTTACTAATTATTTGGCATGGAAAAAGACAGAGGAAGGAAAAAGATCAGCATCACCAATTATCAATGATAGTCATAAAGAAATTCTCTTTAGCATTTGGGATGCACAGATCAGAGAGGCAGAAAAAGCAACAGAGGAAGTAGCTACAACAGCGAGCAACATTACTGATTGTGTAAATGAGAATTTGCACAAGGTTAATTTAATTTCAGAAACCATTCCGGGATACCTACCACGAGCACAAAAATTGCAAACAGAGTGGAAACAGAAAGCGGAAGAGAAGGAAAAATCAATTCAAGAATTGACAAAATTAAACTGGGATTCTTACTGGACCTGTCTAGTAAAACCACACAGTCAATGCAGTACTCTTAATTGCATCATTAATTCTGCTGAGAAGATCGCGCCCACACTTGTTGATTCCGTCTTTTCGGAACAATTGAAATCTGAAGTCGGCCAACCCCCTCTTCTCAAGTCAATGTTGGATGCTTGCAAATTCAAAGACCAAATTCACAAGTAGTTAGTTTTAAATTTTAGTTTTAGATTTAGTGTTAGTTTTACTTTATTTTTTCCTGGAAAAAGGACGATCATTTAAACCGAATCCTAAATTTTTGTAATAAACTATAATTAGATTTAGTTAGTAGTATTTAAACCCTTCTCATGCATTTAGAGAAGGGTCCAGAAATTTGTCAAAAACTTATCCTCATAACATGCACTTCTGCACCCTCAGAAGAGGTTTTGATGAATGAATGGAACGAGATTTATTGATATCTGTGTCTAATATATCCTACTGATGTTGCATTTCTGTACTCTTAGTAGATGTTGGATTAGGAGGAGATAAGTCATTATTGCTTCTAGCTCATGAGTAGAACCAGTTATAAATGGTACTTTTATCTCTTAACTTTTTCTGCTTCTGTGTTAAAAGTGATATTTATGTTCAGTTATTTATATATTGATGCTTGAATTCTTCAGTTATCATTTGGCACTTTTGTACGGTGATAACTATTTGTTTATGCTTAATATATGAATAGCTTATTATGCGATATGTTTTTCACAACTGTTTCATCTAAATTTTTATATGAAGTGGTTTATCTTTATTGAATTCTTTTCTTATAGAAATTGAATGATCTTTATTACCAATTTTTATTCAAAATCATTTTAGATCGCATAAACAAGATCTCATCCCGGGTTTAGTTTAGAATTAGATATTTCTGTTTTAATTAGAATACAATTTGCATATGATTAGATTAGAAATAGCATAAAAGCACTTCACTTAAGAACCTTTTCTTAGAAAGGAAATATCTATTCTCAACACACACACACAAATTGGGAAACTGGTCCCATTATCCCCAGTCGGACCCACTACACCAAACGGAAAAGGAGCTGCTAACCAAGGACCGGACCGGGTGGGTATCCCCCTTGTTGTAGACCCGATTTTCGGGGCTTCAACACTCTCTAAATATGAAAAGAATGCCGAGTCCCTTGTCTTTTCAATCTCGTTAAAGTGGCTGTGAATCGACATCTACCTAGTATACGTTTACCCTTTTTTCGGGCTGGGATAGATTACTTACGAAAAAGGAATAACCTAGCCTATTGCGGCTAGGAGGTTTTCTCAAATATTGTTTTCTACCTTTTCGAGTCTGAGGAACTATTTACGAAAAGGGACTATTGGAGTTTACGTTTCCGTTGTCTTTTCAAACTCTCTAAACATGAAAATACGTCGAGTTCTTCCTTTTTCAGACTCGTTAAACCTTGATGACATTGGATTCAGTCGAAATGACGTTATCCGAGTTCCTCCTTCCTAGGGCTCGTTAAATGTACTAGGATGGATTCGTCTGAAGGACGGAATTATATGACAAGCATATGGTATCCTCTTCAAGCTTGTGTAAAAATAAAGAGGTACTCACTAGAAATGGTGGGGAAAATGGAACCAGCATCATTGTCGTGTCAGCAGTATGTCGCTCTTGAACATGGCACTTGTCTGCATTCGTGTCGGGTTGCGGACATCTCATCTCATTTTTTCACTTGCCTCCGTGGGTTTGGGTGATCCTTTTTGACCTCTCATCTGCTCTTTGCCTCTGCACCATGACCTTTGATCTTTTGATGTCAAATACTGCCAAATCCTTGTACGTCTGTCCTTGATAGCATTCCAAGAAGATGAGCCTACGCAATTCAGCATTATAAAGTCTCATCAGTCTTGGTTAAAGACATTGCTGTTTTCCTATCGCGTTGATGATGTGGGAAACACTATGGCCCACCTTCGATCAAGGTCACTTCATGTGGAATTCAGCTCATTATCCAGGAAGCTGATCTAGAGACTCCCTTCTGGTACCTTGGAGCCTGCATGCCTCAATGGCAGGTTCTTCGCATTCGACGTGAGGTTTTCATCATTGGCCTCCAATCGAGTGATTCTGTGAGTGTTCGACATTAGCTCATTGTTCACATGCCGTAGATTGTACCTATAGTACCTTGAGGACCATTGACATTAATGGTGGTACCTCTCGTGTCTGTTAACAGCTTTCATCATTGGTTGGTAATCAGGCGATGTTCCTGCATGTTCGACTTCAGCTCACATATTCGCATGCTTGAACTTGCACTTTGTTCGGGTCGAGATGGAGCGCAAGACCCTGGATTATTGTCTGTTATAATCCAGGCTGCGATTTTGTGGATTATTATGATTAGTTACATGACTCACTGATTGGATGGCTGTGACCATACCTGAGTCTATTTATTGATCCTCACTGGATGGCTGCGTCCATGCCTCGGATCTGGATTATTACATACTCTGTTATGGATGGTTGCGCCCATACCACGTATATATCATGTATTTGAGACATCAGTTGTACTTCTCTACGCAGGTTTTCTGACGGCGGTGTTTTCAGTTGGACACGTTCTCGTAAAGCATTTCACCCCTCTCTCTCCCTCGGGCCTCATGCTTTAGGGGGCATCTGTTACACAGTAATTTGTCACCGTCCCTGAAATCCCCATCTCGCCCATTGGAGGGTCATTTATGTGACCGATAAGCAGTGTCATGCCTTGCAAATACCATCATTGCATCCCTTTCCATGAGGAAAACATTTCTTCTGTTGATCATTTCCTGAGCAGACCCCTAAAAACACATGTTTTTTCCTTGGCGCTGGTAGCCCGTTATGTACTCGCGCCAATGGGGAAAATTAACACTGAGCCTTCACCAATTGGCGCATTTAAGCACCCGCACCAATCTGCTTTTAGAAAGTTTTTAAAAAAAGAGGCGAAGTTTCGATTACAACAACTTTGTGGGTGAGTAATCAGGAGTGGTTTCGCCTGAATAACCATGACCTTCCTCCTTTGGCCTCTTGTTTCCACCTTATGGGGAACCTCCCAAGGGATAAGGCCTCCCTTCCACTATTGTAGGGATCCCAACCTCTTCCTCTCATCTATAAATATAGCCTTCATCCATTGATGAAGGGGCTGAATGGCTGAATGGCTGAATGGTTGAGTCTCCAAGTCCCCAAGAGCCATCAGAGCTTTATGCTGCAAGAGCCTTGATTCATTCCCTTAAGGCCAAATCTAAGCAAGGAGATTATTGTCGAGACATCCGAAAAGAGAGGTTTGTCCCATCCCCGACAGGCTTTTTCGAAACGTGTTCCGTTGGCAACCCTCCGAAGGAGAATTCAGTGTCAGATCTATGGTTGTATTCTTCTTTGATTGATTAATGATAAATGACTATTGGTTATGGTTCCACTCATGTTGTTGATTATGATGATGAGTTATGTCTTCTCTGACTGACATATAGTTGCATATACTAGATTTTACACTTGCGTTTGTTTTGTTTCTTGCGTGTGCAGGTGTCCGATCACGAAGATCGTGAGGATTGTGATCTGCCAGAGCTAAGGAACGGGAGCACTACTTTCTCTACAAGCGATTGTGTTGGATTCCAGGTAAGCCTTCATCGCTAGTTGGTTTATTTGCAATTAGGAACCTGCACTATAGCGTGTGACAATTGTTGCTAGACCCGGTCTAGGCTAGTAGGGATCGCCTCTGTCCATGGAGGGGATTTACCTCCACAACACATACCTCCAAGAAATGTCCTTTGAATGTACGT